>OZ038509.1:69330410-69397910 GCA_964036315.1 Acanthosepion esculentum | reverse complement strand
AGAATTACTCAAGCAGTCGACGATTCGTCTATTGGACAGCATCTGCTGGACAGTCCGGATTTTGCTGCCGAATATGAAGACACATGGTTTTCAATACTACTCAGTGCTTGGTCGGTGTACCATCTCCGAATTCTCGAGGCTGTGTTCATAAAATTTCACCATCGGGCCTGTGTAGACAAAAGGAACATTTTTTGCGCTCCTTACGGTTGCTGGAGAGACTGCGTCATTTTTTTCTCCATTTTATAGTCTTGTGGATCTTGCGTTTTTTCCCCCACTTATTTTTAATTATTTACAATGAAAATTTACGTCATTTTAATCGCGTTCCAAACATTCCCCTCCTCTCTCGTTATTATGGTTGAGTCCTTGGTAGTCTTTCAGTTTGCCAAAGAACCCCTTTCAAAAACTGTTGCTTGAAAGGTTTCTTAGGTGTAAAATGACGTCCATTTGTTCAAATCTGTTTTTATTTCTGTGGGTACAAATCTTATATATATATATATATATATATATATATATATATATATATATATATATATATATATATAAGGAAAGAGCAGTAAGATATATAATTCGGTGTTCTTATTGATATTTTTTATTTATATTTTTACAAAACAGTGCTCAATGTAAATTTACAGAGCATAAATATTATAAATTAACTGATTTAATATATTTTTTGTCGCTACAAAGTAATAACCATGTTTCAAAAACTGAAGCTAAAAACTTCAAATTTAATTATATAATTAAATTAAAAGCATTAGTTCTGTTTCATCTTCAAGCTACTTTTGAAGCTAATATTCAAATATTGTCCGTAAGATAACCGAGTACTTTCAAACCTTACGGACAATATTTATTTCGATATAATTTTCACATAAAAAGTCTCATTAGAAAATATGAGAAAATTCAAAAGAAAATATGCAGAACTACGTTGTCTTTAACATTCAACACATGTTTAAAAGAAACGTTGCTGCCAAATTAGACACATATATATATATATATATATATTATAATAATAATAATGGTCTCTCCCGTCGGTTTCGACGTATGAGGATCTGACAGCTTAGTTGATTCAGTTATGAAATTTTGTCCGGTAATCTTAAGTGGCATTAAACATGTTTAAAAGAAAAGTTGCTGCCAAATTACACACACACACACACACACACACACACACACACACACACACATATATATATATATATATATATATATATATATATATATGTATGTAAAAGGCTCAAACACTAATATTTCATGGTTATAATTTATTATATTGGAATCGTAATCACGATCCAATTCATCCGACCAACAAATTAAAAAAGAAAACAGAAAATATATCTCCGGGTTTAAGAAAACAAGTTTCAGTGAGAGTGAGAAATGAGGGTGAGTTGAAACGTATGAAAACTTTCGAGAGAGGGGTAACGAAAGAAGAATAGAAAAGGGTGAGGATGAGAAATAAAATTTTCAGGAGAGAAGTTAAATAACGGTTTTAAGGAGTGAGATACAGATATATATATGAGTTATTACAAGTTGCATAAATCGACTTCAGATTCGTTGACCTAAATTTTAAAAAAAAGAAGTCGGTAAAGTATGGATACATTTGTGGCGACATTAGTCACAATAAATCAGGAAAATCATTATACGATCCAAATTTAACGTCTAGTTAATTACGATGCCGATGTATATATGAAAGGTTGTCGTCTGGTGTTCCTTTACGAATGTATACATGAAAGAAGAAAATGAGAGGGAGGAAGACAGATATACGCACGCACACGCACACACACACACACACACACACACACACACACACACACACACATATATATATATATATATATATATTTCAGTTGAGCACTGTTGAGAGATAAACTGATTCTATAAAGAACAGCCACCTGCTCTAATGCAAAGCTCTTCAGTAAAATGAATTGGAGCCCTCTGGCTGATTGGCGTTTATTTACATTTGTAAACATACGCCAGAATTAGGTGTTACTCTCTGCTGAATGATGATAGCTCAGTGGTAGAGTCACTGACTGATAGAAAATCGGTTGGGTTTCGGTTCTGTCTTGAAGCATTCGGATGTCTAGTTGCAATGAGGAGCTGCGAAACAGTACTGTTTGCGATTTATATATATATATATATGTATATGCGCTGATGTATATTTCCGGAGTAACCATTCTTGTAAATATGGCAGACAAAGAAGATTTAATTAATTTTTTATTTATTTTTCCAGCATCATTACGTTTTTCATTTTCTTGGAGGAAGGGATTACAGATATATTCCATAATTTTCATAGTCCCAAGCGATTTCATTCACTTCTTTATCGATTTTGAAGCGGGTTATGTTTTTGGTGTTTGACTGTTTAAGTTGTATGTTATTTTTATGTTGTTTTGAATAGGAACTGGAATTCGCGTGAGCATCTTTCTATTTTAAAAAAACTTCTAAAATTATATTTCCACTTTTAAATAAGTTAAGGTTGATAGTAGGAGAGAGGTGTTTAAAATATAGGGCCTCTCCAGTAGCGAGATGTTTCCTGTAATGTGATCTATCTATCTATCTATCTATCTATCTATCTATCTATCTATCTATCTATCTATCACTTTTCATTATCTATCTATCTATCACTTTTCATTATCTATCTATCTATCTATCTATCTATCTATATATCACTTTTCATTATCTATCTATCTATCTGTCTATCTATCACTTTTCGTTTTCTATCTATCTATCTATCACTTTTCATTATCTATCTATCTATCTATCACTTTTCATTATCTATCTATCTATCTATCTATCACTTTTCATTATCTATCTATCTATCACTTTTCATTATCTATCTATCTATCTATCTATCACTTTTCATTATCTATCACTTTTGTGGCGGAATCATGTTGCTACATTTTTTTACAAACTAAATAAACGTTAAAATCCTTCCGCTACAAGACAATTGGCAAATGTTTTTTAAAAATTTTGACTAAAAATTTTGACCCTGAAGATGAACAATGATGTTCGAAAGTACTAGGTTATCGTACGTACACTTTTTATTTCGATATCATTTTCACATAAAAAGTCTCATTAGAAAATATGAGAAAATTCAAAAGAAAATATGCAGGTCTATGTTGTCTTTGACATTCAACACAACATGTTTAATATATATATATATATATATATATATATATGTGTGTGTGTGTGTGTGTGTGTGTGTGTGTGTGTGTGTGTGTGTGTGTGTGTGTGTGTAATTTGGCAGCAACTTTTCTTTTAAACATGTAGTATTGAATGTTAAAGACAACATAGTCTTGCATATTTTCTTTGGAATTTTCTCATATTCTTAATGAGACTTTTTATTTGAAAATGATTTTGAAATAAGTATTGTCCATACGATGACCTAGCGGTTTCGAACATCATTGTTCATCGTCAGGGTCAATATTTTTAGTCAAAATTTTTTTTTTTTTTTTTAAACAAACATTTGCCAATTATCTTGTAGCGTAATCATGTTGCTATTATTTTACAAACTAAAAACGTTAAAATCCTTTTAAATTCAAAAGACGCGATGATGTTATCACGTGCAGGGCGAAGATTTTTATCATGTGACAGCGTGAAAAAGATTTCCACTACACAAGCCAAAAGATCGAAGAATACGTTATAAAATTTAAATATATTATAAACGTTGTAATATGTTACCAGAAATATTGTAATCTATACGATTAATAAGAGGTCTTTTGCTTTTAATATGTAATGCCTCTAAGATTTTAAGGCGTCTAATGTCTGTATGTTTATCTATAATTTTAGTATTATCTATAAGTATTTTACGTATATAAGGGAAACGGTATGTGATTTAATATGTTGTTTAATGGAGCTAGAATTATTTAGATGCAGAGTTAATCTTCTTGAGAGCCGGGTGGTTGTAAATCCAGTATATGTATGTGGATTAGAAGAGCATTCTTGCATAGGACATTTAAACTCATACACAACATTGGTTCTATCAACAACCGCAGCAACTGGAGAATGATTATTACTCATTATCAGTTTAGAGGTTTTAAACTTACTATAATATTCAGGGAGTCGGCAAAGAGATTTGCAGGTATGAGTCGATGGCAGGGGTCAAAATCAACTGCGAAAAGTCAGTTGGCTTGCGGTTGGCTGAGTGGGAGAGAGTTACTCTCCCCGGGCCCTTCAGCTGGACGGACGGGCCGGTGAAGATACTCGGTATCTCGTTCGGTCCCGGCCTTCTGCTGGACACAAATTGGTCGGAAGTTCGAAGGAAGGTCGACGAAGCAGTTCGTCTGTGGACTCGAAGGAATCTTTCCTTGAAGTGGGGGCGGAAGTGTGCATTTCGCACATCTACCCGATTCTCCTCTTTACCGGCTTTCGGTTCTTCCACTCCCGTCTACCGTACTAGTCAATTTCGTTAAAGAGCTTTTCGATTTCCTCTGGAGAGGAAAGGCTCACATGGTAAGTCGCGAGGTCTGCTGCCTCCATCCTGCCGAAGGCGGTCTGGCAATGCCAAGCGTCGAGACACGTCAGCATATGCTCCGCTTGAATTTCCTAGAACGGATGTGTACGCAAAACGACGGTGAAGGCGAATTCTGGAAGGAAGACGCCCGTCAATCTTTTCCGTCCCTTCAAAGTGTGCATTTCGACGAGGCGGAGGCGCACCGCTCACCTGAAGGTGAATGCCTCTTTTATAAGGAATGTAGAGACGCGCTGCGTTGCCTGTTAAAGGTTAAAGATCGCCTCTCCGATACACGAGATATGTCTCAGAAGGCTTTGTATCGGGTGGCAGTGAGCTGGGCCTTACGAACAAGGAGTTTCGCTCCGTCTCGCCTTGGGCGCCCGGGTTGAAATGTCTCAACAACGACGAGGCATCACTAACCTGGCTGGTGTTGCGAGGGGCTCTCTGGGTCGGCAAAAAGCTCTGCGCAGCGGGTTTTGCGATTTCAGCCGAATGTGTTCGCTGTGGTGACTGGGAGGAGTCAATTGAACATGCCTTCTTCCACTGCGACATTGTGCAACCTCTGTGTAGGCTGATTGAAGGCTACATGGTTCGCGTCTTGGACGGAAAGGTTTTTGTCCTGGAAGCCAGTTCAGTTTGTTCCAATGTGGTACCGTCAATGTCCAGGGATCAGCACTATGTGCTCTTGTGTCTGCTAGGCATTATGCGAATGGTGGTGTGGACGACTAGACAAAAGGAGTTCCACGCAGGTGAGAAATTTTCCTCTTTGCAACTGGTCTCATTCTTTAGGCATCAGCTTAAGGTTAAGATCAGGGCGGAGAGGGCGCGTCTCTCCTCGTGGAATTTCGGCAAAAGGTGGGTGAAAATTTCGCGCTTGGTGCGAGTTAGAGGTGCTGACCTAGAATGGTTGTTGGACACAGCTTAAGCAAGAGGATTTTGGGCCTCGAACCGAAACATTAGTCATCCCAGCCTTTTAAGGTAAGATAGGACATTTTCATGTTCAGTTTTGGCCTCCTCAGGGCTAAATATTTTCCTTTCAACGTAGCTAGAGCATGCAAGTACATAAGTCCTGTTTCTTTTTGTCCTCCTTTTTAGTTTCTTGTCTCCACTCCTCCCCACGTTTTAGGTGACAGATGTCTCTGTTCTCTGGATTTGTTCATCCCAGTTAATAGTGATTTCTGCCACATTTTTGGAAGAGTCCTACTACTAATATTGTTTTGTTTAGTTTCTTCTACATACATATTTTACATTGTATATAAACATTGTTTTTTTTATTTTTTCCCCATCCCTCGATGATTTTGTAAATAAAAATTCATGTTAGGGCTTTTCATCGAGAAAATGTGGTATTTTGGTAATTGTGTTGTGAAAGTAAATGTGTTGTTATGGTGAAAGGAAAATTGTAAGTACGAATGGGTCAACGAATGAGACTAGATAGTTTTCAGGTAGGACTAGAGAAGACCAGTCTTTTCCCCCCTCCCCGTTTTTAGCCCTTGTGGCACAGTTTGTATTTTAAAATGCAAATAAATAATAACATGATTACGCTACAAGATAATTGGCAAATGTTTGTTTAAAAAAAAAAGAAGAATTTTGACTAAAAATATTGACCCTGAAGATGAACAATGATGTTCGAAAGCGCTAGGTCATCGTATGGACAATACATATTTCGAAACAATTTTCAAATAAAAAGTCTCATTAGAGAATATGAGAAAATTCAAAAGAAAATATGCAAGACTATGTTGTCTTTAACATTCAATACTACATGTTTAATATATATATATATATATATATATATATATATATATATATATATATATATATACACCCACACACACACACATATATATATATATATATATATATATATATATATATATATATATATATATAGAATGTTACTTATATACAAAAACCGTGATAGAAATAATAAAGAGATGTAGCTTGAATTGAATATATGAGCAAATATGTGCGTGCGTGTTTGTGAGAGAGAGAGTGTGTGTGTGTGTGTGTGTGCGTGTGCATGCGTGCGTGATTACGTGAAAGAGATAGAGAGACAGAGAGAGGATATTTCAACGGACTGCCAGATTGCGAGATATAAAAGATACGAATCTGCAGAGAAACACATAAATTGCTAGACAGTAAATCTTTCCCGGCTCTCTCTTTTCTGTTCCGGACTGACTCGCCTGTCATAAACGTGATGCACTGGAAAGGCAAAGTAGCGAAGCCTCCGTCCACATTCGGCCTTCCGCCGAATGTTCATTGATTGTAATGGAGAAGCATTGCTTCTCTGCACTTAGCGACTTTGTCAAAGCTAAATTAGTTTGGTCAAGTACTCAGTTTGCAAGCTCTCCAAAGTGGGAAACCTACACTTACATGGTCGATAGGTGACGGCCGTCATGCGAGGCATGTTAGTCTCCTTGTTCGCTGAAAAATTACTGCTGTGACCTTGTGCCAGGCAAGGGGGCAGTTTAGTAAATATTCACAAAGGATTCAAAAAAGAAGTCAAGATATATGGAATGTAAAGCGGAGAAAAGGTAGGGGTAAGTTTCAGAGCGTAGAGAAACTAACAAGCCAAAAAGAAAGGAATAAAACATGGAGGTGGAATCTCGAAGGATAACTGAGGAATAAGAAGAAAAAAAAGAGCAAAAATGCTATGATAAGTGAAAGAGGAAAATATTGTCTGAAAGGAAGGAAGAAGGAAAGAAAAACTATAAGGGAGAAAAGGAAAGAAATAAGAAAGAAAAAAAGGAAAGAAAAAATTCAGGAGGGAATCTAGATTTGAAAATTTAAGAAGGAAAAAGGAAGGAAAGGGAAGAAGAAAAACGGCGAGAGAGAAAATAATTAATAAGAAAGAAAGAAAAATGGCGTTTTAGAATCTAGATTTAAAACTAAAGAAGAAAAAGAGAAGAAATGGGAGAAGAAGAAACACGATGAAAAAGCAAGAAGTAATGAATGAAAAATTTTTAAACAAGAAAGAAAAACGGAGGAAAGAATTTAGAGTAAAAAATTTCAGAAGAAAAAAACGGCGGAACGAAAGAGGACAAAACCGTTATAAAGAAGAAATGAATGAAAAAGGGAATGAAAAAAAGGAAAGAATATTCTGAGAAGAAATCTAGATTGAAATTTCAATTAAAAAAAACTGGGTGGGGGGCGGCGAGGAGAGCAGTAAAAAATTGAGAAAGAAAGAAAAAATTGAATGAAAAAAGAAAGAATAATCTATGAAGGAATTTAGTTTAATTTAAAATTCAAGAAGAAAATAGAGAGAATACTTGAAGAAGCAACGAAAGAAAAAAAGAAAGAAAACTTGAAGAAAAAAGGAGAGAAGAATAAAAACAGCGAAACTGATAAAGAATGAAAAATGAACTAAAATCTCGGAAGGAATCTAGTTTGAAAATTAAAGAAGAAAAAAAACTAGAAGATAAAGTATATATATATATATATATATATATATATATATATATATATAAATATATATATATATATATATATATATATATATATATATAAATATATATATATATATAAATGCATATGTATATATCTTGAGTGTTACACGCTTAGGTGACAATGTATCTTTAGATACATGACCAGCGAGGCAGATTTTTTCTCTCGGAAGGTTGCCATTTCTTTCTGCGTTAAACCAGTTGTCTTTGAAGGCTATAGAAACCGGTCTTTCCTGCTATTTACCCATAGCTGGGGGGGGGGAGAAGAGGATTCATACCTTTTAGCACGTAAATGAATGAAATGGATTCGACCGTTTAGCGCGAAAATGAATAAAAGAATGAATGGAAAAATATGAGGAGTGTGACCTAGATAAAATCCCACTCCTCATATCACCTCAAGGTTCGAGAGTCCTTATATATCAGATCCAGTGGGCATTCCTTCTGTAAATAGAGGAACTGCTTACTGGTTCTGAATGTTATTGGACACTAGCTTACTTGAAATCCAAATTTTTCCCCTCCATTGGTTATCATTAATATTTTAGGGTGGACCGTTTTTCGATTTTATCTTGGTCCCACTCCTCATATCACCTCAAGGTTCTAGAGTCCTTGTATATCAGATCCCGTAGGCCTTCCCTTTGTAAACAGAGGGAATGCTTACTGGGTCTGAATGTTATTGGACTCTAGCTTTCTTGAAATTCATTTTTCCCCTCCATTGGTTATCATTAATATTTTAGGGTGGACCGTTTTTCGATTTTATCTAGGTTCCACTCCTCATATCACCTCAAGGTTCTAGAGTCCTTGTATATAAGATCCCGTGGGCCTTCCCTTTGTAAACAGAGGGAATGCTTACTGGGTCTGACTGTTATTGGACTCTAGTTTCTTGAAATTCATTTTTTCCTTCCTTCCATTCGTTATATTAATTAAATTTACATGCTTATATATTTTTTATATTCCATAAAATAAACTTGATAAGGCTGGGATGAAACCGGTTCGTTTTAGCTTTTTATAATGCCATATAAATTTTGCTTATTCCTATATATATATATATATATATATTTATATATATATATATATATATATATATATATATATATATATATATATATATATATATATATATATATATATGGACGGCAGGTTATTCGTCAAACATATTAAATATAACATAAATCGAGTGTCTGTTATGTTTTGTCATGAGCCTTTCCAAGCGTCGTATAATGGCGTTAGTTTCAAATAAAAATAAAGACAAAATATGTCCAACATTTCGATATTTCTTTATAATAGTGGTCGTCGATCTAAGCTTTCAGTTCTGTTGTAATGTCTCTCTAACCACTCTGATGATGGCTCATGTGAGCCGAAAGCTTAGATATAATAAAAAAATATCCAACAGTTTTTGACTTTATTCTCTCTTGCAACTAAAGCCTGTATACGACGCTTGGAGAGGCTCATATATATATATATATATATATATATATATATATATATATATATATATATATGAACAAATCGAAAAATATAAGCAGTAAATTGATGATATCCCCTCAGACATGTCCGTCTACGTAACTCTGGAATTGGGATCCTGAAAAAAAATCAATCATCTTTTACTCATATATATATATATATATATATATAAAAGTGGACATGGAAGTCAGCACTTAGAGGCGACAGTCTGTTTCATGCTAGTGCAATCGTCAGGCGACTAGTGCTGTTATTTTTCTCGGCTATTTATATAAGGGTCAGTGGTGCATTATGGGTAGTCTATTTTGGCGGTTACTTTTACCGGAAGTGGCTTATTTGTTTATTTATGTCAAATTGTTTTGCTTGTTTTTTGTTTGTTTTTTATTTTTATTTTTATTTTTTATCTTATATATTTATTTATTTATTTTGATCGGTGTTTTTGGTTAACGTAGTAAAAATTTGTTTATATAGCTTATTGTTGGTAGTCTATAATGGCCGTCATTACCGGAAATCGCTTGTTCGCTTATTTATTTGGGTCAAATTGTTTTGCTTGTTTTTATTTATTTTCATTTTTATTTTTTATCTTATATATTTGTTTATTTGTCATTGATTAAATCTGTTTGTTGAATTTGTGTTTTTTTCTGACTATTATTTAGGTGGGAACAGTTTTTAATTTATCTATTTAGGTTGGTTATCTTTATTTGTTTTGTTTTTTAAACGGCTAGTTTATCGTAACCCGTTGTTAGTTTATTTATATATTTGGATGTATTTAGATCGATTTATTATACTTGTTGTTATTTATTTGTTACACTATATCTTTTTGGCTTTCGGTTTTTAAGTAACGTAGTATATTATCTTTTATTAATGTTTTTTTTTTATTTTTTTTTTTTTTTTTATTTTATTTGTATAACAGTTATAACTTTCGTCCGTACTTTTGTTTTGATTTTGTTTCGTATATTCTAACAGGTGTGGTTTTATGATTTGTTTGGAGTAATTACAATAAAATAAAAAAAAAAAAACATTAATAAAAGATAATATACTACGTTACTTAAAAACCGAAAGCCAAAAAGATATAGTGTAACAAATAAATAACAACAAGTATAATAAATCGATCTAAATACATCCAAA
Organism: Acanthosepion esculentum; assembly: GCA_964036315.1. Taxonomy (NCBI): domain Eukaryota; kingdom Metazoa; phylum Mollusca; class Cephalopoda; order Sepiida; family Sepiidae; genus Acanthosepion; species Acanthosepion esculentum. Next base: position 69,387,443 of record OZ038509.1, on the reverse strand, counting down.
TATATAAATAAACTAACAACGGGTTACGATAAACTAGCCGTTTAAAAAACAAAACAAATAAAGATAACCAACCTAAATAGATAAATTAAAAACTGTTCCCACCTAAATAATAGTCAGAAAAAAACACAAATTCAACAAACAGATTTAATCAATGACAAATAAACAAATATATAAGATAAAAAATAAAAATGAAAATAAATAAAAACAAGCAAAACAATTTGACCCAAATAAATAAGCGAACAAGCGATTTCCGGTAATGACGGCCATTATAGACTACCAACAATAAGCTATATAAACAAATTTTTACTACGTTAACCAAAAACACCGATCAAAATAAATAAATAAATATATAAGATAAAAAATAAAAATAAAAATAAAAAACAAACAAAAAACAAGCAAAACAATTTGACATAAATAAATAAACAAATAAGCCACTTCCGGTAAAAGTAACCGCCAAAATAGACTACCCATAATGCACCACTGACCCTTATATAAATAGCCGAGAAAAATAACAGCACTAGTCGCCTGACGATTGCACTAGCATGAAACAGACTGTCGCCTCTAAGTGCTGACTTCCATGTCCACTTTTATATTTACACACGCTCTATCTCTGATATTGAGCACTTTACCCCATAAATATAGCACACTTTAAGACTATATTTCTGCATATATATATATATATATATATATGTGTGTGTGTGTGTGTGTGTGTGTGTGTGTGTGTATGTGTGTGTGTGTATGTGTGTGCGTGTTTTTGTTCATGTATGTATTTGTGGGTGTAATTTATTTACAGATAGATTATCTTTAAAGGAACAGAACGAATGAAAAGAGAAAAACTATTCTTAGCTGACACGTTTCGTCCTCTGAGGGACATTATCAAGTCAAACGTTGATAAAGTCCCTTAGTGGACGAAACGCGTCGGCAAAGAATAGCTTTCCCTATTGTCTCTGTTTATCATATATATATATATATATATATATATATATATATATATATATATATATCGGATAGTAAATGTCTGTTAGGCCTTTGGGTAAGGTTCTCCTGTCATTGAATAAATTGCCTGATGTCGGGTGGAAAATTGAAAAAGAACCCATCGAAATTATATGTAATTTTCCGGTAATTTTCAACTATTATTGCTTATTTATTCGCCATATTATGGTCGGCTCTAAGGTATTACTATGCCAATCCATCTGTGAGAAACAATTAAACATTTTGTTTCAATCTCGGCGTGCATGTGTTAAAACGGTTTTGAACCGTAATGTTCATTTAACCGTATGATGCTAACATCTCTTCAGCGCCATCGGATGCCAACCCACGTTCAATTTAATCCCGCTGCTGCTAAAAGGCAAAAAAGAACAAAACGCCTCACTGGTTCACTTCTACCAATGATGGTCGAAATTACTCGGAACATTACGCACGTTTCCAGCCGGCATCAAAGGACTTATTCGAGACCACGTGAAACACGTCAAATAGCTTAAATGAAAAAGTGCTGCTTAAGTACCCAATAACGTATAATGGTCGCTTATTTATATTATCAAAGCACACTCGTTACCTAAGGCGTCCAGCTAATCTCTGTTGCAGACACCGGCTCAGGCACATTTACTCTTGTTCAACGATCACAGTGAGCACCTGAATGAGGACGCATAAGCCGCCATGACTGAGCGTATGTAAATATAAAAATGAAGATGGAAGTTAACGCTCAGAGGCGGCAGACTGTTTCATGCTAGACGCAATCATCAGGACTTCAATTTATATATATATATATATATATATATATATATATATATATATATATATATATGGTTTAACACTTTAAACGTTATTGTCTGTGGATACTCGTGATTAGGCTCTCTGTTTATTTATTAGACAGTATATTTGTTTTCGTCTACCTGCCTGAATATATATATATATATATATATATATATATATATATATATATATATATATATATTATTCATATATAAATATATATATATATATATATATATATACACACACATAAAACTATTTATACTGTTGTCCTCAGTTTTATTGCCATATTACCATATTTATAACGTTTCGACTATTGTATGCCCCGGTCTTCTTCAGGTGATATACGTTAGAAATTCGAACTGAACTCTTTTTTTCGTCCACTGGCGTAGATTGTTCTAGTTCCACATGCCATTCCTTTTATTCTTATTACTGTTTTTTTCTCTCGCACTCCTTATCACTAGTTCTCATATTGCATTCATTTCTATACTTGTCCAGCTTTGGAGTTTTCTGTGGCTTAGCATATGCGCCGATTCCTTTAGTTTTTGTATTTCCCAGTGATGTTCTTTGCCTATTATTTCTACTATTGCAATATTCACGAAGTTTCAGCCTTTGTACGCTCCGGTCTTCTTCAGGTGATACACGTTGGAATTTCGAAACGAACTCTTTATTTCGTCCGCCGGCGTAGTTTGTGGTAATTCTACCTACCATGACTTTTCCGGATAACTCAGTTTCAATTATCTCTCGTTTTAGTAATTCAACTCTCCACGTTTTTATTCACTACAACTAACGCTTTTATCAACAGGGCGTTGGGAATTTTGGGGACTTTTAAACCTAATTTATGTTTTTAACTGAGCTCATAATACAATTAGTTGTTATCATTACTTTTCTCTAGAACTGTTGTAATGATTCCCATATTTTATTCGTGTCTATGCTTGTAAAGTTTAGGAGATTTCTCTGGCTTAGCATATACGCTGATCACTTATATATGGTCAGCGATGCCAGATTTTATTACGGCTTTACGGTGTTCCCGTTTTTAAGTGGGTGACCTTTTTTCGGCGCTATATCTGCATGGCGTACACAGAGTCCTTAATCATATTGTACAGGAAAATAAACATCATATGGTTTAACCCACCTTACAACGAAACATTCATTAATGTCATACAAAAAACGGCCCCACATCAAGTACTCTCCACAAAATATTCAACAACACAGTAACAATCAATTTCATCTAAACTGTGATCTGCAACACAAAAAAGCGTCTTTCAGAGTAAATATCGACATATATAGATCAGTCGTTCTCTTAACTCTTCTCCATGGTGCTGAAGCTGGTACCGCAAACACATGAATCAACTTGACGCCTTTCACATGCGCTGTCCTCATGCCATACGTGATATAAAATGGGATGACAGGGTCAAGAATAGTGCAATACTGATGAAATGTAACATCACAGGGATTGAAACCATTCTAGCAAAGATACAACTTAGTCGAGCTGGTCACATTGGGAGAGTGGATGAGCATAGGCTTCCAAGAAAGCTGCTGTATGGACAACTACCAAACTCTAAACGTTCAGATGGACGTCCACTCTTACAAATTTAAAGACAACTAGAAACGTCTCAACTTTCATCTGAAAACCTAGGAAGCCCAAACATCAAACCGAAAGGAGTTTCATAAGATATGTTTCATTAAGTTAAAGGGTTTTGAAGACAAGTAAACTGAAGCACCGTGATCAGCTTTGTCAAGTTCTGAAGCAGAGACGCCATCAAAATCCTGCTTTAACAAATTTCATCTCTCTCTCTTTCTCTCTCTCTCTCTCTCTCTCTCTATATATATATATATATATATATATATATATATATAGGCAGTATAAGAAAACAAAGACTTCAAATTCACGAAACCCTCTATATAAGAGGCATGCAAAAATAAATAACGTTAATTATGAGTATAGCGTTTCGTGAATATTTACAAAATAATCCCAACATTCAATTGCATTAATATTTTTCTCTTAGCAATTCACCCCTGAAGATTATCTCGAATGGGAAGTATCTGAAAAACAAATAGAAAAGAAAAAAATCCACAGCGCCTTTCTTAATGAATTTAATATCAACATTAAGAAGTCAATCAGAGAATTCGAGAGGTTTAAAATGAAAACCAAAAGACATTTTATGCGCCACATTATTCAACCGAAAATGATTATACATATATAAATATATATATATATATATATATATATATATATATATATATATATATATATATATATATATATATATCAGTTGTTGTATATTCGTATTAGGCCTTTCTATCTAATGTAGCTAATAGTAATGATAAGAATACAAACATAAACTATAGCATTAATATTTTTATAAAAATCAATGACTGATAATTACAAACAAGATGAAACTAGAATTCGAATCATTAATAAAGAAAAAATCACAGCACCAGTTGACAAGAGTAAAAATATTAGTCTAATTATTTATTACCAAAAATTTAAAACAGCCAGTCTTAAAGTTAAAAATAATAATTCGCCTCTTAGATCAAAATCAAATAGAAAAAATATTATTAACGAATTTAAATGTCCATTAAGGAATTGTCTTCCTGATCAATTAAAATTCGTAAACAATTATATTGACCACACCACAACATGTTTAACAAGAAGACTCACCCTACATCTTTCTGACCATAGCTCAATTAGGTGTCTTTTAAATACTCATGGAAACTTACTGGACTCTATTCGTAACATACAAATATAATAGCATTGTCTACATGTAAAAAATGCTAACAAAATGGTAATCTTGTCAATAAAAACAAAGAAATCAATACTCAATAATATCAGTTATGAACACGGACACAATATCTTGACCGTGTTTTGAAAATAAAACATTCTGTAATGCTAAATACATACAGACAACAATCCATTTCTAGTTAATAGTAAATATAATTAATCCTGAAGTGATTAGAAAATAAAACATTTGGACAGGTTTTGTATAACTTATCAACGGAAAAGAACAATTAATTTAAGCACCTTGTCTGTCATATTTAATGAAGTTTGCAGGAAAGAAGGATTGTTGCATATATATATATATATATATATATATATATATATATATATATATATATATATATATATATATATATATATATATATTATGAAATGGGCAAAGTCCAACAATTATTCTGAGACATTTTTTATGTTTATATGTTCTTTTTATAGATACAAACATTTAAGTAAATGCTCTGTTTTATAATAAACAGTATTAACAACATTTCCCTGCCTGTCGGAGGACGAATATTTTCTATGGAAATTTCTCCGACATTCCGGCCGGTAAATGTCGGTAATACTGTTTATTATAAACAAAGCATTTACTTAAATATTTGTATCTATAAAAAGAAGGTATAAACATAAAAAAATGTCTTAATCTATCTATCTATCTATCTATCTATCTATCTATCTATATATATATATATATATATATATATATATATATATATATATATATGCACAATGCCCCAAGCAAGGCAGGAGTGCCACTAGCATGCAAGGGGTTACAGAGAGTGGGTGCAAGAGTAAAGCGGCATGAAAGACGAATGGGTGAAGAGAAGGGCGGGGAATAGATCAAGGTATTTGGAGATGTCGATTGATGTTGCATTTGAATAATTCGAGATTATAGCTATCAGGGAAGCAAGTAAGAGGAAGGGGGTTCCACAAATAGGAAGTGCGATACATGAAGCTATTGGAATAGATGCGTTTCTGTACGTTACAAAAAATTATATTCACGATATCTACACAGGATGATTTATCAATGTTAATTTTCAATCTATTCCATATCAGTATGAGTAATCTTCCCCATAATTCATCTTTCAAGTCATTCTTGATTATCTGCTTCTGGCCATGTAGGTTATATAGACGAGGCCATGTTTTGATATGATAAGACGCGGCGATGTAACGCTTCAGATATAAAAAAAGCAGTCGCATATAAAGACATTTTTTTGCGAATAGACGTGTACAAATATCCATGTGTGCACATTTGGTTATATAACGAATAGCTTGATATGTAGAAAGTTATAAACACAGTTTTGTATGTACACCTTTGTATATCTATGTAAATGTGAATATTTATAATATATTTGTATATGTGAAATTGCTATGATATTTCGGTGTCCATTTGTATCCTATTTGCAACTACACATTAGATAAGTATATTTGTATTTGAATTATATGTATGTATTTATATTTGTTGGTATATAAGTATATAAACATACATACATATACATATACATACATACATACATACACATACAAACCCACACATATATATATATATATTTATATTTTATATATGTGTCACAGCTGTTTGAGGTTTCCTATGGCCCCACTAAAAATGGTAAAAAATTTTTATCCCAAGTAAAAATCATCACAAAAATGGCAAAAGTCATTTTGACACAGCTTATTTTCTCTCAAAAAATGGATTTTCATACTTTTATAGAGGTAAAATATTGAAAAATAACTGTTTTATCATCACCTAAACAAATATCAAGGAAACTTTATGCCATGAAACTAGGTATTTTCTGAAAGCAAAGGATATATTCTTTCATTTAAAAGTAAAAAAGGCTGGTGTAAATGACTCAATTTTTTTTTCAGGTGGTACAATTGTGAAAAAATAGTGAAAACTTTGCATTTTTTTTAATTCTAAACAAAGATTTTCCCCATTAATGGGAAATTAACCATTTTTTTCTTTTTGTCATACGTTTGCATTAAGAACTTTACATTCTATAAGGTGTTTAAAATGTTACTGACGAATGAGATTTTTCGCTGAATATTTCATTTACGCGCCATGTTGGATTTTCCTATATGACAAAAACAAGGCTTTTAAACAGCCATGATATATATATATATATATATATATATATATATATATATATATATATATATATATATATATATATATATATGGGAAGAAATATAGTTTTAGGGGGTGCGGAATAAAGTGCTCGATATCAGAGATAGAGCATATGTAAATATAACTATGAAAGTGAACATTGAAGACGACACTCAGAGGCGACAGGCTGTTTCATGCTAGACGCAATCTGACTATTGCGGTCTGACCAATGCATCTAGCATGAAACAGCCTGTCGCCTCTGAATGTTGACTTCAATGTTAACTTTTATATATATAGAAAGATAATAATAATAATCACATCCGTAAGTGGAAAAAATAATTCATTTTTTTTTATAAATTTAATATAAATTGTCTAAATATGACTTACTTCTGATTTTCTAAATATATCTTATTTTTATGTATAATTCATCTTTGGAATAGTATTTTTAAGTAGGATCTTAACCTTATATATATATATATATATATATATATATATATATATATATATATATATATATATATATATATATATATATATATATATATATATATATATAATAATTTTTTCATATAGACAAAAATCTACTGACTAAAAAATGAAACTTCCTTACAGTGAATTTAATTGCACTTCGGCTGGTAAGAACCAAAATGGTTATTAAATTTTCTGTTTGCAAGCAAGCCCCATATTAAACGTCGCTTGCTTTTTTTTCCATTTGTTTAACGAAAAGACATTTTTCAGGTCTAGCGATTACTTTAATACCTCAACCATCCGTCACCAAACTGCTATCAACAAGCACTAATTAAGTTTTTGGGCCCTCTTTTAGTTTCAAATTAGCACTTCATTCTTCATATAATTCATAATGAATGTCATAAGTTTAATATGAGTTTCATTTTATAAACCTCTTCCCTTTAAGGCTAATAACTTCCACCTTCCCTTGACCACCGTCTCGTGCATTTCGTCTGACTGACTAAAACATCGAAATGGATAAATTCTGTATCAATCTTTCGACGACTATCAAAGTTAAATTTCTAATTCCGACACGAACACAGTCTATACACCGGTGCTGAATAAGACTAACGTACTTCACGTTGGTTGAAATATAACTATACCCCTCCACAATATGAGGCAATTTTGGATTTTGTTGTGTAATACTATATATATGTATATATATATATATATATATATATATATATATATATATATATATATATATATATATATTTGGCTAAATAATTTAGACGTATTATGTCTATGTTATTCTTAATTCTTTCAGAATCTTGAAGATTATGAGTGTTAGGGAAATCAGAAAAGTGAGGTGCGAGAAGAGAATCTGTCAGAACAGAACATGTGTTTATATCTAGCTAAATTCAACAGTAAAAAGATGAGACCTCGCTCGGGATCTAATAGCATTCATGCGGGTGGTGGAAGTTCAGCAGAACAATTGCCATGAAAATATTTGTGAAAAAGAAAGTATGATCCATTACGTTACAGACATTTCAGCAAATGTCAATAATATATATATATATATATATATATACAGGTGTTGGACTAAATAATTGGAACAGGTGCAAATTCCATTCCTATATTTCAAAGACCTATTATATTAAGAACTTTAACTAAAACTTCATAATTGCAGGTTATATCTATTGCAAATACGTTTATTTATCTAATTTGCTGTCTATGGCTTATTTATTTTTAGAATTTAGTAAAATTTAAGCTAACTGCCTGACCTCTCTGAGTTCGAAAAAGGGCAAATTGTTGGAGCTCGCATGGCTCGATCACTAAGGTTGCTGAACTGTTTGGTTTTTCAAGAGCTACCATATCAAGAACTATGACGCAATTCAAGAAACAGGGTAAAACCTTTAGCAAGCATAGCAATTTGTGCTGGACTTGCAAACTTACTGACAGGGACCGACGTGCATTGACGTGGCGAAAAATCATCCGACTACTGTGGCCAAAGTTACTGCCGAGTTGAATAATCATCTGAATACGCCAGTTTCTACTAAAACTGTTCGTCGTGAGCTCCATAAGGCATGATATCATGGAAGAGCCGCCGTAAGGAAACCTCTTCTCTCCACTCGCAACATTCAGAAGAGGTTGAAGTGATGCAGAGATCACAATGCCTGGTCTGCAGACCAATGGAAGCAAATCATATTCTCAGCCGAGTCCAGTTTTTCTCTTTTCCCAACTTTAGGGCAAGTTTATGTGTGGAGGCAGCCCAAAGAACCTTACAACCCTGACTGCCTTCTTCCAACAGTGAAGGATGGTGGTGGATCAGTGATAGTTTGGGCCGCTATATGATGGAAATGTCTCGGTCCAATAGTTGCACTGGATGGTAGAATCAACAGCAAAGATTACCTGAACATTTTGGGTGATCATCTTCATCCAATGGCCCAGACTTTATCCACTGATGGTGACTGCATCTTCCAAGACGATAATGTTCCAATACATACCGCTTGAGTCGTTAAGAATTGGTATGAAGAGCATGAAAGTGAGCTAGAACACATGGAGTGACCTGCCCAATCTCCAGATATCAATATTATTGAACATTTGTGGTGGATTTTGGAACAAGTTAGGTGCCGCTATCCTCCACCGTCGTTTCGTAAAGAGCTAGAGCAAGTGTTAATGAAAGAATGGCCGAAAATTCCTCTGGATGAAGTCAGGAAGCTGTATGATTCCATTCCTAGATGTATTAAAGCTGTATGTGAGGCTAAAGGAGGACCAACTCCATATTAAATAAATTTTCTTTGAATTTAACAAGTATTGCAATTATTTTGCCTAACCCTTGTAGTAGTAGATTTATAAAAGTGAAAGATGGATTCTGAATTGGGAGTAAAATGGAAGTCTTATAGTTGCCTTCGCTTGAGATGATGGTCGAAGAGTCAAGTAGTGAAAGAAATAGAAAGCTTTACTGAGGAGAATTTTAGAGAGAATGAAATAAACAGGCGCTTATCTCCCTTTGTGACGTTACTCCATACAGTGAGAAAAGCGGCAGTCATTTTTCATTTCGTGAAGAGCAACCAATTTAGAAGGTTGCTTTCTTCCAGCCTGAGCTAAAAGGGTCAGGCTTAGGCTAAATCTCTCCCACTCCCCAGCAGCTTGCAAGCTCATGGTGACGTTTCTATTTGGGATATAGATGAATCCGGTTCGTTGAAATCTGGTGTCCTAAAATTGCTTCTCCAGGTAATGAATATCTCCAATTTATATGTTCCTATTTGTTCTTACGTATACATTACTTTACTGTATAGATATATCTGATATATAGTTCTCTACCTGAGACAGGTGTATATATGAATATATATATATATATATATATATATATATATATATATATATATATATATATATATGCTAGATATTGAACACTTTATCCCATAAATATAGCACACTTTAAGACTATATTTCTTTATATATATATATATATATATATATATATATATATATATATATATATATATATATATATATATATATATGTCTTTGTGCTTGTCTTGATATTATAAATGTCTCTCTGAGAACAAAGCATGTTAGTAATTTGTTTTTTTCTTCCAGCCATTGCATCCCGTACATGAAATACGGTGTTGTTATATCCCAGATATAACAATACCCATAACGGGGGAAACGTAATTGAGAGAACAAATCATTCTTCCCTGGCTCTCCTCTCGTTACGTAGTGATTAGACTGTCATTTTTGAAGATTTCAGGCGGCAGGGAAGAAGACTGCAGGTGGCACGAGCAATCCACAGGAAAAGTGCGAGAAAAGAAACTGTTATAATAGAAGAGACGGTTTCATCCTCTCTAGTTCAACAGTGAGACCTAACTGCCATTCTAGCAGTAAGCTTCTATTTATGCAGCCGATGCACTAAGGTAAAATAAGATCGTCAGGCTTCGAGGAAAATAGACGTAGTAGACACAGAGGAAAACACGTCACGTCGGTGAGAAAGTGAGTGAAGTCGAGATGCCAGGTTAGGATCAAATACATTTAGAGTCACTTCTTCGAGTTTTGTCAAGAGACACAAGAAGAACACCTCTGTTTTAACCCATTACCTGCCATGAGCCCCATTTGGGGATCTGTTAAAATTAAACTCACTACATGTTATTCCTTGTATTTAAATTGAATTGCTTACATACATTGCACATGCAGAAATATATTTTACAACACTTAGCCTTTAAAGTTTTTATTATTAGCCGTAAGAAGACACTTTCTCTCGTAATTTTACATTTCACGAGTAGAAAAACAATGACTATTTTGAAAAGTTTTTTTTATTATTATTTCTAATCAATATTATTTTTTGATGTTTTATACACACATATATTTCATGTTCTAGTTTCTATAAAAACGACAATGGTAACTACTGGAATTAAACATAAGGAGTAAATAAGCTCCTAAGACACCTGTCTGGACCAAAACTGCGCATTCAAAAAATTGGCAGTTAATGGGTTAATTAAATGTGAAATAATATTTGCAGTCTTGTAATTCTCTCCGAGTTACATTTTGACGAATCTGCAATCGTAGGCAAATTAGAAATGAGCAAAGAAAGAAAATGAATCTTGTAGAACATGAACGAAGTAATTCTCTGCCAGTCAGAAGTGCAATCATTTATTATATGTGCGCGCTAAGTGGAACTTCTCGAACTTTCAGAGTGAAATTGGTTGCGAGATCTATTTCAGATTTCCATTCGTAAGTAAAGCCTTCTATTTCTGGAGTCTGCTATCAAAGATCAACAATTATACGAAGTCGAACGACGGGGATGAGATCTGCAAAATAATTCTTTTGACTTTGCTTTTTATGTGGCGTCATGTATATATATATATATATATATATATATATATATATATATATATATATATATATATATATATATGTATGTATGTGTGTGTATGTGTGTGTGCGTATGTGTGTGTGTAGTGGGTGTAACAGCAAAACTGTCCAAAGCGTATAACAGTATAATTCTCCATCCCATAAAAAATATAATATCTAAAAATCCACTAAACTAATTGAGTTTCTTTTTTCCAGGTTTTAAGAAAAGGCTTTTACCCACCATGACACTGTTTTTCGTAAGAGTCACTAAAAAACCCTTTTAGTTAATAGGCTAAAAGAGAACAGGTTAAAATCATTTTGTGTCAGCCCCACTATGTCTTCCCAACTGAGCAATGGTGAGAGGATAAAGAACATTGAGGTCTCCAGTAATGGTACCAACATACATACACTGGCTTAAATCTTCAAAGACCATTCAAGAACCATCAAGAGGATGGCGAATAAGTTTACAAAAGAGGCAACAGTAGCGTGGAGAACTGGATCAGGAAGTCACAACAGGAAAATAGATTATCATTTCAAGTTAGAGCTAAAGAGATCAATTAGAAAAGATCCAACTCTTTCATAAGACGTGAGAGAAGAGTTTCAGCTATGACAGTCTAAAGAGCAGTGAAAAAGACTTGAAAATGGAATCGTATGTTAAAACCTGTGAGTCACCTTGCTAAAGACGACGTGGGAGACATACAGACGCTATGGCTGTAACATATCGTTGAAGATCCACGTAGGTTCCTCTCATGTTTTTTTTTCCACCGAACCAGTCGTGCTGTGCGTGACACTACAGCAATGGAGACAAAGTATCAGGGAAAGTGGTATCCATATCTGCTGGCTGATTATCGTTGAACTGTGAGCAGAGACAATCCTTCTGCAGATTACAAAAGACAAGCTAAAAAGCGTCGCGTGCTTACTGAACAACTGCGCATGTCTATACTTCTAAAGAGAGTTTTCCTCTTTTATTTTATTCAGTGAACAGAGATTGCCATTTTGATTTGTCAGTGTATTGCTCTGGTAGCCGACATAGATTAGAACCGAAGATCAAAGCGGTTTTTGCAAAGCATCATTGTTTTTATTAGAGACGTCCATTCGACTAATTAGTATGACATAACTGAAAGAAAATATCTCTAAATCTAAGGCCACTCATCTAATTCTGGATCCATTATGTCAAAATACATAACAATTGGCACATTTGTTTTCCAAAGCAGTCAATTTGTGAATAATTGTAGACTAGTGTTTTTTGAAAGCTACATTTAATTTGAAAACCAATCCAAAGTATATATATATATATATATATATATATATATATATATATATATATATATATATATATATATATATATATATATAAAAACAGATCACTTTAAGGTTCCATATAATAAATTATTTCACCACAGCCATTTTAAAGGAACGCGGATCATCAGATTTTACTTCCAAAGCTTTGGAAGTAAAATCTGATGATCCGCGGTCCTTTAAAATGGCTGTGGTGAAATAATTTATTATATGGAACCTTAAAGTGGTCTGTTTTTATTTAGATTATTAGCTCTGATTTACATTGAGCTCTCTGGATTTTATCCTCATTGGGTCTACCCATACGGATTACCTAGTTTTTCGTAAACTAAATATATATATATATATATATATATATATATATATATATATATATATATATATATATATATATATATATACTTTGGATTGATTTTTAAATTAAATGTAGTTTTTTTGAAAACTACATTTAACTTGAAAACCAAACTACATTAAATTTTGAAAACTACATTTAATTTGAAAACCAATCAAAAGTATATATATATATATATATATATATATATATATATATATATATACTTTGGATTTTTTAAATTAAATGTAGTTTTCAAAAAATCTTTCTGTAGTTCACTGCTACCAGCAAGTAGAAATATTTTTTCTCCTGATGATGGCCATGTTGGCCGAAACTAGTCGAGGAATCTAAATGAAATAATAATAATAAAAACAAAAGAATATTAATCTACAACCCAGTGTGTCTGAAGATTTCAATTTTTTTAATAATTCTTATTGTTCAAAATATATATATATATATATGTGTGTGTGTGTGTGTGTGTGTGTGTGTGTGTGTGTGTGTGATTGTGTGTGTATGTGTGTGTAGACTTTAGAATAAGTTGAAATATAGCCGTTATCGTCTTCCGTTAGGTGAATCCAATAATCTGTCAGATTGACCATTATATATAAATAGACCAGCCATCAGACATGGCCTGAAGATTGCGTCAAACATGAAACAGACTGTCGGCACTCGGTGTGGATACTACCGTTCATTTTATGTTTACACACGTTGTATACCTGATACTGGCACTTTCAGTCAGAAATAAATTATACCTTATTTTATATATATATATATATATATATATATATATATATATATATATATATATACATCACATTTAAATATGCATGAAGATCTACTGGACACTATTTGTGAAATATTTGTTGACAACACTAATATAATACCATCTTCTACACGCAAAAAAAGGCTAAAAATAATGGATGCCTTATTAATAAAAAAGCAAAAAACAACACTAAAAAATATTAACTTTAAACATGGACACAATATCTTGACACTCTTTTGAAAAATGAAAATATTTTATAAAACATACATATAACAAACTATATCTTTTTTAACAGTTGAAATATTTAATTCTTGAAAATGGCTAAATGTATAGCCGAAAGCGCTCGGATAAAAAGAACATTCGGACAGTTTTTATATAATTTATCATCCGAAAAGAAAAAAAAATAATCGCATGAGAAATTGTATAAAAAAACTAAATAAAAGCACCTTGTCTGTCGTGTTCAATGAAATGTGCTTATCTATTTATCTATCTATCTATCTATGGTTTTTCTATAAATACATTCATGCTAATTATTTTTAGGACTTAACTTTATGGTACCTAGACTTTATGAATTTAAGTGCAGTACTAGTTTGGTGGGAAGATCTCGTCATTTTCCTTTTGAAACGGCTATATCTAACCGTAAGTTCTATGCTAATAGTGTCTTCCCTTGCACTTCTCGCTTGTGGAAATCTCTCCCGGATTCTTGTTTGCAGTCATGCTTCATCATAAAAATTTAAATGCAATGTCAATCATTTTCTTCTGTCTTCTTAATTCCAGTTCTTTTATTGTCCTCTATCATTATAGTAATCTTTTGCAATATGCTTTAAAAACCTTGCAGTAACCCCTTGCATCCTAGAGGCTTTATTCCCTTTCATCATCAAAATTTTAAATGCAATGCCAATCGTTATCTTCTGTCATCTCAATTCCTTTTCTTTTATTGTTCTTGCTCCTTAATAATCTTTTTCTTTTTCTTGTATTGACTGAAAGTCGCTCTCAGTAATACCCAGCGTCTTAGTGACTTTGTTGCCTTGCTTCGCGGTAGAATGATTTAAAAAATACGCGGCTGGATTCCCATTTCGATATACAGTAGAAGTCCTTATATACGAACGTGCTCGTATCTTAACTTCTCGGTGTTAACATTTAGATGTTTGGTGAATATGCTACATTCTAATAATGTTTTCTTTTCGTTGCAGATAATTGGTAGTAACCTAAAATTAGTCAACCTATAATGTCTCTCATAGAAGAAACTTCAACTGGAAGAAAAAGGAAAAATAAATTCTTTCACGTTACGTTAGAAATCATTAGGATTTCAGAATCTGAAAGAAACGCTAAAACTTACGCTTGAAGATGATCCACTGAATACTCTCATTTCAGAATGGATAAATGAAGACGTCAATGAATTACAAAAGAAATCAACGCTAGAATCGCTTCAAAAGGATTTGGATTGTCAAGAAATAGAGAAAGAATCGAATTCTTCCGATAATGGTGAAAATCTGAAGGGGGTTGAAGGAAAATGGGACTCAGTAGAGAAAGCTATTGATAAGATCATCAAATTCATGGTGAAAAAAATCTTTGTTCAGTCGTACAGAATGTACGTTATTTGAAAAAATGCCTTTCCTTAAAAACAAAAACAAACAAACCGGCGAAAATTAAGCGAAATGACAAAAAAGAAAGACAATTGAAAATAAATCATGTTGAGCATGAAACATTGTAAATTAATATATACGAATATACAACAACTGACATATATATATATATATATATATAATCATTTTCGGTTGAATAATGTGGCGCATAAAATGTCTTTTGGTTTTCATTTTAATCCTCTTGAATTCTCTGATCGACTTCTTAATGTTGATATTAAATTCATTAAGAAAGGCGCTGTGGATTTTTTTCTTTTCTATTTGTTTTTCAGATACTTTCCATTCGAGATAATCTTCAGGGGTGAATTGCTAAGACAAAAATATTAATGCAATTGATAGTTGGGATTATTTTATAAATATTCACGAAACGCTATACTCATAATTAACGTTATTTATATTTTCATGCCTCTTATATAGAGGGTTTCGTGAATTTGAAGTCTTTGTTTTCTTATACTGCCTATATATATATATATATATATATATATATATATATATAGAGAGAGAGAGAGAGAGAGAGAGAAAGAGAGAGACAGATTGAGAGAAAGAGTAGATAAGTTATTTTTCTAATCATGTCTTTCTAATATATATATATATATATATATATATATATATATATAGAGAGAGAGAGAGAGAGAGAGAGATAGATAGAGAGAGAGAGAGAGAGAAAGAGAGAGAGATGAAATTTGTTAAAGCAGGATTTTGATGGCGTCTCTGCTTCAGAACTTGACAAAGCTGATCACGGTGCTTCAGTTTACTTGTCTTCAAAACCCTTTAACTTAATGAAACATATCTTATGAAACTCCTTTCGGTTTGATGTTTGGGCTTCCTAGGATTTCAGATCAAATTTGAGACGTTTCTAGTTGTCTTTAAATTTGTAAGAGTGGACGTCCATCTGAACGTTTAGAGTGTGGTAGTTGTCCATACAGCACCTTTCTTGGAAGCCTATGCTCATCCACTCTCCCAATGTGACCAGCTCGACTAAGTTGTATCTTTGCTAGAATGGTTTCAATCCCTGTGATGTTACATTTCATCAGTATTGCACTATTCTTGACCCTGTCATCCCATTTTATATCACGTATGGCATGAGGACAGCGCAGTGAAAGGCGTCAAGTTGATTCATGTGTTTGCGGTACCAGCTTCAGCACCATGGAGAAGAGTTAAGAGAACGACTGATCTATATATGTCGATCTTTACTCTGAAAGACGCGTCTTTTGTGTTGCAGATCACAGTTTAGATGAAATGGATTGTTACTGTGTTGTTGAATATTTTGTGGAGAGTACTTGATGTGGGGCCGTTTTCTGTATGACATTAATGAATGTTTCGTCGTTGTAAGGTGGGTTAAACTATTATATTAGTGATGTCAACAAGTATTTCACGAATAGTGTCCGGTAGATCTTCATGTATATTTAAATGAGATGTATATATATATATATATATATATATATATATATATATATATATATATAAATAAGGTATAATTTATTTCTGACTGAAAGTGCCAGTATCAGGAATACAACGTGTGTAAACATAAAATGAACGTTAATATCCACACCGAGTGCCGACAGTCTGTTTCATGTTTGACGCAATCTTTAGGCCATGTCTGATGGCTGGTCTATTTATATATAATATTTTGTTTTGTTAACTTAGAATTATATTACGCATGCCACATAATATCTGAACCCGTCCTCATAAGTTAACTACGGATATAAGGACTGCTACTGTATTCATTAATGGATTTTCGATGCCACAGGCAAGATAATTCGTCTGAGGAACTCGGAAGTGTAGTAATATTGACAAGGGACCTTGTCATATGACCGTTCATTACTCTATTACAAAAAGGACAGAATACATACACACAGACAGGCACACACACACATATATATATATATATGTATATATATATGTGTGTGTGTGTGTGTAAAAGGAAGCGGTTATTGTAGTTCCAACGAGAGAAAAGAGTGTATATTAGAAAGAGGAGAGAAACCGCGAACGTTTTCGGTTGTAATGTGGATTTAAAAAAAATATGCTATATTTTCCATAATTTTATGGAAAATAAAGCATATTTTTAAAAGAAAGTCCACATTACAACCGAAAACGTTTGCGGTTTCTCTCTTCTTGTTAATATATATATATATATATTCGTCCCTTCAGAAAAAAGTGTGGATGGTCCTGCACGAAACCTTCACCACTATAATCACATCTCATGTGTCGGCGTCGGGCTCTCAGTTTCTAGGAACTGATCTGCTTGACCCTCATACGTCGAATTCGACGGGTGAGTCGATGATATATATAAATATATATATATATATATATATATATATATATATACAAAAAAAGAGAAAAAATAACCTGATTAACAATACACATTTCTTTAGCATTTTTTTTTATTTAGAAAAGTGCTTGATACAAAGTAGAGCATATTATGATATTATTATTTAAAATATTTAAAAAATATTGTATCATCGCGACACGGAAATTTCTGTTTCGGAACTGAAACTTAAAATTATTGTTTCATTTTCAAGCGATATTTAATAACTTCAGAAAAAATATGGTAAACTATACATTCTGTAAAATATTTATTTTGCAAAAATAAATGTCTTACAGAATCTATAGTTTACCAATGTACTATTTCATTTATTGAAAATCCAGGTATTAAAAGAAATTATATTGGCAGCACAAAAAAATGATTTTAAATTAAAATGCTACCAACAACTTACGGTCTTCAACCACAATGGGCATCGTAACCAAACATCCATTTATAAATATTTTTGTCATTTAAAAGAAACAAATAAAACCTCCACAGTAAAAAGGAAATTATTAACAAAAAAAAACGAGAACTTATAGGTCATTAAATGAGACGAATCCCCTATGCCTAAAGGAAAAGTTATATATTATTAATTTTCTTAAAAATAAAGGTTTATTAAATAGCAGAATGAATTAACTGTTTTTGTAGATATTGTGCTATCTCCACATTAAAACATAATTAACAGGATTTTTTATAAAATAATATATACTTTAAAATTATATATATATTATGTAATTACATATAATGGTACAAAATGTGTACTTTATTCCGTAAATTTTAATCTCAAAATTGTCATTAAATATAATACGTATTGCATTTAAAATCACTGTAATTAATTGTATAATATATATATATATATATATATATATATATATATATATATATATATATATATATATATATATATATATATGATTAAATCATATACAAATTACCTTTAAGACAGCCCTAAAGTATAAGAAATAATTTTGAAAAATAAAAAATGCCAAAATTAACACATGGCTCGATACATACACTTCTCTGTATTTCAGTGTGTCTTATAAATGATCTAAAAAAAGAAAGTGAGGATGTCATGTGTATTACACGACAGGCAATTCTAGACAACCATGAATTACATGCCCACACCCAAGATATAAGCTACATTTTTCACTTTTCCAATTTAACTTATGTCTGTATAAAAAATTGTCATAAAAAAAGACAACAGCCATAATAAAATTTTGACATGTCATCCCCCTCCTATTCAAAGTCTTCCATATAAGAATATAAACTCTTCCAGTTAGCTTGCAAAAGTAAATCATATTTTTTCTGAAGTTATTCAAGATTGCATGAAAGTAGAAAAATAATTTTAACCTTCACTTTCGAAACAGAGAAATTTCCGTGTCGCAATGATAAAATATTTTTTAAATATTTTAAATGATATATATATATATATATATATATATATATATATATATATATATATATATATATATATATGTATGTGTGTGTGTGTATGTATATATATATATATATATATATATACATATATATATATGTTAAATTTCTTAGAATAATTCTGAAAAATTTTATATATATATATATAGATAGATATTTTTACATATATATATATATATATATATATATATATATATATATATACATTGGCCTTTTCATTAATTTTGTAATACGAATATGACATTTGGTTATATTTTATGTTTTAATGGAAAATTTTAAAAATTAAACTAAACATTAATATTTGTTTGTTTATGTTTACCTTAAAGAAAACAAACTAATAAAAAATTAAATGAATGCATTTGTTCTTATATATATATATATATATATATATATATATATATATATATATATATATATATATATATATTTATTTATTTATATACATATATATATATATTGAGAGAGAGAGAGAGAGAGAGAGAAAGTGAGAGAGAGAGATGCAAACCGTTCTCATGCCACTCCAAGAAAAATAAGTATTTAATATAGGGATCATAATACAATATTTAATGATTAAATTAGACTAAAGTAAATATAATCTCGATTAAAATCGAATCAAATCAATAATTTAAGGCTCCATTTGTCCGTTCGCTCCGTCAGAATTAAATAAGTCGTCGGAATCTAATTTCTGAAGTGATGTCTTTTTTTAAAATAAGATCTTAAAAGGGGGGAGAAAAACGTCACCAGAATGAGTCAATGATTCTCCAAACAATTACAATTTTTGTATGAGTTTTCTCTGTCTCCACAGATGTCGGATGTTGATCTCCGTTTTTTCTAGTATATTCAGACGATGTTTCATCCGGGCTCTTTACAGAACAGAGAAGTGTTTTTCTGAAAAGTCGTTCCTAGAAGTACAATTATTTCACAAATGTTTACCAATGCCAGACTCCTGTTTCCGTGAATGCCCGAATGTTATTATGCCTACGGATAGGACCTTAGCAAATGTTGCGCAAATCTCACATAGTTGTTGACTAGTTCTGCTCATATAGTCAGCATCACACTGAGTAATGGATAACGGCTCGGATTGAGGAATCGTAGAGCCGAGTTCGAATTCCAGTCGAATCCGTTACATTCACTTACGTGCTAACACCCTTGGGAAAGGTGTGAATCCTCTTCTTCTCCCTCCAACTATGGGTAAATAGCAGGACAGACTGGGTTCTATAGCCTTGGATGGCAACTGATCTAGGACAAGGTCAACACTGAATTCAAAACCAATCGGCGTTTGCACCGGCATCCGGCGGCCACTTGGTTACTCCTGCGTCTGCGTCTGTGGAAATTCTGCGGCAAGTAAGAGCATATTCCTCCCTCCACTGGGATAGCACGCGAGGTGTGGGGACCGCGTGTGAAGTTCAAAATCCCTTGTCACTCCGTTTCATGAATTCACCGCCGTTGGAATCGGGAATGGCTGTCGCTCGTTTCAGCATTGGCGACGGATCGCCGTGCTTGGTCGGCCTTCGTTCGGGACGCGGTGGATTCTTTGGAAGGAGCCGGCTTAACCGATCCAGTGTGAATGCCACAACATAACATAACATAAATAACACTGACGTTTATAGCGACAAAGAACTAAATTTTCTTGGAGGGTAGGCAAAATTTTTTTAGGGACAGAAAGGGAAGAACTTCTGACAGAAAAATATTTAACGTACTACTATAGTATTAAAACTGTATATTATAGATGATGAAATGGTATCTGCAAAAAATTAACTATGAGGTCCAACCCATGGTAGTTTGATATAAATGGGAAACTTAGAAGGACCGAATGTTTTAATATCCTTAAAGATAAAAATTTTAAGTGTAACCTTTTGAGCCCTGCGTTCCTGAACAATTTTAACTCCTCTGCCTGAGCTCTTGAGTCAAATTAGCAAATAATCGGTAAGTAATCTTTCGCAGTAGATATAAAAACAGTTACAAGTGTTTACCCACCGTTCAATGGGTGACTGGCGATAAAGTCATTTTTCTCTACCATCGTTCAACCGGTGGCTTGGTATTATGTTATTTTTTCTACCACCGTTCAACCGTTGGCTGGTCATTATGTCATTTTTCTCGACCATGTCTAAAGCTGTGGTCAGAGCCCAAAGGTTTAATGTTACTCAAAACACTTTCAGCGTAGCCATTTGCGCGATAAATGTGGGTGTTTTGCGTTCAGCATCCAATTTGCATTTCGTGTTTAACACTAGTGCACGGTGGATAAGAGTTTTGATAAGGTTAATCGTCCAAGATCTGGGGTCAAAGGGATTCCAACTAAGACATAAATCTGTAAAAGTGGGCTTTCTATACACGCTTGTGACGAAAGATGTGGATGTTTTCTGCACTAGCACCCTAAGAAAGGTGACTTTTTTTTCTTCTGCCATCGTAAATTGTAAGAAGGTGTGGAAAAATCTATTCGCCTCGCTATGTAATGTAAAAGACGCAAAGTTATCATCAACATAACGCAAGTAACAGTATGCTTTAAGAACCTTATCAAACATTTGTATATTCTGGAACCCTACAAAAATATTAGCCATAAGATGTCCCAGATTACTAAACATTGATACTCCATCAATCAGTCGATATATAACATTATTGAAACTGAACAATGCAGACTTAGTAACTATCTTCATCATCTCAACAAAAATGTTCTCGGGAAAGACAGAGGTTTTTAATCGGTACAAATGTCAATAGTTTGATCTAGGGGTACATTGGTAAACAAACTAAAAGTATCAAATAACACAAGGTATTCAGTGTCCGTTCAATGCTGCAATTTACCTCTATATGACGCAAATAGAAAGCTGTCTGGTCTACCCTAGTCTATAGCGTTCCTTATGAGACGGCCAATTCATAATGTAAAGAAGGAACAGAACTGGAGGCCGGATTTAAACGTCCCTTTATCCAGTGAGAGCAGCCGAGAACTTTAGTTTCAGTTTCACTTTGAGATAGCTACTATATCAGTATTGAACGTTTTATGAAATTTAAAGAAATTTCTCCTTATATTTGGAATATAATTTAACTTATATAATTGAAGAAAGTGTAGTAAAAAAAGAGATCAAGATTGGGCTTAAGGAGACTTTATTCTGCTTAGAATAATTGATACCAGCGTAGTGACTATTTATAGTTCTCTACAAACGGAAGAGTTCTCTAAAGGGAGATAATCATAAAACAAAGGAGATTACTCCCAATTACTTTATTTCAATTTATTTTAATGGTACTGAAATATATATATATATATATATATATAAATATGCATGCACACACATTATGAATGAATTATTCTCATCCCAGTTTTAACAGGCATTAGGAAATTGCCATTGAAATCAAATTTGCTAAAAATTAGATTGGTTTGATGTTTATTTCACATATGTATTTCCTTTCTTTCATTCAAATCTTTACTCTCGCCTGCTGATGACTTGCAGCAGGATTTCTTCTAGCAGTTTCATTTTATACCCAACACAAGTTTCCATTAAAGTGTAAAATAGAATCGAATGTCAAATGCTTCAAATAGAATCGAATGTCATATGATTAAAATAGGATCAAATGTCATATGCTTAAAATAGAATCAAATGTCATATGCTTAAAATAGAATCAAATGTCATATGCTTAAAATAATATCAAATGTCATATGCTTAAAATAGAATCAAATGTCATATGCTTAAAATAGAATCAAATGTCATATGCTTAAAATAGAATCAAATGTCATATGCTTAAAATAATATCAAATGTCATATGCTTAAAATAGAATCAAATGTCATATGCTTAAAATAGAATCAATGCCATATGCTTAAAATAGAATCAAATGTCATATGCTTATTATAAAATTAAAGAAAAATCCATTTAAGAAAGGTTTTTACATAAATTTAATGTTATATAATAAAATCTAATATATTTAATTAAAAGTTTAATTCGATATTCTAAAAATGCGGTGAACAAAATATTAACCATGCTGGTGCTTGCTGCACAGTCATTTTTCCAGGTTCTTCTAAAGTATTTATTTATTTATTTACTAAAGTTGAGTACGGAACTAATTTTGGACACAAGAAGGTCGAGATTAAAGTGCACTACGGTGGATTGCCTAACACCGAGGAATTGTCACAAAAATAGCCAAAGCTCTCCCTCTCTCTTTGGCATTCCCCTTGTGGGGCCACTCAGGCACCGTGTAAAACCCCCAGTCCCTTTAAACAGAGGGGCAAGTGTTGTCTAGAGGAGCAGCACTCTGGGAGAGAGCCAGGCAATAGCTGACAGGTGCCAAATATTTAGATAATTAAATCAATAATCAATTAAGAGATTATGTTTTGTTAGCAATATTCCCCAAAACCAATATTCCCCCACCCAATAAAATCAATTTAAAAAGTGGATTCGCAGATTTATGGAAAACCCTCTAAAATTTCTGTTTTTAACTTATAGATATGGAGGGAGATAGAAATAGTGATTAAGAATATAATTAATTTGGCTTGAAATATGACCCCTAAATTGAAGCAGTTAAAGAAATAATTGTGCCTAGGAAGCGTACTCTATCATTTCAGATATTACCTAGTTTCCAGCAGGGTCCCAGAAGTTTTGCGCCATTGTTTGCAAAACAAATTACAGAAGCCAACATGAAAAAAAACTGGGTGAGATGAATAAAATATAAGTTGGTTTTCCAAAAGACAAAGATATGAGAGAGAGAGAGAGAGAGAGAGTGAGAGAGAGAGAGAGAATCAATTTCAAATGCCACTGTGAATGTTACAAAACAATATTATTTGTTGACTACATTGACCTTCAAATTTTGATACCATAGAAATTCATAGAAAAATGCAGCCCAAAAATCCATCATTTGTATGGGCAGGTGGGCCAAAGAGCCAAATACCAACATCCTCTGATGCTCAAAGAGATATAAAAAAATAATTCCAGTACTGCTTGAAATTAAATTGTTGATGAAATGAATGCATTTTGGAATTAGATAACATTAATCATACAAATTTGAAAGAAAGTCTAATCAACAACAGAAAAGAAATCTCTGTGTCCAGTTGAAGCATTTGTGGCTGAAAATATTTAACCGGTCAGTCGTCAAAACTTATCAATAGTATCCCTATCTATATATCGAGAATTTATTAAAAAATTGGGGTTTGAAACCTTTCATTATGGCGTTGAGTGTTATAATAGCCTGTTCGAAAACTATATAAATACAATTGATATTTGGTCAAATTTGGAAGAAATTCTTTGATATTTAAATCTTACAAATGATTATTTTTTGTTTCATACTTGTCCATACAATAAAGGAAAAAGTGTGTTATAAATAATTAATATTAACTCTGTTAAATGTAGGAATTGTCTGAATAAATACATTGGATAAACATTAAGAAGTTTAAACAAGAGACTATAAGAAAAACAAAAGCGACATTTTAAATAACAACACACAAATCTCATTGGTTGTTCACTGTAAAAAAAAAAGGGCCACAATTTTAACATAGGAAATGCTACTTTGATTAAAAGAGAAAATAATCCACTGAGACGAAAATGTCTGGATAATTCCTTGATCGCTAGTTCAGTTACAATAAAATTGCGTCCCGACTCTTCCAAGAAATCACCATTCTTGGTAGATTTTAGATTCTCCCATTGTGCTATAATCAAGGTCAAAGGGCATGGAGAGAAATAGTAAAAAAATACAGATGATTTCGGCTGGATTGAAGGAAAAAAATTTTTTTCGATTTGTGGTCATGAATTAACATATTTTCTAGTCTTCACTTGTACACTGATTCGACAATATTTTGCCAGCCTTCTCTGTCCTCGGCGAGTTTGTGTATTCGTTTCAGATCTTTACTGATTGCAAATCTCTTCAAAGGAAAAGTGGGATCTTTCTGCCTTGTTCCTTGAATGTCTCGGCTCAGCGTTGTGACTATGTTGATTCTTGGATGACTGCTGAACTTTTTGAAGTCAGTTTTTCAAAGTAAAACTCCTCAAAATAATCATATATATATATATATATATATATATATATATATATATATATATATATATGTGTGTGTGTGTGTGTGTGTGTGTGTGTGTGTGTGTGTGTGTGTGCAAATTATTTTCGGTTAGAATGTTTCTGTAAAGGAACAAAATTAATAAAGGAACAAAGTGAAAAACCTTATCTGCCGACGCGTTTCGTCCTCTGAGGATTTGCCTGGATAAAGTCCCCCAGAGGACACTCGTCGTTTAAGAATAGTTTTTCGTATTGCCTTTACACACACACACACACACACACACACACACACACACACACACACACACACACACACACACACATATATATATACATATATATATATATATATATATATATATATATATATAAGCCTGCCCTCTCCAGGGCAAGTGCAAACAAAAGTGAGTGATCTATCAAGTAAAAATCTACAGAAATAAACCGAACAATATTTATAAGAACCCTAAAGTTTACATAGGATCCACCCAGAATAGTTTTAAAAAAATGATAACCACCTCAGTAGTTTCAATAGCGAAACATAGTACCACCCTGTCCACATATGTATGGAAGATCAAACAAAAAGATAACAAAGGCCCCCTTTTTGAAATGGGAAATATTAAAAAAATGTTACAAATATAAGGCAGGTGATAAGTTCTGTTCTCTATGCCCGGATGTAAAACTAACTATGAAGAACCTAAAAATTTATTGAACCTAAAATCGGAAATTCTCAGTAGGCGTAGATATAGGAAAAGCTGGTTGTTAGATGTGTTTTTTTGTTAGTAAAGTACTTACCACCCCCGCTTTTTTTTTGGCTTTTTTATTTTTATTTTTGTTAATAAAGTACTTACCGACCCCGTTGTTTGGCTTTATTTTATTTATTTTTATTTTTTTGTCACGTGGTCATGGTTGTTTTTGATTTTAGCTATAAATTCTGTTTCAAAATTTTCCTTTTCAGCCAGCAACGACCTGAGGGCACCCCGACGCGGTGTAATGGTTAGCAAGATTGTCTAGCTAGAATAATTGCGCCTGAGTAGGGAGTTCGATCCTCACTGGGTGCCCCCTATTTTCGGCCTTGAGCCACGTCTAAGCCACGGGAAATCAATTTGGGCACCTCGGCGTGGTGTAATGGTTAGCAAGCTTGTCTTGCTAGATCAGTTACGACTGAAAAGTGAGTTCAATCCTCGCTAGATGCCCCATACTTTCGGCCTTGTGCCACATCTAAGCTACGCTTAGAAAATCAAGGCGGCGGAATGGTTAGCAAGCTTGTCTCGCTAGAACAATTACGACTATGAAGTGAGTTCGATCCTCACTGGGTGCCCCATACTTTCGGCCTTGTGCCACATCTAAGCTATGCTTGGACAATCGCCAGCATCGCCCTGACGATCCTTTTAGATGAAACCTAGGTAGGTTTCCCTGGCTCCTTAGGATTATCTCATATATATATATATATATATATATATATATATATATATATATATATATATATATATATATATATATATATATATATATATATATATATATATATATATATATATATATATTCGTTTAAGAAATCTATTTGCTACCAATTTTACAAATTTAGACGCATGATCTCACTGCTTTCTTCAACCTTATGTTCCATCTATCATATTCCTTTTTCTTTTTAAATTTCTCATTTATTTGTAATTCAGACTAGATGAATCTCAAGTTCGTTTTAACTTCCCTTTCTAGTTTCACGCTTTTGGCTTTTAATAAACCTGCTGAGGAACATGTCTTTGTCTTTAGAGTTTTAATTGCCGTAAGGCGTTTATCTGACTGTCTTGGGTACACACGCGTGAGAAACGGACGCATGCGTACAGGGGAACAGAACACAAATATAACAGAAGTGAATTATTTTTGTTGTCTTTCGCTGTTGCTAGACGCACTGAAAATAACCAAAAGTGTCTAGTTATATTCTGGTTCACTTTGTTTGCCTTAGAGAAGACAAATATGGAGGATATAACGGCCATAACATCTCAAGCAGACAGTAATTATTTTTGTCCCCCAAAAGTGTATAGGTTATCGTTATTAATCAAAGGTACACAGCGTGTATATCAATATGACATATATATTCTGAGAGAATGTATAATCATCAGCATGCCTCTGTTTATTCAGCATATGTAATAGGTTATTTGTCTCCATTACAGCTCAGTTGTGATGTCTTTAGTTTCTATGTTCGATGCAAACACATGAAATTCATATATTGATCTCTGCTTTCCTTTTCACTATTATAAAGCCTTTCCTGTTCTACGCTCACTGTCAAATCGCGCCCAAAACAGCGGTTTTCGTTCAATTACCGAAGTTGGATGGGTTTCCGCTTGTGATCACAAGCTACTATAAGCGACCTCCTATAATCTGAAATATTTCGGCTTTAAATAACCCACAGGGGTTGATAAGTAAAGTTTAAAGGTTAATTAGGGAGTTTGAAAAATGAGTCTTTGTGATGCCTCCCAAAAAGCATGCCTATAATGGTTACAAGGAAAGCTTTTCACCGCAAATCTTATCATACTTAAATTTTCATAGAAAACACACACGCACTCATTCATATATATATATATATATATATATATATATATATATATATATATATATATATATATACTAGCTGTATAACCCATCATCGACCGGGTGTTTCATTAATGGGGAATTTTTGCCTTAAGTTGCACCAGCTTATGTTTAAATTCAGCCCACCCGAAAATCAATATTAGTAACAACAGTTGGGTGCAACTGAGGAACATCCCTAAATGGTGGGGGGGGGATTTGAACGGGCGGTGGCCCGGAAAAGGGCCGTTTTGCGCTCTTAATCTTGTTTCAGTCTCACGCGCAGCAGCAGTTGAAGTGGCGTTTCTCCTCAGCCGTCGAGTTCTTTGAGCCTCATTTAAAATTTTTTTCGAATTTTCACCTTCAAGGTTGTAATTTTTTCCAGCCAATTTGGACTCAAATCCAACACTGAAAAAGTGTGGAAGCGCACCCGATCACACATACACACACACACACACACACACACACACACACGGACAGACAGACATACATTTTGAGAGTTATAGATATAGATAATATTATTGTAATAATTTAAACTGTTTATTTTTATTAAAGATTTTATGTAAGATATATATCCAAGAACAGACAGTAAATAGCAAAATATTGATGAGAGTTATAATGGACAGGAAGTAGTGGAGAGCCATTGTCCGCAACAATTTAGACTCAAAACCGGCAGTGAAACAAATAAAATTTCATCGAAATCGGATGAAAACTGTGGAAACACATAAACAACATCCGATCAAGGACTTACACACAGACACACACAAAGATACACACACACACACACACACACACACATATATATATATATATATATATATATATATATATATATATATATATATATATATAGATAGTCTGTTTTTGTTTACATGGAAGATTTCAAGACAACGACAAACTCGTGCATACGAGACACTGGAAGCGAAAATCGCACCGCAGCGGATGACGTCACACATGACCACATGTATTGTAATGTAATTGTCAACAGAAGTCATTGGTTTATACCAACGGCTTCCCATAATTAATACTTCTCGTTTTCCCTCTCGGTGATATCTTGCAAAGATATACTAAACCCGTACAGCAACGCAAACACATAAAATTAATAATATACTACACTAAATTTAAACCTTCAAACATTCATCATCCAAAATAATACTTACCTCCCCAAAAACCGTTCCTCCGTAAAACCGATGTAGTGTATAGGCTTACATGCCCGTTTCGAGAGTTTTTCTCGCATAATAACCCTCGCACATACATTGGACTTATTTAATAAATGACATTAACTCCGAACCTGTAGATGAATGTTATGATCCCTGTTTATAAATTCCAGTTACATAATGTCTTTTTTATTTTAAATTTGTTTGCGAAGATGTATTTTCACCATTTATATCATTAACTTCAATATCTGTTTTTTGTATGAATGATTCATGTAATACATATATATATATATATATATATATATATATATATATATATATATATATATAAGTTTGTGTGTTTGTGTTTGCGTTTTTTCGTATAAAGTTTCGTTAAAAACGATTAAATAATGCGTTCAAGACTGTTATTTAATATTTCATGTGTTGTTATACTTTTTTTCACTTGTGGGCATAAACTTTGTAGAAATTGTCCAGATGTTCTGTATGTCCGTGCGCTTTCTGCAATTCTTTTAGACATTTCGAGGATGATTTTATTTTGACTTTTAGCTGAATTTATGGATTTTCTATGCATGTATCTAGAGTTACAGAAATGTTTTTTTCTCGAAAAGAATTATAAGAACATAAGAAAAATTAAATAATAAAATAGCCGCACTAACCTGTCAGTCGTTTTGAACGACATATATATATATATATATATATATATATATATATATATATATATATATATATATATATATATATATATATATATATATATACGTGGTACTTATTGGAAAGCGCTCAATATATGTGATGGAGCTAAACATTTCAATCCAACTAAATATATATATATATATATATATATATATATATATATATATATATATAAAGGAGAAATAACCACTATATTGTACACGTGTGTACATACAAGCACATACAGATGCATACACACATACATACACGCGAAAAGAAGACATAATTCAACCTAACACCAATGGAAACTGAATAAATTATCTTTTTTAAGTTACTATAAAAATAACCGAAATGAAAAAAACGGCCGTCAAATACTGATACCTCCTGACTATTTGACAAAATGATTACTAAAACGGTTCGTCTACGAAACTGTGGAATCAGCGTACTGAATATAACATCAATCAGGTAAGTAAAAAATCTATTTATATTAATCCTATATATATATATATATATATATATATATATATATATATATATATATATATATATGCGTGTGTGTTTGTATGCACATATCGTTACAGTGCCTATGTGTGAGTCTGTCTTTTATTTATACAGGTTTTTTATAAGATTCTGCCATATTCATCTTGATAAAACGATGCTACATTTTTCTCAAGCCAACGTGACAATGACTTTCCTAATAACACTGGTAAAGCTAATAATAATAATAATAATAATAATAATAATAATAATAATAATAATAATAATAATAATAATAATAATAATGGCTTGTAGACGTAGCCAGTGTATCAGGATTCATAAACTAATTTATCTAGTGTCAATAATTTTGAAACGAAATTATCACACACCGTAACAAGCTTTTCTAATAGGCTTTGTAAATTAGATTACCAACGTCTAAAGAAGTTGAAGAAAAAAAATGTCTAACGAACAGATTTTAACAGCTCCGAGCATTTATATAAAAGATTTGTATTTAAAAAATTCCTTGTTTGGTCTGCTGTTCTTGTGTTTTCTAAAAATTCTTCTTCTTCTCTGTTTAACAACTAAATCTAATTCTTCTTTGTTGAACAGAACAAAAAAAAAAGAAAAGAAAAAGAAATTCTTTTGTTTTGATTCCATAGTCTTTATTCAGATTTCCTTTTGTTAATCACAACAAATATGCTTGGCGGAAGAAAACCTGTTCATTGATTTATGGATTGAAACTCTGGTAACTTGTAGCTATAAGTATGGGATACCTTGTGAGGTTCTAAGTCTATGTCAATAGTACGGGTTAAGCTGGCAACTCGTGAGCCATCATCCGACGACAAAGTACCCAAATATTGAGATCCTGTAGTTGTAGTAGAAACGACAAAACTGGGGTCACACGTCCAATCTTCACATCAAATACCTTGGTGCGTGGATCGGCTTAGAAGCTATCATCACTCACCATCGACTTCGACAGGCCGAACACCTTACCCGAATGCTAGACATCCTCCTCCCCAAGCAAATCCTCTCCGCGGTGCTCGAATCTGGCAAGAGACCACGTGGAGCCACACGTCGTCAATTCAAGGATCAGCCCCAAAACAACCTTGTTGCAGGCAGAAATCGATCCGGCCAATTGGGAGACGGAAGCTGCCAAAAGAACCAATTGGAGAAGAGCAGTCCATGAAAAAACAACATCGTTTGAAAATGCCAGAAGACAAAGAGAAGAGACGAAGAGAACCCAAAGAAAAACCAGAACTCTCCACCTCCTGAACCCTCGTACCCTACCATGCGATGGCAAAGGACGTCTCTTCAGATCCAACATAGGACTCATTTCACACAGAAAGAAGTATCATTGAGCAACCCAATACTCGGCAACAAGTTACGCCAACGACGATATGCAGGACTCGATCACGAACAACAAAGTTCTGTTCCACGCAAACATGGAGATCTTAAATATCATGACTTGCCACCGACTATGAAGGGCCGGACCTCTTACTTGAATGTCATACAATCCGACTACCTAAATAAATATTCTTCTTTGAGCTTTCATCTGGCAAGAGTCCATGTGGAGCCACACGTCGTCGATTCAAGGATCAGCTAAGAAACACCTTGCTGAGGATATAAAAATCGACCCCCGGTCAATTGGGAGACGGTATCTGCAAAAAGAACTAATTGGAGAAGAGCAGTCCATGGAAAAAACAACATCATTCGAAAACGCCACAAGAGAAATAGAAGAGAACAAATGATATCCAAGATAATCCCAGATCTCTGCATCCTCTGAACTCTCCAGTTCGACATATTTGGTGGCTGAGGACGTCACTTCAGATCCAACATAGGACTCCCTTCACACACACGTTGAATGCCCCAGTACTCACCAACGAGTTCTGCCAACTAATTTAATAGAGAACATAGGGAAACTGAACACAGAATAGGCTGCCCTAAGGTAAATTTCACCCAATATCTCAAACCAATACAAAACCAAAATTTTAACACGTTGACTACCAGAGGTAAATTACGAAATTTGGCTTCAAACGCTAACGTTATAATAGACAACCAAGGCAATAAAAACAATTTTAT
This sequence comes from Acanthosepion esculentum, assembly GCA_964036315.1. NCBI lineage: Eukaryota > Metazoa > Mollusca > Cephalopoda > Sepiida > Sepiidae > Acanthosepion > Acanthosepion esculentum. The sequence continues at coordinate 69,355,321 of OZ038509.1, read as the reverse complement.
GACTTCGTTTAGAGCTTCAACTGAAGACTAAACATTGTTTTCAAACTAAAGATAGCATTGTGAATAAACTTGTTTTTGGCACGAGAACCTCGCAAACGGCATCATAATGAAAACGGACTACGAATTATTTCATGTTAGCCAGTCAATGTCTTAACCTCACACCTCGTGCTGTGTTCCTAACTTGCCTCGTCGTAACGAGAATTTAATATGTACCAGGTGTAACAGCAAATCCCACAAAATGTTTAATTTTTTTATTCCGCTACGTAGAAGCGCCATGTGTACTGCAGCCAAGGTAGAAGTAGTATTTTTGGGGAAAAATGGGCATTTAAATTCGTAAATGATATTTTCCATATTTATTTTTCTTCTAAGAGGTGAATTATTATTTTTAACTTTAAGGTTAGAGGTTTTAAATTATATACAGTAGCGGCCATAAGATAAGGAACGGAAACAACAAAGACATAAATATGTGTATTACTTAAAAAGTAATTCATGATATTTTACATATATTTTAAGCTTTTGTATTTTAACGGATTTTGCATGTATTTTAATTATTTGTATTTTAACGGATTTTACATGTATTTTAAGCTTTTGTATTTTAACGGATTTTACATGTATTTTAAGCTTTTGTATTTTAACGGATTTTACATGTATTTTAAGCTTTTGTATTTTAACGGATTTTACATGTATTTTAAGCTTTTGTATTTTAACGGATTTTGCATGTATTTTAATTTTTTGTATTTTAACGGATTTTACATGTATTTTAAGCTTTTGTATTTTAAAGGATTTTACATGTATTTTAAGCTTTTGTATTTTAACGGATTTTGCATGTATTTTAAGTTTTTTATTTTAACGGATTTTACATGTATTTTAAGCTTTTGTATTTTAACGGATTTTGCATGTATTTTAATTTTTTGTATTTTAACGGATTTTACATGTATTTTAATTTTTTGTATTTTAACGGATTTTACATGTATTTTAAGATTTTGTATTTTAGCGGATTTTACATGTATTTTAAGTTTTTATTTTAACGGGTTTTACATGTATTTTAAGCTTTTGTATTTTAACGGATTTTGCATGTATTTTAATTTTAACGGATTTTACATGTATTTTAAGCTTTTGTATTTTAAAGGATTTTACATGTATTTTAAGCTTTTGTATTTTAACGGATTTTGCAATTATTTTAAGTTTTTTATTTTAACGGATTTTACATGTATTTTCAGCTTTTGTATTTTAACGGATTTTGGATGTATTTTAATTTTTTGTATTTTAACGGATTTTACATGTATTTTAAGCTTTTGTATTTTAACGGATTTTACATGTATTTTAAGCTTTTGTATTTTAACGGATTTTACATGTATTTTAATTTTTTGTATTTTAACGAATGTTACATGCATTTTAAGTTTTTTATTCTACGTATTTATCTGTTCTCTGTTCTTTTTTATTCTACGTATTTACGATATTTTCAGTTATTTTAAAGCTTATTTATCTCGAAACATCTCTTGCTGCCCCATGTAGTTTATCGTCATCCTCAGGAAATATGCAGCAGATACACTTATGTATTAAGTTTAAATTAATGCTGATGTGGGTTAGGATAGCCGTTATGAAAATGGAAACGTCGATCCCAGTTCAAATCCTATTCACGTATGTATTTTGCACACACTTCTTTGACAAATGTACTCGTCCATCTATTTTAGCATAGACTGGTAGGCAGACTAGTTGAAAGATTATTTTTGAATGTAAAATGAAATGTGTTGAAAAAAAGGGAAATAAATGTTTTTCTAATTAAAAGACATTTTACAGATATAAGAAATGTAATCAATTGTCGGTATCACCCTGAAGAGATATGACTTGAAAAAACACATCTATTGAATTTTCCCCGTTGTAGGTCACAGAATGTCTCTAACTGGACATACTATCGATTTCCTCAACAAAACAATCTTGTGAACCATCACGCTATGCAAGAAGCCCTAGATGAGCGCCAAACTGTGGATTGTCGCAAGCAGGATTCTCCGCTAATTGCCAGTGTTACTGCGACTCCGATAACATTCACTCAGGTCTGGCGTTAAATGATTAATTTCGCTCACTATATAAAATCGGTATTGTATCTGGCGTTGGCGACGACACATATTGGAGGTTTGATTGAATAAATTTCATAGATTCTTCCGTGGCTCGACATAAATCAAGTTTTCCATCTCAAGGCTCAGATTAATGAACGAAGAGAGAACAGATAAAAGAAGGCGCGGCTTTAAATCACGTTAGCAAATCTCGCATTTGAGATTAGAAGTGAGAACAACTTTGTAATAACCTTCAAAATGTCGCATAAATGTAAGTGGATATTTTGGGGGCTCATACGCACATGCATAAGTGTATTAATTCATGTATATATGCAAATATATCTACATATAAAACATATACCGGGTTCCTGCTCAGTGCTTTGAGGACACGTCTTTAAATAGCTCTAACTTTTTTTTTCTAGACTTTTCTTATCATCATTTCTTTTGAGAAACGCCAGCTAATGAAAAGACACGCTGTAATAGTTGCCTTACAGCTAGGATACATCCGGGTGAAAGGCCTCTGATCGGGAGCTTTTGTGGAGCGTGGAACCACCTCTTAATTTCTGTTATTCTCAGGTTCAGCCTGACGCAGGGTGGTAGTATCTGTTAGGGTTTCAGCTATAGTTAAAACCAGAAACTGGGGTCAAAAAACTATGAAAGTATAAAAAGCAGATTTTATAATAAAGATATAAGCAATATATTAAAAAAAAGAAGATATTTTACCAGCAACACACTTTTGGAATACAATATTACCAGCAATACATTTGACTTCCAACAAAACACATCTTCATAAAAATACGCCAATGAAACCTGGTCTACAAACTGATTTCTTACATAGAATATATATTCTATTCATACGAATCTATCCTAAAATCGTGTCGACGTTAAATAACACATTGATCTTGATATGCCGTAAAAGAAATTAAACCAGACCAAGCCAAATGAGGATTAAGGTTTATAAGGCCTACTTCGCTTTCTCATTGTGAGTATAAGATTCATTTCGCTGTGTGATTAGGATTCCTTGTTGCTTACACGATCCGGACATGAAGTTCTCAGCATCCTTCTGTAGGACCACCATTCATTTAATATCCGACGTGATAGCCCAGCATTCAATGCCACGGTAGAGAAATGATACCACACAGCAATTCAGCTCTCTCTTCTTTGTTTACAAAAGTACGTCAACGAAACCTGATCTCCAAACAGATTTCTTACAAAGAATACTTATTCTATTCATATGAAACTATCCTAAAAAATCATGTCGCCATCAAATAACCCATTGAGTTGTTGATATGCCGGAAAACAAAATAAACCAAACCTGACAGACAGTATGGGGCGTAGTCGAGATCCCAACATCCCAATAAGACCATAAACTCTTTGAAGTCCGACATATCAAGCACAATAGATAAAGATCAGTTATGGATGCAGACGGCATGCATATATATATATATATATATATATATATATATATATATATATATATATATATATATATATATATATATATATGTTTGTGTGTGTGTGTTTGTGTGTGTCTCTCTCTCTCTCTCTCTCTCTCTCTCTGTGTTGTGTGTGTGTTTAAATGGTCGATTTTCAAGTATACCCGATTCCTATAGCGGTTAGCCAAGCCCTGCTGTAGACGCTGGCTCTGAAACATCTGTTAGTCCAAGACCCTCAGAACCCATCCTTAGTTTAAACTGCAATTATGGTAAGCGATCCTTAGTTTTCCTGTGAAATCTCCTCATCACAATGTAGTTATATAGAACTAACTCGTATGAGCCACTTCCAAAACAACTAGGCAAGCTTCTAACAGACAGGTCAGTTGGAAGGCTACTCTTGGGTCACAAAGACAAACTCAAAGACAATCTGGAGCGATACAGCATCCCCTTATCTTCCTGATTCTGTCGATCGGCAGAATGCAGCAGCCTCTGTTATTATTTTGAGGGGTGGCCGGTTCCTGTTAACATTATTTTGTTTTAGTTTAATCTTGGCTTTACATATTGAGTTTGTTTTCTGGGTTCTTCCCTCCAAACATCTTTTCCTGAATCATGAAATTTTGAATTATTTATGTCATGGGGTGTTATGTAGGTCGCCTGGGAATATGTGGTATTGTGGTATATTCAGCATTAAGAGGTGATGAATAAGTTCTTGTGGTGAACGAGTAAATTGTTATGAATGAATGATTCGTGAGTCGGAGTAACTGGGACTAAAATAGCTAGTGAAGACAGACCACATATCATTTCTCCTTTATGTGCCATAATATTGTATTGTTCAGAATAAATACCGTTTGTTTTATATTTATTTTTATTAATTCTTTTTTACTTGAGGATGCTGGATCTTAATTAATCATCGTCTTTTATTGATGGCGTGTTGTTTGTTTTTCTACGTGTAGATAGTTATGCATCATCAATTACTTTTTACTAATTGGTTTTGCTAGTATTTTTTTGTGAAAAGTGTCTACAGTTACTCTGATCCTTATACTGCTTATTACATAGAAACACATACAATTTGCGTAAATCATAACACTTATTCGTTCTATAAAAATATTTGCATCAACCCTCCCTGATAATGACTTCTCTTTTTTTCCACCAATTATTAATAATTTCTTAGATGAAGCCTTGGCAATTATTATTCATTTTTCACTAGTATTTCTTTCATCTTATTTCTCTTGCTTTTCCACCAAGTAGTAATAGTCTTAAGTTGTCTGAATTTCTTAGATGAAGCCTTGGCAATTATTATTCATTTTTCACTAGTATTTCTTTCATCTTATTTCTCTTGCTTTTCCACCAAGTAGTAATAGTCTTAAGTTGTCTGAATTTCTTAGATGAAGCCTTGGCAATTATTATTCATTTTTCACTAGTATTTCTTTCATCTTATTTCTCTTGCTTTTCCACCAAGTAGTAATAGTCTTAAGTTGTCTGAATTTCTTAGATGAAGCCTTGGCAATTATTATTCATTTTTCACTAGTATTTCTTTCATCTTATTTCTCTTGCTTTTCCACCAAGTAGTAATAGTCTTAAGTTGTCTGAATTTCTTAGATGAAGCCTTGGCAATTATTATTCATTTTTCACTAGTATTTCTTTCATCTTATTTCTCTTGCTTTTCCACCAAGTAGTAATAGTCTTAAGTTGTCTGAATTTCTTAGATGAAGCCTTGGCAATTATTATTCATTTTCCACTAGTATTTCTTTCATCTTATTTCTCTTGCTTTTCCACCAAGTAGTAATAGTCTTAAGTTGTCTGAATTTCTTAGATGAAGCCTTGGCAATTATTATTCATTTTTCACTAGTATTTCTTCCATCTTATTTCTCTTGGTTTTCCACCAAGTAGTAATAGTCTTAGGTTGTCTGAATTTCTTAGATGAAGCCTTGGAAATTATTATTCATTTTTCACTAGTATTTCTTTCATCTTATTTCTCTTGCTTTTCCACCAAGTAGTAATAGTCTTAAGTTGTCTGAATTTCATAGATGGAGCCTTGTCACTTATTATTCATTTTTCACTAGTATTTCTTCCATCTTATTTCTCTTGCTTTTCCACCAAGTAGTAATAGTCTTAGGTTGTCTGAATTTCTTAGATGAAGCCTTGGAAATTATTATTCATTTTTCACTAGTATTGCTTCCATCTTATTTCTCTTGCTTTTCCACCAACTAGTAATAGTCTTAAGTTGTCTGAATTTCTTAGATGAAGCCTTGTCAATTATTATTCATTTTTCACTAGTATTTCTTCCATCTTATTTCTCTTGCTTTTCCACCAAGTAGTAATAGTCTTAGGTTGTCTGAATTTCTTAGATTAAGCATTATTATTTACTATTTAATTTTCATTATTACTTTTCATTTTATTTGTCTTGATTTGTTTTTTTAATGAAAATCTGATTTCACTAGTTATGTACTGCGTCGATTTGTGAGCAAAATTGGCGTTGAATTTTGGTCTCACGTCCAATTCGATTGACAGCATCTGTCCCTTATCGATTTTACTATAAAAGCTCATTTCATAAGCTTTTATTTACATCACAGGTAATATCGTCACTTGTATTGGCCGAGCCCAGACATAGACAATAGATTAAATAAAAGATTCAGTTAGACATTCCTTGAAAGTTATTAGCCGGAACCTAATGAAAATCCAGACAGAAGAAGGGCCGAAACGATGAGGACATCTGTCGAACTGTATATTTTAAATGGTATGCATGTACTGACTATGCATGAAAGAGACTGTCGTGGTTGAATGTTGACTACATATATATATATATATATATATATATATATATATATATATATATATATATATATATATATATATATATATGATGAAAAGGCTTAAACACTAACATTCCATGGTTATAATTTAATACACTGTAATAGTAATTACGATCCAATTCATCAGACCTACAACCCCCCCCCCAAAAAAAAACAAATAGCTAGCCACTCGTATACGATGATACATGTCACTAGGTCGGCTTACCAATCCCTATTGGAGACGCTTGCTCAGGCGTAATTTGTATTTATTAAACACCGACAGAACCCACTTGTTGTTTTACTCCAACTATGGTGAGCATACCTTAGTTACAGTTTCTGGGAAAGAGCTTGTTATCTAGCGTGATCATCAATTAGAACAAGGCCAGCATGCTCAAGCCCTCGGGCACGATGACTTGTGACTTTGTGCTAGCACAGATATCGACGGCCCCCAAGCTTTCTCTCTACACAATTTCACTCACATGGTTTGGGTAAACCCGGGGTTTCGGTTTTCAGGCACTTTCTAAAGGTGGGTGCCGCACGCTGAGATCAACTCCTCCAGTCCGATGTTATCTCAATGGAGGGGTCGATCACTTACACACACACACACACACACACACACACACACATTTATATATATATATATATATATATATATATATATATATATATATATATATATATATATGTATATATATATATATAGGTATCAATGTGTATAAATCAGGTAACTAGATATTAGCAACCGTATATATTTGGGTTAGCTTACATACACAGGTAAGCAAATAAATATTTACTCAATTTAATATATGGTATAAACAAAACAGTACTCAATGTGGTTAGACAAATCTAAGAAGTATATATCAATAAGTATACATATACCTCCGTTCGAAGTGAAACTTAAAGTTCCCTTTTCTTACCACCTCATCATGCACGAATTATTACTTTTTGTATTTAAAGACCCTGTAATAATTCGTGCCTGATGATTTGGTAGAACAACGAAACTTTAAGGTGCACTTCGAACGTAGGTATATATATATATATATATATATATATATATATATATTATATATATTTTTGTCATCCACAGACAGACTGTTTCGTGGTTTCACAGCTCATCAGTGTGGCTAGACGTCCGGTTGCCTCTAGCTAGGCTCGAAACCCGACTGAATTGGCGTCAGTCGGAACTTCTACCACTGAGCCGTCGGCGTACGGCAGGGATGAAGGTGGATTTTAGCGTGTTTATTTTTAGATTTAGATAAACACACAGTGACTGACAGTGACTCAATTCTACCATATATATATATATATATATATATATATATATATATATATATATATATATATATATATATATATATATATATATGTGTGTGTGTGTGTGTGTGTGTGTGTCTGTGTGTGTGTATTGTGTACATTTAGGCACCATATTTTCATTCAAACAGCTTTGGTTAAATAATTGGTTTGGTTAGACATATCATGTCGATCAATTTCCGTTGTGGTACTTTCAAGTTTGCGGATTAATTTCTTGGTAGATTTATAAAATTGAGTAAGAAAAATACCACAATTTTCTTTCGAATAGTTTTAATTTCCCAACTGCTTTCAATCTCATCTGGCATTATCTTCAGAGGTTAAATTGTCTATGAGTATATATGCGTGTTTCTGAGAATTTAAATAAATTATTTTTAATTAGAAAAGGTTCCGACAGACTCATTGAAGGGATTCTTGGTAGTTCAAGCTTTAGTGAAATAAAAAAAAAGACTGAGTCATAAGTACAGCCCACACCTTACGATGTGCTTTATATAATGTGTGGGATCATAGGTTTGTGTTGTTCCTTTTTCCTAAATTGCCCAGTGGAAAATGTCTTTATTCCATTTCTGATCTTAGGTCTCTAGTTGGCACGCGGAAAGAAATGATTATACAACTCAACTCAAAAGAAATAATAATAATAATAATAATAATCTGCAAAAATCCATACCCACAGTAGCGATATATGTGCACTGAAAGATATGCAAGAAGCACAAAATCGAAACCACTGAGAGATGGCATGAATACCAACCCAAAATAATGATGTAACTATCCTCTGGGACATGTCGATTAAACCTGACAGGGGAATAAAAGCTAACAGACCTGATATTATCATAAAAGATAAGAAATTGAGGAAGTGTTTGCTTATTGACATAGCAGTACCATGTAATAGAAACATTTTTATGAAAATTATTGAGAAATTGTCCAAATACAAGGACCTGGAGATCAAGATTAACAGGATGTTGTGGAATGAAGACTGAGACTGTACCAATAGTAATAGGAGTTTTGGGTCTCGTGAGAAAAGGAAAGGACAATTTTGCTCACAGCTGACGTAAACATACAAGTTGCCCAGAAAATCGCCCTATTAGGAACATCCCATATACTAAGAAAAGGCCTATCAATTAAATGACAATTCTCCTATAGGACCAAAGGACCATAGTTAGAACCCGGCTCTATGAGATAAAAATCAGGAAACATAGCATACACAAATAATAATAATAATAATAATAATAATAATAATAATAATAATAATAAGAAGAAGAAGAAGAAGAAGAAGAAGCAGAAGAATGAACAGTTGCTTGCAACAGCACATGTGCAAAGGAAAATGTTGTCTCTTTAAGCTTTTGTGATTTGTACACTCCCAACTACGGTTTGCAAAGCGCCTTTAGGTTACCTGGAATCAAGTGGAGCGCGCAAGGGGCAGCTCTGCTTGGAACAGCTCATGTCCCGGGGAAAGTGCAGTGCCACTAAGCTGAGATATTTCATTCATTACCCGGCCGAAACATCGAAGATTCGTGCCAGTTGTTGAGATCGCGCCTATACAAGCAAGATAATCTCTTTACAACTCATTCTTTTATGCGATTAAAACTCTCTCTGGAGAGATAAAACTCCTCTAGATACAAACTGGTGCAAATAATAATAATAATAATAATAATAATAATAATGATAATAATAATAATAATAATACTGAACAGTTACTTGGAACAGCACATGTGCTAAGGAAAATGTTGTCTTTCTAAGCTGTGAATAATTGTCCCTATTGTGATTTGTACACTTCCAACTACCGTTTGCAAAACGCCTTTGGGATAACTTGAACCACGCGGAGTGCGCGAGTGACAGCTCCGCTTTGAACAGGTCATGTCTTGGGGAAAGTTCTGTGTCACTAAGATGACGTATTTCAATCATTACCCAGCCGAAACATCCAAGAGTCGGACAGGATATCCAATAATAATAATAATAACAACGATTGGGTTGAGGAGTGTTCTTTCCGTCGGCATTCTGCCATCCAAATTAAAAACAGGATGATCCAACCAGAATCTAATGGGAACACTGACTGGATAATAGGAATGTGTCTGTTGTTTATCTTGTGTCTATACAGGCAAGATAATATGTTTACAACTCATACGTTTATAGCATTAAATGGGCTCTCTGGATAGATGAAACTCTTCTAGATAAATACCTGGTGTAAATATTAATAATAATAATAATAATAATAATAATAATAATAATAATAATAATCTCCAGGAAGGTCTTTGACTAGGAAGATGAAGATGCACACACACACACACACACACACACACACACACACACACACACACACACACACACACACACACACACACACGTATTGCTTCCATTTATGGTCTGGGGCCCCTGCGTGTTGCCTCAGGGTTCTTGATAAGATCCAGAGACGGATATGCAATGTGATTGGCCCTGATCTGTCATCTCGTCTGCAGTCGCTCTCTCACAGACGCGATGTTGCATCGCTCTGCCTTTTCTACAAGTACTTCCACGGTAATTGCTCCGAGGAGTTGCTTTCGCTTGTCCCTAAGCCTCGTGAATTTAAGCGTCCTACGAGGCTGGCATCCCGTTCCCACCCCTTCGCCGTTGAAACTGTTAGATGTAGACGTCTTTTCTACTCCAATAGCTTCATGTCTCGCACATCTCGCCTATGGAACTCCCTTCCCTATTACTGTTTCCCTGACAAATACAATCTCCAACGGTTTAAGTGTAGCGTCAATCGTCATCTCCAATTACCTTGATCTATCCTCTTCCTGACATCTTTCATTCCTATCTGCTCTCGCTCTATATCTTCCGTAACCCCTCTGCCTTGATCGACCCTCCGTCCTTCTCTTTCTCCACATCCCTTCCTTTACCACTCCTATCTGCTCTTCCTCCAACCCTTCTGTAACCCCATGCGTGATAGTGGCCACCGGCCTTGCTTGGGGTGATACGCTTAAAAATATATATATATATATATATATATATATATATATATATATATATATATATATATATATATATATATGCAGGTAGTAATCTGTTTGCATAATCCAAGAGGGTCCTATTAGCAGAATATAGAATTTGAAATATTAAATATTAAATGTTAAAACTGATTCACAAAGATCGTCCAATGTTTATTTTCATTAAACAAAGCAAAATCTTTCTTAAAATCTGAATTAAGATACCATTAGTTCTTTCAGCTCACTGAGGTTATCTCTTGATATTTTATATATATATAGTTTTTTTCTTCTTTGGATTCCCGTTGCATCAATCTTTAACCGGGTGGCCATTAAGATGTAGGTTAGCTCATCGGTTACCCCTTCTCTCCCCTTGCCCACTCCTACCTCCATAATACAGTGCCCCACATTTTTGTCATCTATTACACTCTGACCCCCCCTCTGATGTTCTCTCCATCTCTCCTTCCCAAATTAACCAGTCCCGTTCTACAAACTGCCACCATAAACAGCTTGAGAAATCCTACGAATTTAAAATTTAAAATTCGTAGGTAAAAATTGTGACGCGTTTCGTGGCGCGTTTCGTCCAATGACGTCGTAAAGTAGGAAACACATCAATATAAATTTTTTTTACTTTTTTCATACACCCCATACATATATATATATATATATATATATATATATATATATATATATATATATATATATATATATATATATATGGGGATAACGAATGGCATAGTGGAAAAGTTTTCCCGGTGACGCGTTTCGTCCAATGAAGTTATAAGGGATGAAACACGTCAATAGAAAACTTTTCCACATTTTTCATACATTTTCCCCATATATATATATATATATATATATATATATATATATATATATATATTTGTGCGTGTGTCTGTCTGTCTGTCTGTGTGCATATATCATTTCCCATAATTCGAAGTCAACGTTTTTCTTTATTCTAAAATCACTTTCATTACTTTCATTTTTGTTTTGGCTTTTTATTTGTTGGTAGGCCATTTCTATCACAATTTCTTTTTCCATTTCCATTTGCCTCTATCGTTTTCTAAGTTTGATTTTTTTTTCTTTTCTCCTATCAGCGTAGTTACTTCTTCCGCAGCGGCAAAGCTAAACAAGACCCTATGGACGAAGCCCCAATGCAATTCATAAAAGAAGTAGGAAAATTAACGCATTCAGGAAAGCGAAAAGACTTGATCTTACTCTACTTTGGCAGGGCATAGATCAAATAATCGAATTATTATGAAATCAATTTGCTTAACACAGTGGCAAGTCAAAGCACATTGGAGATTCGGTGATCAAATCTGATGCCAAAGATGGCATATCAAATCTTAGGATATATCAATAGGCCCGAGTAGTGGAAATTGATTCATATTTCCTTGAAGAACGAAAGATCAGCTTTTCTACAATTCAAGGAGGTCAAGCAGTGCAATAAATTGATATGTCTTCATATATCCTTGCTTCTGTTTCAATGAATACAAGGTTTCTTGATTTTAAGTACATGTCAAAATGTTCTACATTTATAAGCGTCAAAAGAAGGGGGAGAGAAAGAAAGAAAGAAAGAGAGAGAGAGAGAGATGACGAATTAACAACAGAAAATGATCAGAAAAAGTGATATTAAACGAGAGAGAGGGGGGAGGAGTGAGAAATAAAGAATAACACAGTAAGTGAGGAGAGGAAGTAAAGGAGAAAGAGGAAAAGGACTGAAAGAAAGAGAAAGAGTGAATCTGAATAAAGAGAGTGAAAAATGAAAGTTTAAAGACTAACATAGACAATGAAAGAGAGACAGTTAAAAAATAATGAGAGAGTAGAGGGAGAGGAATTAAAGGAGAGAGAGAGAGGGGGGAGTGAAAATAGAGATAAAAAGAACAATAGAGTAAGTGAGGAGAGAAAGCGAAAGAGGGAATAGAGAAAAACATATTAAAGGAGAGAGAAAGAGAGAGAGAGAAAAGCGAAGTGAAAAAGAAAGAGAAAGAAAAACAACTCGGTAATCAATGAACGGATGTAAAAGTGAAAGAGAGAAAGAACGAAAGAGAGTGAGAAGGCGATATAAAGGAAAACAAAGCTGGAAAGAGTTAAAGGGACGGCAATTAAATTCGTGAGTTTTTTTATTGCCTTTCTCTGCCCCCCTTGTCTTGAATATACCCCGTGAGGGTCAAACTCTCCATCGTTCTGGGTATGACGATAAACTACATCCGCGTCCTGGGTAAGACGATAAACTACGTCCAACAGCAAGGCCTCTGATAATACGTTTTGGAAAAAATAATATTACCAGCTATACGTTTTTTTAAAGGATAGTGTTGTCGGCTATACGTTTTTGAAAAAATAATGTTGCCAGCTGTACGTTTTTTAAAAAAAATAATATTACCAGCTATACGTTTGTTTGTTTTTTAAATAATAGTGTTTCCAGCTATACGTTTTTGAAAAAAAAAAATTATTACCAGCTATACGTTTTTGAAAAACTAATATTACCAGCTATACATTTATTTTAAAAACATACTAACAGAATTAGATTTTTGACAAAACAAAAATATTACCAAGAGAAAAGAAAGGTTGTCGGCATTAAATGACCCATTGAGATTGATATGACGGAAAACAAACCAAACCAAACCAAAGTCTCCAAAATCAATTTGTGTATTACGTGCCGTAGACATTTCATCTGCATCTTCTATGTATATTTATTTAGAGGGTCTTGATATAACACAAAGAAGAACTGCAATGTTATTGGTCTTGATCAAACATCTCGGTTTCCGCCAGTTTCAAACTGCTGTAAAGTATCCTTTCAGTGCTTTTTCGATATATATATTTATGGTAATGATTCTGATGAGCTTTCCATTCTGGTACTTACATTTTACAAATTTAAACGCAATGCTAGAATGGCAGCATGTTTTGATAATCTTAGAGTTGAAATTTCTAGATGTAATCGCAAGTTCTATGCTAACAGTTTCTTCTCTCATACTTGTGGAAATCTTTTTCGGACACTTGCTTTCCAGTCAAATTTGATATTTAAAAATTGAGATGCAATGTCAATCGTTATCTTCTGTCTTCTTAATTCCAGTTCTTTTATTGTCCTCTCTCATTAATAGTAGTTTTTCTCATATTCTCTAACACTCAGTAGCCCCTTGCATCCTAGTGGCTTTATTGCCTTTGATCTTCAAAAATTTAAATGCAATGTCAATCGTTATTTTCTGTCTTCTTAATTCCAGTTCTTTTATTGTCCTCTCTCATTAATAGTAGTTTTTCTCATATTCTCTAACAATCAGTAACCCCTTGCATCTTTGTGGCTTTATTGCCTTTGATCTTCAAAAATTTAAATGCAATGTCAATCGTTATCTTCTGTCTTCTTAATTTCAGTTCTTTTATTGTCCTCTCTCATTAATAGTAGTTTTTCTCATATTCTCTAACACTCAGTAACCCCTTGCATCCTAGTGGCTTTATTGCCTTTGATCTTCAAAAATTTAAATGCAATGTCAATCGTTATCTTCTGTCTTCTTAATTCCTGTTCTTTTATTGTCCTCTCACTTTAATGAAGTTTTCTTTTTCTCATACCTCTTGCGTCTTAGGGGATTTATTGCCTTACTTGAGGTAAAATGATTAAAAAAACATGTCGTTTTCTGTTTCTATATTCCCTAAAAATTCTTTGTTACTATGGATTAAATAGCATGCCGGAATAGCCTACCTAGACTTGTGTGTCAGCCAGTCTAGGAGAAAAAAACTTCTCTTTATTTAAGACCTTAGAGAAAGTAAAGAGAAACCTTTTCACATCTTTCCGAACAAATAATGGCAATTCTCAGATAATGAAGAAGCTACATATTTTTTTTTAAATATCTCTTATCTTGGCAAAGAGTCTGAATACAGAACTCTTCCATATATGATTATTTTGTTTGGTTACTTTTAAGGAATTTTAGAAGGAACCTTTCACTTTGTTCATATTGTTTCAGCCATAGTCTTTTGCTATTGTCTCTTCCACGGTTTTGAATTTATCTTCTTGTGAGGTATCCCAGTCAAGATGGAAATCATTGAATTCCAAATTGTGGAAAAGAAAACTCTACACTTTATTACCAAGAAGTCATGGCATTTCAGGTGAAATCGTTTGTCCCCTTGGTCACGGATTTCTTTCAGTTATGCACTTGTGTGACGTCACACAAACAGTGAAAAAGTACATCGGTCCAACAGAGAAAACGCAAAACGATATCCGAGCGAGAAAGTAGGAAATTGTGCCCAGTGAAATCTCATGAACAGAAGCTGGAATATTCGTGACGAGTCCAGAAATGACTTTAATTATGGATAAATAAGAGGTTGCGAATACGAAGAGAAAGTTAAGCCAAAAGGCTGTGTTGAAAACAGGATGGGGATTTTCGTTTTAAAAATGTCATAAATGTTTAATATAAAAATATTTTGTTGACTAAAAATTTGCGAAGTATTTATATTAATAGTGTAAAAATTTAAAAAAAAAAACAGGTTTTAGCTGGTTTATTTTAGAACCAGGAGGCACGATGGTGTAATGGATAGCGGCTCGAATTGAGGAATCAGAGAGCCGAGTTCGAATTCCAGTTGAATCCATTACATTCACTTACGTGCTAATACTCTTTGGAAAGGTATGAATCCTCCCCAGCTATGAGTAAATATCAGGACAGACCGGGTTCTATAGCCTTGGATGGCAACTGGTCTACCACAGAAAGAAATGGCAACCTGCTGCAGGAAAAATCTACCTCACCAGTCATGTCTCAAAAGATACATGATCGCCTAAGCGTGTATCACATCTGGCACTGACTGACTGATTTAATATAGGGAAGTAGGAGAAAGACAGATATTAAGTTATCATTGTGTTGGCGGCGTGGGGGTGAAGAAGAGGGTCGCAGTTGTATTAAGAGCCGTGGTGGCCTAAAATGACATACAGATTGTAGACAAAAATTGTTACATTAAATTGGCAATTGAGAATACATTTGAAACAGTAGAATCCATTACATTCACTTAAAATGGAATGGTATGAATCCTCTTCTTCCCCCCTCAGCTATCGGTAAATATCAGGACATACCGGGTTCTATAGCCTTGGATGGCAATTGGTCTACCGCAGAAAGAAATGGCAACCTACTCGTCAGTAATTTATCGAAAGATACATGATCGCCTAAGCGTGTATCACGCATGAAACGTAACTGATTTTAGAAACTAGAAGCTATGAGCATAAAACTAAGAGGTATATCTAGCCATTGTGAGGCACCTCGACGTGTTGTAATGACTAGAAAACTTGGATCAGTTACTACTGAGTAGTGAGTTCGATCCTCACTGACTGCCCCATACTTTCGGCTTTGTACCACATGTAAGTCGCACTTAGAAAATCACTATATCGTTGCCATTTAACTGGAAAATGATGAGACCTTATAGCCAATCTAGTACTACGTTTAAATTAATAAATTCTTGGTAACATATTGAAGACATATATCATAACACGAAATTATTTACAGAAAATGTACATGACGTTGGTGGGGAAGTGCCTGAAGACGAGATGCCAGGTCAGGATCAGTGACATTGCAGATTCTTTGGATTTTGCCAAGGATCTCTAAATATTTTGCAGACGCATTAGATCATATATGACGGTAATATTCTAAAACTGGACTGATATGTAAGATAGATTCCGCAAAGAAAAAAAATGTCTCGTCCGGAACAGTGAACCAATTTTCCTAGCAGTAGACCTAGCGATGGATTCAATAGAATCTTTTCATTACATGCCAGCAGATAACGTTAAACCGAAAGGACAACATGAAATATAAAACGGGAGTCAACCTTTGAGTCAACCTTTGAGTCAACCTTTGAGTCAACCTTTGAGTCAACCTTTGAGCGGAGAATCCAGGCAATCGTAATGTTATTATTTGTTCTGCACATTATTAATTTTGTTAGCAGAAAAATTATCCTGAGAAGGTTAGTATTATCCATGCTGATGGAAGGCAGAAAATTGATTTCTCAGTCTACTCACTGAGAGAAGTTTCGTTTTGGTGACGTTAAAATTAACAAGTCATTCCTTGCCCCGGTTAACAACAGATTTTAAGTCAATTTTTTTATATATCAGCTGCTGATTTGGCCTTCTTTCTTTTTATGTGCCATGTTCTTTCAGGACGTAGGCGATCATGGCTCTCCACCTCTCTTTATCTCTTGGAGCTCTCAACAACTGCCTTCTTTCTTCTCCCTCCCCCAAACCACGTTCTGTCATCCACTTGCTTAAGCCCGCCAGGTATGTCACGCATTATTTTCCCTTGTCTCCCTTACCCTCTATTCGACCCGTGAGTACCAGATTCTCCAGGCCATCCTTCCTCATTATGTTTCCCAGAAACTTCAGTTCCCTCTTCCTGATATTAAATATAAGCCTCCTCCTTGTTTGCAGTCTCTCTAAGATCTCGTCGGTGCTCACACGCTCGGTCCATGATATCCTTAGCATCCTTGTAGAACCACGTCTCTGTCGCCTTGAGTCTCTTCTTCATCTCCGAGGAAATCGTCCAACATTCGCTGCCGTAAAGAAGGACACATGTCATGAAATAGTTCAGTCTTCTTTTCTTTGTTGCCAGATATCCTCGCAGTACTCTGCCCGGCTTTTGGAATGTGTCCTTGGCCATCCTGATACGCCTACCGATTACCGTGTATCGAACCGATCAGATTTACTATTAAAACCGGAGTAGATACATGTGTCATCAGCATATATATGGAGTTGAGAACTGATGCCATGGAAATAGAGGCAGGCTTGCAACATGGTCTGTGCAAAAATGGCTGCAGACAGGTGAATATGCCTTTCCTTTACAAGGTCACATGAACGATTTGGAACTCAAGGTTGGAAAATGAGACCGGAGAAGCTCTTAATTGCAGCAATTTCCCTATTTTGGGTCTCATCCTGAAACCTGTAGAGATAACTGTCTCATGTAAAGATAAATATATTATGTATGTTAATAAATAATTTTACAAGATAAATATTTCTGAAAACATACTAGTCACAGGTTTGATATCTTCTTGAATTGGTTGGTTACCATGATAGCATTTAAGTTAATTATCTAATTATCTTGGGTATTCAGAATATTTTCCATAATGTTCAGAATATTTTTAAAAATGTCATGTCACTTCAATAATCACTGGTTATCTGCGGAAGGCCTAGTGCCAAACGTGGCATAGAAAATAGCTCTTGGCGATAATAAGTAGCTTATTGGTTAGAAAGATGCTGATGACATAGCTATTCATAGGATAAGAATGACCTTTGAACAGAAAAACAGAAATCGGGCTCAAGGTAAACCTCTTCAATACAGATATTGTGATCTGGAATTGAAATAAAATTACTGATGACATTGATACCTTGAATACGTTAATAAATACGAAACACTTCCGATATATATTTGGATCTACTGTAACAGATTTAGTGCAGAATATTAGAAATTATAGCAAAAATTAGACTTGACAAACAGCTACAAACGAAGGGAAGTTGTGCAGAGCCTTGATCAGCCACGTCCTGAAGGGATACGGTATATAGAAATAGAAGCGACGATAATCTTGAGCCAGACGCAATTCTATTAAGAAAGCTATTAGTCATTTCCTATTAGGATTGCGGAGAAAGTTGAAGTGCGTATTGGACAAGCACTCATATTTATTTAACAGTTGCCTGAAATTCTAGGCGTAAAAGGCGCCATCTTAGTTTATTTGGAAGACATATTTTCGCTTAAAATATCAGCATATAAACCACAAACTGTATGTTACAGGACGTAAGGTCTTCCATAACGGGAATAGAGAAAACTTTGCGGAATGATGATCGATCGTATAACCCGCTGCTGTTTCAGGTAATTTAAAATGATAGATTGAGTAATCAAATCATATTTATAAAGACAGACGAACTTCGAGAACAGCGAAAGAAATCTAATGTAATGTAGATTAATTCCTATCCTAATTCAAAACATAGAGGGATTAGTGAGGAGGCGAAGGAAAGCTAGCTAAAGGTGGGGTGGGGCTTATTATATTGGCCAAATTCAATGTATCCTATCTACAGCATTCATAACACTCGAAGCGAAAAGCCAATGTATCGTTCTGTAGAACTCATTAGGAAAATAGATCATATATATATATATATATGATCTATTTTTACATTATTTAATGAGACATTCAATATATATATATATATATATATATATATATATATATATATATATATTGAATGTCTCATTAAATGATGTAGACAAGTAAATAATGTTTACTTATTTTTTATAGAATCCTCTCATAATTATAAACAAGTTTCTTAGTATCCTTATTAAAGAAAGAAAGGAAATTACCATGTTGATGCATATTCATTTTATTCCGAGTATTTTCGACATTGGCAAAATGTCATCATCAGTGTGCTTTTTTTTCCATCATTATATATATATATATATATATATATATATATATATATATATATATATATATGTAATAATTTTTTCCATATAGACAAAAAACAATTTACTCACTACTAAGATGCAGTTGCATCTTTGTTGTGAGTAAATTGATTTTATCTATATGAAAAAATTATAATAAATAATTATAAAACCTCTTTTGAAGTAATGCTGTGAACGTTAGGATGTATATATTATTTTCGTTCCCATTACATTCCGATATATATATATATATATATATATATATATATATATATATATATATATATATATATATATATATATAGTGTTGTTCGATAAAAGTGACTCACCTGATGTTTTTTACTAAATGTTCACTTCTCCGCTAAATTCAAAGGATAAGCGATCTAAAATCCGAAGAAGAAGCTTTGAAAGCTCTTTGAATTTAGCAGTAAGTACTGTCAAGCATCCGTTCAGTATAATCTTCTGGGGATGCTTTTCTTTTCATGGAACTGGTTTCTTAAACCTATTAAAAAACCCTCAGCAGTGAGCAGTACAAGAGAATTTTAGAGTCTTGTCTGCTCCCTTCTGCTGAAAGGGTGTGAGTGTTATGACATGGCCGCCCCAATCTCCTGACCTCAACCCCATAGAAAACTTATGGAGCATTATAAAGTACAGGCTCTCGAGAAAGCAGTTGAGCAACAAAGAGGATTTGATTGTGAATTTCATATCCGAATGGAATTCAATGCTTGGAGATGAGATTTGCTAGAACCTAATCAAGTCAATGCCAAAAAGGGTTGAAAAGGTTATTCAAAATAAAGGAGGACCCATAGATTATTAAATATTTCGAACTATATTACCTATTATAAATAAATTATACCTCTATTATTCTTTATTTAAATCTGTTCGGTTATGTTTCTATTGATTACTAGTTGCAGGAAATGAGTGAGTCACTTTTTTTGCACGGTGTTTTTTTCCCTAAATATCATTTATAACCAGAGTGAGTAAACTTTTTTTTACTAGGTTGTCGGGAAGGGGTATTTATATTAGTAAGATTAAAAATTAGTTTGACCCCAAAAACAATAGGCGAAAAAATTTTTTAAGTTAAAAAAAAAATCAGTTGAGTCACTTTTATCGAAAAGCACTGTATATATATATATATATATATATATATATATATATATGTATATATATATATATATATATATATATATATATATATATATATATATATATATATATACATATATATATATATATATTAAGACATCTGTTGTTAAAGATTACGGACATTTTCCGTTTAATAATTTTTGGTGGCATGTCAAGAATTATCCGCACTTTGGCTGTAACATACCTTCAGGTTTGTCACACTGCCTTCTATTCATGAATGCTTATACTTGTTACAATTGTGGTAAACTGATCGAAGTTTGAGGTTGATTGTTATTCCTTTCTCCTTGATACACACTGCTCGAGGAGCGGCCATGTTCACACTGTAAAAGCAAAACAAGAAAACCGGCGTGCTCCAGCTCAGGACCACAAGGTAGCGTGACAAACGTAAAGAATTGTCATGGTAAAAGTACGGATAATTTTTTTTACTTATCCCCGTACAATTGTACCAGTCGTCCATGCTTTGAATTACTGTCGCACCTTGTCGAGTGCTTCTGTTATGTATTTATAGAAGAATATGCAATTTTATTGATCCGGATTTGGTATCCAGGCTTCAATAATTTTCACACACCATATTGAAGCTTCTCTCTGTCTTTTCTATAAATATTTTAATGGTAACTCTTCTGATGAACTTACCTCTAGACATTTCGAATTCAAGTGAAGTACTAGATTAACGACAAGGTGTCATCATTTTACAGTTAATGTGGCTAGATGTAACCGTAGGTTCTATGTTGACAGTTTCTTCTTTCGCACTTCTCGCTTGTGAAACTCACTTCCGGCCTCTCGTTTTCTAGTTGTTGTAACCTAGGGAAAGATACTGAATAGAATAATCACAGGAAGGTTGGTAATGAACGATAATACTTAGGACAAGAACAACACATATAAGATTTGCCAGCTGCGCGTAGAAGTAGTAGTCAACTGCTAGAAGTGAGTCAAGTGAATTCCGCAATGAATCTCCAACTGCAGGCCGCAGACGGTATCTATCAATTGCCCCACGCAGTCAGATGTCGTTCCCGAGCTCGTAGGCTCAGCCACAAATTCCCCGTAGACCTCGTATAAAACGGGGTCGCGTATGAGTTTCCCGAGACGAAACTCTGCTCATCGACATAGCCCCGACTGAAGATGCTTTCTACCCGGAGGCAGAGAGTTTGACTAGCCCAGCTGGAGACGAATCTCCAAGTGCGGACCGGCAGACGGGATGTACCAACTGCCCCGAGCATTCGGATGTGGCACATGGTCGAATTTAATGCGGGGTTCCAGAGCCCGTTTGTTTAGCCAAAAATTCTCCGTAGTCCGCGTATAAAATGGGTTCGGGTAGGTGTTTCTCGAGATGAGACTCTGCCCTTCGACATTGCCCCGGCTGACGTCTACCATGAAATACAGATAAGTAGGGGATGACAGGTATCATGGCTAGAAGTTCCCTCCGAAATCAATCCTTTTAATTTTTATCCGTGAGGCCACCTAAAACAGTTGGTTTAAGCAGCAGACATTAATCATGTAGACACGCTTCCTCAACGTGTCACAGAGACCGGCGAAACTATTCGATAATGTCTGGGAATATTTGAAAGGGTCTACCAGTCGATAACCTGACAGGGTGGGCATGCGTGTATAGAAGCAAGCGAGGGATATTTTGAACATTTACTGAGTTGCTGTGTTGAGGTACAACGATGGCTTTTTGGACATATATTTAAATGGATATGTGTTGAGATGTTGAGTGTTTCCACGTGAGTAGATGGTAATAACGAACAAACAGAGTCGTAGGGAAAAATACTGGTATATTCAGAGAGGTATTTACATCAGAGAGATTAGTAGTAGAACGAACGTAGGTTAGTAGTAACAATAAGTAATAGTAATAAAGTCCAACGGTATCTTCCGGTCGAGAAACGGAAGTGTAACTGATCACTACAGAAGTCTCACTCTGCACTGCACTACACTGCTCCTCTCAGTCTCTAGAACTACTGTTCTATTTATAATAGTAGGATCAGTCTATTGTGGTTGTGAAGGTGGGTGCCCCCCAACAATATGTGATGTAGTTTTGGTGTCAGAAAGCTTAGATCAATGACCAACAATAATAAAAAAAAATATCCAAAATTTGGATAATTTTTCTCTTTATTTTCAACCGAAATTAAAGCAAACATATGAACATTAGCACGACTCATGATCAGACACAATAGATATTCATCGTCTGTTATATTTAACAATATATACAGGGTGACCCCAAATAACGGGGACTTTTTAGCAATCCAATTAAACCAAGAGTGACAGAAGAAAGATATTTAATTCATAGTAATTGAAACCTTAAAACATGCCATTTAAGAAACAATGATGGAATTTTCATTTTTTTTAAATTACGTCCTGTAAATGGCGTCCTCCTGTACGAATGCATTCTTGAAATCTGCTGTTGAGATTCCTCATTGACTGCTGCAACATCTCAGCTGGGATACTGTGAATTTCATTCTCGTTACTAAAATGGCGAAATATTTACTTGCTCAAGGTCACTGTCACGCAGTGTTGACACTTGCTCATGTCTGGCAATACGCACTTAAAAAATTCCCGTTTTTTTGCATCACCCTGTATATAAATAGATATCCGATGCGATGAGAACGAAAGTAATATATAAATTCCAACGTTCGCAGCATTAACCCAAAAGAGGGCTCGATACCGATAGTAGATTTTTTTATAATTTCTTTCATATAGACAAAACCATTTTACTCACTACAAAGATGCAACTTCGTTTCAGTGCATTTCAACTGCACTTCGACGGGTGCGAGTCGAAAATGGTTATGAACAATCCTGCTTGTAGGCAAGCCGTATGTGAAACGTCACTTCCTTTTTTCCATTTGTTCGAGAAGAAAAATATGCATTAAAAAGTGAAGTTGAAATACACTTAAACGAAGTTGCATCTTGTTGTGAGTAAAATGGTTTTGTCTGTATGATAAAATTACAATATATATATATATATATATATATATATATATATATATATATATATATATATATATATATATATATAAAGATTTTGCTAAAAAGAATATTATTTCATGGATTTTGAGAATGAAGCATTGGTACCCTGTTGTATAGAGTGCTCCATGAAAACGTGGCGAACATTGATCCAGCCATTATAGACCTGCAGTGCATTTAAGCATCTTCGTTTCGTCAGGCAGATGGCGATGGTTAAAATGGTTGTACGTCAGCGTGGAAAACGAATGAATTTTAGTGTTGATTCTCTTGATACCGGTTAATATATCGACTGATTTAATCAACCTTTGCTAGCCACAACAGATCTAATAATATATCGATGGGTCACTGATACATTTCAATGGACAACTAATGAAATTCATACAGATGATCTGTAACTGCAAATGTAATGTTCGCTAATTTAACAGAATACATAGGGGGTAGAAGAAATAGGGGATAATAAATATGATTTATTAAGATTGTGAATTTTTCTGAGAGAGAAAGAAAAGCGAACGGGGATTGCAGAAGGAATAAAAGATGGTGTGAGATATGAAAGACGAAAAGGAGAAATAGAAAGGTTTAGTAGAGAAAAAGAGATTTGTAAAGTGAATGAAAAGAAAGAGAGAAACAGTGAAGATGAAAAAAAAGAGAAAGTAGAAAGAATAAGAGAAGTAGAAATAGAAAAAAGAAAGAAATGAAAAAGGTGAAAGAGTTACAAAATAAGAGGGAGATAACATAGACAAGAAGAGGAAGGCGGGGAGAAATAGAAGACGAGCTACAAAGAAAGAAAGAAAGAATGAAAGAAAGAGAGATTGGAGTTGAGAAAGAAAGAAAGAAAGAAAGAAAGAAAGAAAGAAAGAAAGAATGGAGTGGAACTACAAAGAAAGAAAGAAAGAAAGAACAATAGAAGACGAACTACAAAGAAAGAAAGAAAGAGAGATTGGAGTTGAGAAAGAAAGAAAGAAATAAAAGAAAGAAAGAATGAATAGAGTGAAACTACAAAGAAAGAAAGAAAGAAAGAAAGAAAGAAAGAAAGAAAGAAATAACAATAGAAGACGAACTACAAAGAAAGAAAGAAAGAAAGAAAGAAAGAAAGAAAGAAAGAGAGATTGGAGTTGAGAAAGAAAGAAAGAAAGAAAGAAAGAAAGAATGGAGTGGAACTGCAAAGAAAGAAGAAAGAAAGAAAGAAAGAAAGAAAGAATGGATGAATGAATGGAGTGGAACTACAAAGAAAGAAAGAAAGAAAGAACAATAGAAGACGAACTACAAAGAAAGAAAGAAAGAAAGAAAGAAAGAAAGAAAGAAAGAGAGATTGAAGTTGAGAAAGAAAGAAAGAATGGAGTGGAACTACAAAGAAAGAAAGAAAGAAAGAAAGAAAGAAAGAAAGAAAGAAAAAAAGAAAGAAAGAAAAAAAGAAAGAAAGAAAGGTAAACCGTTCCAGAGAACGATAAAGAAGGAAAGAAATCGAAGAAAATTTGAGAAAGAGGAAAACAATTAGAAACCAGAGAAAGATAGAAGAAATAAAACGTAAAGTTGGCTTAGGAGACAAACAGTTTGAAAAAAAAGAAAGAAAGGAAGAGAAAGAAAAGAAGAAACGGGAAGAAGAATGGAAGATATAGAACGTGGGAGAAGGGGATAAAGAAAAGCAAAGAGACAGTAAGAGAGACAGAGGAAGAGAGAGAGAGAGAGAGTGATAGAAGAGAGAGTGAAAAATGTCCGCATAAAAACGAGCTGGGAATTTTAAAATAAATTATTTTTATAATCTAGCCGATTTCATTTAGATTATTGTTTTTATTTTTGTGTACATCACAACCTGTTTATAAAATTACCTGCAATAACTGTCACAAGAAATACATAGGAGAAACGTCAA
>OZ038509.1:69287910-69320410 GCA_964036315.1 Acanthosepion esculentum | reverse complement strand
CCGAATTAATCTCTCTCTCTCTCTCTCTCTCTCTCTCTCTCTCTATATATATATATATATATATATATATATATATATATATATATATATATATATATATATATATATATATATATAAATGAAATGAAGAGATTATAATGGTTCCAACGAGAGAAAAGTGTGTATATTAAAAAGAAGAGAGGTACCGAAAACTTTTTTGGTTCTAATGTGGGTTTTTAAAAAAATATTATTCTTTATTTTTCATAGTTTTATACTATGTAAAACTATGAAATATAAAGAATAATATTTTTTTTAAAACCCACATTACAACCAAAAAAGTTTGCGGTACTTCTCTTCTTTTTAATATATATATATATATATATATATATATATATATATATATATATATATATATATATATATATATATATATCATAATGAGAAGTCACGTATACTTTCTTAATATGTATATATAGAAAAAACAACTGAAAAGTTGCAAATTAAAAAAAATTGAATGTTTTTTTGTGAAAGTATTTATTTATATATATATATATATATATATATATATATATATATATATATATATATATATATATATATATATCATAATGAGAAGCCACGTATACTTTCTTAATATGTATATATAGAAAAAACAACTGAAAAGTTTCAAATTAAAAAAATTGAATGTTTTTTTGTGAAAGTATTTATATATATATATATATATATATATATATATATATATATATATATATATATATATATATATATCACAATGAGAAGCCACGTATACTTTCTTAATATGTATATAGAGAAAAAACAACTGAAAAGTTGCAAATTAAAAAAAATTGAATGTGTTTTTGTGAAAGTATTTATTTATATATATATATATATATATATATATATATATATATTTCATATTTCAGATCGACCCCAATCTTTCATCAGAAATAAATGTTTTCAGAAGTTTGTTTACAAGTAGCGTCCGTCGCGAGACGCGGACGTCACATGATATGGAATGCAACTGTGTTTGAATATTTCTAATGTAAATCTAACTGTAATAATATTTTAAATGTTATTTAAAAAAATTTGTAACTATATCTAAAAAAATTTTTTTTGTTTAACTATTGAAATATTTATAAAGTTAATGTCTTTATTTAACCCTAGTTTATATGTATTTAATTATTTCAAATCCAGTATTTTTCTTTTTTTCTCTGTGTGTATGTGGAACTGAATTCAGAATCTATCAATACACATTTACAGTTTTCTAATGAGTGTCCTGGTTGATTAATTGTTCAGCTATGGGGGAATAAGGATTGTTTTGACGTATGGTTAGTTTATGGTTGTTGAAGCGAAATCTAAAATCATTTCCAGATTCATCAATATATCCACTATTGGGACATATTGTGCAGAATAATATATATATATATATGGGTATTAATGTGTATAAACCAAGTAACTAGATATTAGCAACCGTATATACGTGCGTTAGCGTGCATACACATGTAAGCGAATAAATATTTACTCAGTTTAATATAAGGTGTAAACAGAAAAGTGTTCAATATGGATATACAGAGCTAAGAAGGATATATATATATATATATATATATATATATATATATATATATATATATATATATATATACGTTCAAAGTGTAAGTAAAGTTTCGTTGTTCTTCCAACTCATCAGGCACAAATTATTACATTTGATTCAAACTTAAAAGTAATAAGTCCACTTCGAACGTAGGTATATGTATATTTATTAATATATATATATATATATATATATATATATATATATATTGTACTAATTAGACCAATACTTCGATTAGCTGTGAATATATATTCACAGCTAATCGAAGAATCTAAGTATTCGTCTAATTAGTACAATATGCAATAGATCAATAGTGAATCAGAGAAATCAAGCATCGCATCTTCTCTGAAAAGTACACTATAGATTACCAAATGAGGACCATATATTACCAGACAATAATTATAGATTATTGGACCAGATAGCTAACGCTTAACCGACTGTGATGCACCCAGATATAATTCTATGTGTTGTCTGTCTTCAAGATGGCTCTCTACACCATCCAGTCTTTTTTGTTCGATGTGACTTTTTATCCATTATCGTAGATGCTTTTTTCATTGTATTGTTATCAATTCACACAAGTTTTAACCCATATATAATTTTATGTGCCATCTCTCTTTAGGATGTGAACGATTATTGCTCTCCACAGCATCCGTTTTTTTTTTTTGTTGCTCGATGTGACTTTTCATTCGTTACTGTCAATCTGTTTTTCAATGTTCTGTCATTCACCCAAACTCGTTAAGTTAAGCAAATTTCATGATCACCGGTTTTGTCGCAGATATTCTTCTATGTGCTCTATTTTCAGGATATGAACAATTATGACGCTCCACAACATCCTGTCTTTTTTGCTCGATGTGATTTTTTTATCCTTTACCATAGATGCATTTTTCTTTTTCTTTTTTTTGGTCATCCATTCACCCAATCTCGGCAAGTTAGGCTACTTACAAGTTTCAGGATTACCGGTTTTGACCCATATAATCTTCTATGTGTCATCTTTCTTTTAGGATATGACCGAACATAGCTCTTCACAACATCCAGTCATTTTTCATTCTTTACAGTCGATCTTTTTCCTTTAGTCTTTCATCCAATTACGCTATATCTTTAAGTAAGATACTTGCTAGTTTTATGATCACCAGTTTTGACCCGATGGACGCCATTCGAAAAGAAAAGAAAACTAATTTATTAAAATGAGGAGACACTGAACATGCAATTAACACATACTCAGTGTTTTCCAGTTCAGCACCTTTGTGCTTACGAAACTAACTCTAAACCAAGCGAGGGCCGTAAAAGTTAACGTGATTAAACAAATAAAAATAATAATTATAAATGAGTTAAATTGGTTAACCCTTGGGAGCCGTCGATAGCTGTGCTCGCACGAAGTCACAAATCATCGTGGCCGAGGGTTTGAGTGTGCTGGCCTTGTTAAAATTGTTGATCTCGCTAGATAACACGTTCCATCCAAGAAACAGTAAGTAAGGTCTGCTTAGCATAGTTGACGTATAAACCACAGGTGGGCTCTGTGGGTGTTGGACAAACACAAATGTGCCTGAGAGAGCATCTGCAATAGGGATGGGCTAGCCTTCCTGATATACGGGTATCCTCGAATACGAGCAATATATATATATATATATAATTAGAAGGATTTGAAATAATCATAATTACTTAATTCATCGAGTCTAGATGCCGTTTCATCATATATTTTGAACTCATCAGCAGTGCACATCCATTACCGAGAATCGAAACCCGAACAGTTACGATAGGAGGCAAACGCCGTACCAACTGTACCAACGGGCTTCAGTGACGATGAGGTAGAGAATTAGACTGGATATAGCGCCGCTCGATCACATATTCCGTGGTGGAACTCATCCGAGTTTCTCTTGATAAGGTCATTTTTGTTGGTAGATTTTCTGTAAACCAGTATACATGTCCTAATTAAAGGACGAAACGGGCGTCCACTGCTTTCTGCATTTTGTTGAGGTTTCTTCTAGACTCGATGAATTACTTAATTATGATTATTTCATATCCTCCTAATAATTTCTATCACTTGTATATCCTTGCTTGAACCGGCTTCTAATGCTCTGGACTGAGCAGCTTGGGGATAGTTGTCGTAGCTCGTGGGGGTACAGTCCAATGGGTAAAAGAGGAACTGGGATGAGTTCCAACACAGAATATGTGATCGAGCAACGCTATATCGAATCTAATTAGCTATCTCATCATCACCGAGGCCCGTTTGTACAGTTGGTATGGCGTTTGCCTCCTATTATAACTGTTCGGGTTTCGATTCTCAGCAGTGGATGCGCACTGCTGATGAGTCCAAAATATAGGACGAAACGGCCGTCCAGTGCTTTCTGCATTTTGTTGAGGTTTTCCTAGACCCGATTGATTACTTTATATATATATATATATATATATATATATATATATATATATATATATATATATATATATATATATATATATATATATATATATATTAAAGAAAAAAAAACTATTGATGGAACCAACTGACAGTTTTCCAAATCCTACAACACCCATCAAGATAAAATCGCGAATAAAAACGACATTACTGAAAAAAGAAATAGAAAAATGGCCTAACAGCACACCTCGAAACTTAGATTGCGTAGACAGAATTAAAAACGTTAAATCTAATGAAAGAATGGTCCTAGTCTTAGCCCGAGTTTCATGCTCCCGGTGTCTTCAAATAACTTGAAGCATTCAAGCCACTTCTGAAGTTTGCGTAAAACTCGGGTATATTTATATAAATATATATATTGATACATGTTTTATTCCTATCTAATCATCATTATTGTTTCGCCCGTGTATTGTTTGATATATTGAAATGTAATCGTCATCTTTGATAATGGCTTATGTAAGCCGAAAGCTTAGATTGAATTAAAAAACATGTATCAATATGGTGATTTTCTTTCGTCTTTCAATGATAATGTTATTAAGCTTATCAGACAATATAAAAGGAGTTTATATAAAATTAATAGACAAAACTTGTCTATATTATTTAAGGAAAGATGCAACAATATATATATATATATATATATATATATATATATATATACATATATATATATATATATATATATATATATGTATAAAACTCGTATATATATATATATATATATATATATATATATATATATATATATATATATATATATATATATTAGGAGAACATCCGATTACACTATCTAGGTTACTTTTCGGTATCTTCAAGTGATTTCGATCAATTGATTTCCGAACGCTTAACGATTTTATTTTTTTTTAAATAAAAAATGTATGAACGCTATATTATTCAAAAAAATAATTTTTGATTTTGTTTAATTCATGTGCCAATTACAAGCAGGAATTTCCGAGCTCTGCAGAAACCGACTACTTTTACCAAATCAAATTTCCATTTTCACTCACCTCCGGTTAATTATCATGAATTTAAAAACCACTCTGTAAGACGATTGAAACCCGATCAAATAAACGCTCTTTCTTTGCAAAGCAAGTCGCGCCAGGCTGGGTAAGAACAGTCTTTACGAGGTCCTTCCTGTGGTGACCTTTCATTGGAGCAACCTAATCTCGGTAAATATCTATTCCCAGCAAGCCCCTGAATCAGAAAGTCTTCAAAAGCCATAATTCCGGTTTAGCGCTCGGCAAATAAATATTATTTCACAGACGTGTCTGCCTCTTTGTCATCGATATCGATTCCGAACGCCTGGGATATAGATACCGTGAGATTAAATGATATAAAAAAAACGTTAGCTGATCGATTTCTCAGCAAGATCGAGTGATCAAAAAAATGTGATTTACTGATAGCCGATAATTAGCAGACAAGGAAACTAAATGGACGGTCGGTCAAATTCTTTTTAAAGTTAGTTAATCAAATGAAACGGCTTCGTTGCTGGCCAGATCGTATTAGAAAACACAAAGATCAAGCCCCCCCCTCCAAAAAAAGGACCATATTTGTAATGTCGGTAAAAGAAAGGAACAGAAATAAAGAGGAAACTAGTCATGATGGTCACTACAAAGAAATGGGACAAAAATATTTTGATTAAGAATAGTTACTGATCACCACTTAAGCAACGAAGCGGTTATAAAGTTCCATGAAACGTTAAATAAGCAAGTCATAAAAATGAACTTTTTATTTGATCAAAGAGTCAAAAAAAAAAAAAGAACAGATAAGTCGAAAATTCTAAACGTTACTAATCAGTAAAAAAATACCTCTAAAGGATTATTACAAATCTTTGAAGATTACAACGTTCGATGATAGAATCTGTGAAAGGGTTCTCTCGAGTATCAAGAAGGTCGTTTATAACGGCGAGTCATCGGAAGGCCATGAGATCAATACCAGCATTCCTCAAGGTGGTCTGCTCTATACTGTACATTTTGAATTGTTTTCTACCTTACATCTCTCGCTACGGTATCCATGGAAACGGTTCAGACGAACCGCATTTCTTAGTTCCACCAGTTCTAAACTTCATGTCAAAGGCCCGCCGTACCAAGCACGCTTGAGCAGTTTCTTCCCCAAAACCTCTGTTTAGTGGAACCGACTGCTAATTGGATGCATTCCTGATCATCACGACAAGCTTAACCTGTTCAAATCTAGCGTCAATCTTTATCTTCCCCACATATCTCTATAAACTGTGCCGCTTACACTGCAATCCTCTTACTCGAGCGGCTCTTGAGTCTTGTACAGTTGCTTTATGAGACCGACTCTCAAGAAGATGCATTCTCAATCGGTAAAATCTTAAACTATTCAAGTCTAGCGTCAACCGTTATCTTCTACACATATCTCTATAAACTGTGCCGCTTACACTATAACCATCTTACTCGAGCGGCTCTTGAGTCTTGTACAGTTGCTTTGTGAGACCGACTCTTAAGAAGGTGCATTCTCAATCAGTAAAATCTTAACCTATTCAAGTCTAGCGTCAACCGTTATCTTCTACACATATCTCTATAAAGTGTGCCGCTTACACTGTAACCCTCTTACTAGAGCGGCTCTTGGGTCTTGTACAGTTGCTTTATGAGACCGACTCTCAAGAAGATGCATTCTCAATCGGTAAAATCTTAACCTATTCAAGTCTAGCGTCAACCGTTATCTTCTCCGCATATCTCTATAAACTGTGCCGCTTACACTGTAACCCTCTTACTAGAGCGGCTCTTGAGTCTTGTACAGTTGCTTTATGAGACCGACTCTCAAGAAGATGCATTCTCAATCAGTAAAATCTTAACCTATTCAAGTCTAGCGTCAACCGTTATCTTCTCCACATATCTCTATAAACTGTGCCGCTTACACTGTAACCCTCTTACTAGAGCGGCTCTTGAGTCTTGTACAGTTGCTTTATGAGACCGACTCTCAAGAAGATGCATTCTCAATCGGTAAAATCTTAACCTATTCAAGTCTAGCGTCAACCGTTATCTTCTCCGCATATCTCTATAAACTGTGCTGCTTACACTGTAACCCTCTTACTCGAGCGGCTCTTGAGTCTTGTACAGTTGCTTTGTGAGACCGACTCTTAAGAAGATGCATTCTCAATCAGTAAAATCTTAACCTATTCAAGTCTAGCGTCAACCGTTATCTTCTCCGCATATCTCTATAAACTGTGCCGCTTACACTGTAACCCTCTTACTAGAGCGGCTCTTGAGTCTTGTACAGTTGCTTTATGAGACCGACTCTCAAGAAGATGCATTCTCAATCGGTAAAATCTTAACCTATTCAAGTCTAGCGTCAACCGTTATCTTCTCCACATATCTCTATAAACTGTGCCGCTTACACTGTAACCCTCTTACTAGAGCGGCTCTTGGGTCTTGTACAGTTGCTTTATGAGACCGACTCTCAAGAAGATGCATTCTCAATCGGTAAAATCTTAACCTATTCAAGTCTAGCGTCAACCGTTATCTTCTCCGCATATCTCTATAAACTGTGCTGCTTACACTGTAACCCTCTTACTCGAGCGGCTCTTGAGTCTTGTACAGTTGCTTTGTGAGACCGACTCTTAAGAAGATGCATTCTCAATCAGTAAAATCTTAACCTATTCAAGTCTAGCGTCAACCGTTATCTTCTCCGCATATCTCTATAAACTGTGCCGCTTACACTGTAACCCTCTTACTAGAGCGGCTCTTGAGTCTTGTACAGTTGCTTTATGAGACCGACTCTCAAGAAGATGCATTCTCAATCGGTAAAATCTTAACCTATTCAAGTATAGCGTCAACCGTTATCTTCTCCGCATATCTCTATAAACTGTGCCGCTTACACTGTAACCCTCTTACTCGAGCGGCTCTTGAGTCTTGTACAGTTGCTTTGTGAGACCGACTCTTAAGAAGATGCATTCTCAATCAGTAAAATCTTAACCTATTCAAGTCTAGCGTCAACCGTTATCTTCTACAAATATCTCTATAAACTGTGCCGCTTACACTGTAACCCTCTTACTAGAGCGGCTCTTGAGTCTTGTACAGTTGCTTTGTGAGACCGACTCTCAAGAAGATGCATTCTCAATCGGTAAAATCTTAACCTATTCAAGTCTAGCGTCAACCGTTATCTTCTCCGCATATCTCTATAAACTGTGCCGCTTACACTGTAACCCTCTTACTCGAGCGGCTCTTGAGTCTTGTACAGTTGCTTTGTGAGACCGACTCTTAAGAAGATGCATTCTCAATCAGTAAAATCTTTACCTATTCAAGTCTAGCGTCAACCGTTATCTTCTACACATATCTCTATAAACTGTGCCGCTTTCACTGTAACCCTCTTACTAGAGCGGCTCTTGAGTCTTGTACAGTTGCTTTATGAGACCGACTCTCAAGAAGATGCATTCTCAATCGGTAAAATCTTAACCTATTCAAGTCTAGCGTCAACCGTTATCTTCTCCGCATATCTCGATAAACTGCGCCGCTTGCACTATAACACTTTTACTCGAGCGGCTCTTGAGCCTTGTACATTTGATTAGTGTGACCGACTCCCAAGAGGATTCTCAATCATTAAAACTCTTAGCCTGCTCAAGCCTAGCTTCAACCGTTATCATCCCTAAATATCCCTATAAACTCTTACTCCGTAACGCTCTACCTCGAGTATATGTGGGCGTAGGGTACTATGGCCAGAGTTAGGAACTTTGATGTTTGACAGGCTGCACCTTCGGGTAGACGGTCATCAATCACCTCCTAAATCTCTCACGTGAGGGCTCCGTTTTCATGTCCCGGTAAACCGCTTCAGCTGGCGGGCTAAACTCAAATGAAGTGGTGGTTTTAACGGGGTACAACTGGTCGAAGGTCACCGGCCAGGGCGGAAGGGTTCCTCAGATGAACTACAACGGTCACCTGTGTTCGTGACCAAGACGAACAAACTGGTTGGAGGGCGTCAGCTGTCGTCAGTTTAAAAATGCCCAAAGACATGCCACATGATGAACACACCAAGAAACCGTTGGCACACGACCGCGACAGAATGCGGAGAATGATAAATAGCTCAGCACGATGGCACCACAACGAAGAAGAAGAAGAAGAAGAAGAAGAAGAAGAAGAAGAAGAAGAAGAAGAAGAAGAAAGAGAAGAAGAAGAAGAAAGAGAAGAAGAAGAAGAAGAAGAAGAAGAAGAGAGAAGAAGAGAAGAAGAAGAAGAAGGAAGAGAAGAAGAGAAGAAAAAGAGAAGAAGAAGAGTAGAAGAAGAAGAAGAAACAGAAGAAGCAGAAGAGAAGAAGTTGAAGGTGAATATGGCAATAAAGATGAGGACAACAGTCCGAACAATGTAAATAGTGTAAATAGTTACAATACCTCATCTGAGAAATAGAGACAGATGTTGAAGGTGAATATGGCAATAAAGATGAGGACAACAGTCCAAACAATGTAAATAGTGTAAATAGTTACAATACCTCATCTCAGAAATAGAGACAGATGTTGAAGGTGAATATGGCAATAAAGATGAGGACAACAGTCCGAACAATGTAAATAGTGTAAATAGTTACAATACCTCATCTGAGAAATAGAGACAGATGTTGAAGGTGAATATGGCAATAAAGATGAGGACAACAGTCCAAACAATGTAAATGGTGTAAATAGTTACAATACCTCATCTCAGAAATAGAGACAGATGTTGAAGGTGAATATGGCAATAAAGATGAGGACAACAGTCCGAACAATGTAAATAGTGTAAATAGTTAGAATACCTCATCTGAGAAATAGTGACAGATGTTGGAGGTGAATATGGCAATAAAGATGAGGACAACAGTCCAAACGATGTAAATAGTGTAAATAGTTACAATACCTCATCTGAGAAATAGAGACAGATGTTGAAGGTGAATATGGCAATAAAGATGAGGACAACAGTCCAAACAATGTAAATAGTGTAAATAGTTACAATACCTCATCTCAGAAATAGAGACAGATGTTGAAGGGGAATATGGCAATAAAGATGAGGACAACTGTCCAAACAATGTAAATAGTTACAATACCTCATCTCAGAAATAGAGACAGATGTTGAAGGTGAATATGGCAATAAAGATGAGGACAACAGTCCAAACAATGTAAATAGTGTAAATAGTTACAATACCTCATCTCAGAAATAGAGACAGATGTTGAAGGTGAATACGGCAATAAAGATGACTGCAACTGTCCAAACAATATAAATAGTGTAAATAGTTACAATACCTCATCTGAGAAATAGAGACAGATGTTGAAGGTGAATATGGCAATAAAGATGAGGACAACAGTCCAAACAATGTAAATAGTGTAAATAGTTACAATACCTCATGTGAGAAATAGAGAGAAATGTTGAAGGTGAATATGGCAATAAAGATGAGGACAACAGTCCAAACAATGTAAATAGTGTAAATAGTTACAATACCTCATCTCAGAAATAGAGACAGATGTTGAAGGTGAATATGGCAATAAAGATGAGGACAACAGTCCAAACACTGTAAATAGTGTAAATAGTTACAATTCCTCCTTTCAGAAATATAGAGAGAGACATGTATGTGAATAGACGTGTCTTGGTTCGAAATTGAACTTATTTGAGGGACTTTACTTTCGACGCTGATACCAGATATAAGCGAAACCCGGATATAAGAGAGATTTTCTCTGGTCCCAAATTAGAGCCTGTTTTATCAAATTGTTATTTAAAATAAATTGATAAAATTGATATTTAAAAGTTAATTAATCTTTTATATATATATATATATATATATCCATCTTTTCTTTGCTCAGTTATGGTTAGATAGCAGCAAACTCTGGGTCTTTCAGTCTTAGTTGGCAAAGATTCTAGTAGAAGAACTCAGAATTCTAACCACCCCGGGAATGGGTGGGCACCGTCAGGTATTTTACCCAAGACACACAACTCATGTTATGGCTGCATTACATATGGTGCCCCTATGAACCTCCTCGGTTACGGAACACGTGACCATGTTCTACACACTTGCGAAAATTAAAGTGATGTCATACTGTAAAAGGCCTGGGTTATTTATGATTAGTTTTTTTTTTTCATTTTAAATGTTCGCCCAATCAAAGGTGCAAGAGGTACACTTGGTAGAGAGCTGATGAATGCAGTCATTGTATAGGGAGGATAAGTTGGTATTATAAGAATATATATAGGATGGATAACGGTTGATCCGAAACTTTAAGATTGTAACATTTGGGGACGTATCATGTCGGGAGACTGTTATGAAAAGTTCTCAAGTTCAAGCGTGGCTGGAGTCGTGATGCCAGGTGAGGACCTATCACACTGCATATTCGTCTTTGGATTTTGTCGAGAATCTCGAGATGAACAGCGGCGGCACCAGACCATATATGCTAACAATATTCAATGCAAGGACGAATGGTAGGTTTGTACATGTGAAGGATGGACTCTAATGAGAAAAAAAAACATTTGGCGCGACACAGAGAACTAATTTTCCTCGCGGTAGATCTAGCTACTGGGTTAATGTAGTTGTTCCACTGCAGCTGAGTGGGAAATGTAAGACCAAGAAGGCGCAGAGAGACGGCCAAAATTATTTCAGTACTGGTTCTTGGAACAAGTAGACTTGGATGGCGTCGCTGGTATCAGCGTCGAAAGTAAAGTCCCTCAAATAAGTTCAATTTCGAACCAAGACACGTCTATTCACATACATGTCTCTCTCTATATTTCTGAAAGGAGGAATTGTAACTATTTACACTATTTACATTGTTTGGACTGTTGTCCTCATCACTGACGACGCCCTCTAGCGCTAAAGAGTAATTTTGGTTTCGACAGTTACGTATGAAATACTATTTTCTGAGATCATGCATTTTTGTAGGGATAAACTATATTATTCCCCCAAATTTTATTCAATATTCCAATCACATTATTAATCTTTGCTATCGCATTCGATTATGTTTGTCAATTAACACAAGACAGGGAGAGAAGTGATAAGAGTTCATTTCAAAGTTGCTAAGATGGCAAATCGGAAATATTTACAGTCGAAACAGCTCTCATGATGTATGGCATTAAAAAATAACGATATAATCTGCTTCTTCAAAGGTAAGTAATTTGATTTTCTCACTCGCTGTCCGTATGGATGAAAAATGTCGGGCGATAACTTGAGACAACATAAATTTTGACCAGTTTATCCATACACAAAAACCAAAATTACTTTGAATATACGCTCTTTAGCGCTAGAGGGCGTCGTCAGTGATGTTCTGAATTAGGTCATTGGACAGTTTCGAGTCTTTCAAACATTATACTCCCCGTCACCACCCATCAGATCTGATCAGTCTCGGATGCCCACCCCCAGCCTGCAGACACTGACTTATATAAGGCAAACCATAACCCGCTATCACGCATTTGATTGGTCGTTGACCAACAGCCAATCGCAATGGT
Source organism: Acanthosepion esculentum (assembly GCA_964036315.1). Lineage (NCBI taxonomy): Eukaryota > Metazoa > Mollusca > Cephalopoda > Sepiida > Sepiidae > Acanthosepion > Acanthosepion esculentum. Next base: position 69,308,031 of record OZ038509.1, on the reverse strand, counting down.
GTGCGCTCTATTTAAGTTGTTTACGGGGGATTTTTAAAAACTTTTTCTGTTTTTTTATGTGCATACTTATCGGATATTCGGAAGGTAATTATGTGTTTTCCGGTTTTGTTTTGTTTTTTTAACTTTTTTACTGTTTTCAAGTTTCATCCCCCCCCCAGCTGATAATTACTGTTAGTAAAATAAAAAAATTTAAAAATAGCAAGCTTAAAATAAATAGAAATGTACATTGTTTTTACGATTAAAATAAATAAATTACGACTTAATCAGCGTTTTAAAACGAAAATAAATATAAAAATAAATGTCGTTTAAAACAAATTAAACGAGTAAACTCAGAAAATCCGATTAAATCTGTCGATTAACATGGTAAATTTAACGTGTGAGATTAAGAAATAAAATTAACATTTACGATTTTGATCGTTACGCGAAAAATAAAAAAACGGAAAGAGGGGTGAAAAATGTTCCTAAGTAAGTCCTTTAACAAGAATTAGTTATAAATAATTATAATTCACATATAAACCCATCTAAATTAACAGCCTGCAGACACTGACTTATATTAGGTAAACCCTACCCTCCCTCTGTCACGCATCTGATTGGAAGTTGACCAACCGCCATGGTGTGAGCCCTATTTAAGTTGTTTACGGGCGATTTTTTTACTTTTTCTTTTTTTTATGTGGATACTCGAAAGGTTTTTTTCTTTTTTTCTTTTTTTAATTTCAAGTTTCATTTCCCCAGCTGATAATTACTGTTAGTAAAGAAATTTAGTAAATTAAAAAAAAATATCATTAACTTTAATAAACAGAAAATATTCAATGTATATTTTAAACAGCAATTGCTAGTGAATTTAAATTTACCAAAGGAAATTATGTCCGTACATCCTGAGTGCTGTTGGTAACGTGTAATCCGCTATTACCTACCGAAAGTCATCTGTAAAGATAGTCCCGACGATAAACTACAGGTTTTAAGAGAAGCATTACCTCTTAAATGCTGTTGTTTCCAGCTCCACTATAGCCAGGGCTGATAGCACTTCCTAGGCTCCCAGCTATGGGCAAATAGTTAACCCCAAAACTGGGGTCAAACAATACGAAAACTTCCAGCAATAGATCTCAAGAAAAAACCCGCGCTACAAAAATACATCAATGACACCTGATTCCCTACAAACTGATTTCTTAGAAAGAACACATATTCTATTCTAACCTATCCGAAAATAATGTCGACATTAAATAACCCATTTAGGTGTTGATATGCTCTAAGACAAAATAAACCAAACCAAACTGATGTAGAAAAAGAAAATGATAGTTGGATGGAACATTCCGTAGATCTGTTACATTTTGGGCCATCAACTTTTTCGTGGCGTGTCCATTATTCATTTTCTTGACAATATCTTCAACAATTTAAAGAAGTCGAAAAATCTCATCGAAGGATTTCATCGAATCGAGAAATGAAGTTTTCTTTTACTATTTTCTTTTTTAATCAGTTCACCGCAAGCAAGGCGATAATTCCACTAAGATTCAAGAGGCTGCTGGGAGTGAAAGTGAATGAAAAGATTTTAGAAAGGAACCGGAAAACGAATCCTAAACAGGAGACAAGGGATAAACCTCCTGTTTAAAAGACCCGGGAGGAGTGTGAACCGGACGAAGTCAAACCTATCTCCTCCTATTTAGAAAAAACAAACAAACAAACAAGTAGATAAATAAATATAGAATGCAAAATTCATTTGAAGGGTGGCGTAGCATTATAGAAACTAAAGGGAAATTCTTTCATGGCTGAATAATGGTGTTATTGAATTAGATGAAAGATTTGGTCTAAAATGCTGGAACTATCAGTAATTGTGGGTTCTACTGAATCTGAGCTTTCTCCTTAACTAAAGGGTCAAACATTTGTGCGAATGGACAATACAATTTCTTGCTACTTTTATATATTCATATTTTGTTATAATTGTTTTTTTTTTTTTTTACTCCTTTTCATTTCTTTTCTTATTTCCTGTGAAACACACGACTTTTCATTACTTTTTCTTTTTCTTTATTTCACTTCTTTTGTTAGCACTTTCATTTTTCTTTTCTTTCGGCTATTCTTTCTTTCTTTCACTTCTATAATTTGTTTGCTTATCTTTTATCCAAAATTTATTTGTTCCTATTCTCTTCACTCTTACCAATCCTTTCTTTCTTTCTTTCTTTCTTTCTGCTGCCTTTTACCTACGTCTTCTTTTTTAACTTAAATTGCAACAGTTGTTCCCCTTTCCTTTCTTAAATCTATCTATCTATCTATCTATCTATCTATCTATCTATCTATCTTTCTTTCTTTTCCTACACCATTCTATCCTTGATGCATTCATTCCGCCCTTGTTTCTTTGTATCTTTTTTTCTTTTCCACGCTTTACGAAAAAAGGTTAAGGGGACGGAATATGGACAAGAAAGAAAGACTACGACATTGGTATAAAAATGAAAGAAAGAAAGAAAGAGAAAGAAAGAAAGAGAAAGAAAGAAAGAAGGGTACATTGTAAGAAAAATGAAAGAAAGAAAAATGGGGATGTTGAAAGAAAGAAAGAAAGAAACAGAATGACAGACTGATGGGAATATTGAAAGAAAAACGAAAGAAAGTAACATTTGAAAAGAACGAAATGAAGGAAGCAAAGAAGGAGGGAAGGAAAGAAGGAAGGGTGGAAGGAAGGAAGGCAGAAAAGAAGGGAGGAAGTGAGAAATTAAAGCACTTCCGTCCTTCTTTTCTCCCATTATTTCCTGTCCTTACATAGTAACTTTTTTTATTCCGTTCTTTTCCAATGATTTTCTTTCGTTCTTTCTTTCTTTTTCAAACTTCTCATCTTTATTATCTACTTTCTTTTCCAATGTTTATTGTTTTCCTTTCTTTCTTATACTTCCAAATGCTTTTTCTTTCTTTCTTTGATCAGTATTTCATTCATTTTTCTTTCATACTTTTCTTGTCGCAATTCCTGTTCAATTCAATTCCCTCCCCACGGAACCTATTCCTTATAATCATCCCCAGCCCCAGCCCTTCCTCTCCTCCACTCTCTCTTGTCTTGCCCTTCCTACTACCTCTCCTCCTATTCCATTTATATCCCCCTCTCTCTCTCCTTTTTCGCAAAATCATCTAAACTCCTCCGGTGTCATACATCCATAATCTATAGCGATAACAAAAGAGGTATGCACCGTTTCTTTTCAGCTCGGCTCTTTTCATCGACTTCCCCGGAAAATATTCGGGATTCTTTCGCTTTTGTTGCCATCAATATTTCTATTCTAATGCAAACATTCCCCATTTGCCTTTGTCTATCGCCGATGGCGATTCCAGGTCAATGAAAAACCCGAAGGCACGCGAAGAACTCACTGAGATCCAACTAAATCTTTGCCTTTTTGGTTATTGATAACCGCTATCCACAAACAAGGAACTTGCAATCAATAGCAAAGAATAAATCCGCCTTCAGATGTTTGCGGAATGTTCAAGTGGAAACGAGTGTAGCTTGTCGTGAAATAAGAAACAAACGCTGAGAAAGCCAGTCAGATTGGAACTGCAACTAAGAGTCTGCGAGATTAGCTCATTAACCACAACTTTACTTCTCCTTTATCGTTTATGTGTCATTTATTTTCGGCAGATGGGTCATCCTGGTTCTCCGGTAGATCTTGTATTTTGCTGATTAGATAAGTTTGGAGTTTTTACCAACCAATACACACGACTTAAAACGAAAGGTTAGTTAAGAAGAAAACCACTATTAAAACTTGAAAGAGCTATAATAGATACTGGCAATGCTAAACATATTTCCATGAAAAAAAAACTGTTTAAATAGAAATATTTTATTAAATAGTATTGTTGAAGTTATCACTAACATTTTTGTCTTGATTTATAAACTCTACGTTTCGTTCAATTTCGTGAGGAATCGTTGAATTTTGAAGAAGCTCATTTGGTTGGAAAATGAAGGGTGTTCCAATAACCTTTTTTTTAAAGCTTATCACCCCAAGCAAGGCTAGAAGCCACTAACACGCAAGGGGTTACAGAAGGTTTTGAAGAAGAGCAGATAGGAGTGGTAAAGGAGAGGATGTGGAGAAAGATAGTGGATCCTTCAAGGCAAGGGGGTTACAGAAGATTTGGAGCGAGAGCAGATAGGAATGAAAGGGGAAAGGATGTGGAGAAGGGAAGAGGATAGATCAATGCAACTGGAGATGTCTATTGACGTTACACTTAAATAGTTGGAGATTGTATTTGTGAGGGAAACAGGAATAAGGAAGGGAGTTCCACAGGCGAGATGTGCGAGACATGAAGCTATTGGAGTAGAAGAGACGTTGGACCGATTTTAAATGTGAATTAAATTTAACCGTCTAATGATTATTCCTTTTATTTTCAGATTTGGCAGACATTTGGGCGATATTATTTTTCACACATAATTGCCATGACTAAATTTTCACCAATAACACTGATTTATTTACGGCTGACTTTGATCCGTCTGAATGAAACACCCTTATATATAATCCGTCTAAATGAATCACTATTTAGTTTGGCAAAAACCCTACTTCGCGATTTAATAGTTTCTTTAATTATTTTAATTTATATGACTTCATCGTAAAAATATTTAAAAAAATATTTCTTTCTATTTTAATAGCGAAGAATAATTTCTTAGGATTTCTTACTCTTGAGCATGCAACATACAACTGGCCATGTGTAAATATTTCTTTCTGGAGCCAAATTCCAACTTTTTAAAGCGTTTGGACTTCAGTATTTGTTTATAGTTTTTGCAAATGCAGGGCGAACTGGAAACTGTATTCTTGCATACAAAATTTTTAAAGAAAAGATATGCCAAAAATATTGCATTTTTATTAACTAAGTATTTGTTATTTTAATCATTAATTTAAAAAACAAACAAACTGTATGTTAAATATTAAAACTTTTTATTATAATCCAAAAAAATAATGAAAATTTATTTTACTACGAGCCTCAGTGGTTATAAAATAGAATTAGTGTGAAACTAATTCTATTTTGTACATACTTATTTGCTTACACACCTCCGCAAAATTTAATTTAGATTGTTCAATGTATGGCTATTTTATAGGGTGTGACGAATAGACAGACGAACTAACGGAAGTCACATAATATTATATATAGATGTCAACCAAATGTAGCCCTTCTGCTTGGTCAATGAATGTCGGATGTATCCTTTTAAGCAAAATGCTATTAAAATTAGAGATAATTAGAAGAGATGCTACAATTGTTATTTACTCCTCCCACACGCGGTGGTGGGAATTGGCACAAGGCTCGTTTGAAGTGGGGAGACGAAGCGTGTGCACCTGGGTTAAGGACAAACATTACCCGGTCCCCGCAACCGCTGTCGTGCTGGAATCGATATTCCACCAAGCTACCCTTTTTAGTGCAATGGGTGAGATGCTGCGGTTAGGTTGGAATCCTCTGGACAAAACATCTTTCGATATTTGTTGTGTTCTTTCCGAAGACAGCAACGCTGTTGTAGTTTCTCCACCCGAATGCAGACAGTACACCTGTTATTTACTTGCCGACCCAGGGTGATAAGATGTGGCAGAAGGTCAGTTAAATGCGGGGAGTCCTAACCCGTGCCCCAGTCCAGATTCAAAAATAGCCCAGCACCCGCAATTTTACATTTCCATTCTTTCTTTGTTTTCTTTCGTTTCCAATGTTTCATCACTTTTCCTTTCTTCTTTTCGTCGTTGTTTTCCGGTAAACGAAGTTAAGCAAAATCAAGCCTGGTAAGTAACTAGAGGGGTAACATGTAGGGAATACGGCCTGTGCAGCCAGTTTGTATATACAGATGGTGTAATGGATAAGTTCTAGGGATTGAAGATCGGAGAGCTGAGTTCAAATTCCAGTTGGGTTCATGATATTCAGTTAAGCGCAAGTACCCTTGGGAAAGCTATGAAGTCACCTCTTCTCCCTAAAGTATGGGTTGAATAGCCAGTCTTGTATAAGTAAATCACTGTTATCCTCCAAAAATTTTAAAATGAAAAAAATATTTTCTGACTTTAAATAACCATCAAAAGTTTGATAATAAGTAAAAAATCGAATTAATCAATCTTTCATTGCTTTCTTCCTTCTTTAAAGTTTTTCGATCTACATTTTATTTCAGTTTCTTTCTTCTCCAATGTGCTTCTATTTTCTTTTTTTTCTTTTTCTTTTTTCTTTCTTTTTTCTTTCTTTCTTTTTTCTTTCTTTCTTTTTTCTTTCTTTCTTTTTTCTTTCGGGCTTTAATGTTTTTACATTCTGCTTTTCTTTCTTTCTTTTCTTTATTTCTTTCTTTCTTTTCTTTATTTCTTAGTGACATTAATGTTTTTGTCCCATTTCTCTTTTCTCTTTCTTTCCTTCCTTCTTTCTTAGTAACTTTAATCTTTTTTCGACATCCCTTTTCTCTTTCTGTCGGTCTTTATTTATTTTATTTTTTCTTTGTTTCCTTCATTCTTTCTTTGTGCTTTTAATGTTTTTTGTATACCACTTTTCTCTTTCTCTCTTTCCGTTTTCTTTCATTCTTTTTAGTGACTTTGATGTGTTTCTGTTATCCGTTTTCTCTTTCTTTCATTCTTTCTTTTTCTTTTTCTTTTTCTTTCCTTCATTCTTTCCTTCTTTCTTAGTAACTTTAAAGCTTGTTTTCCATTTCCCTTTTCTCTTTCTCTCTTTCCGTTTTCTTTCATTCTTTTTTTTAGTGACTTTAATGTTCTTCTGTGTCCGCTTTTTTTCTTTTTCTTTCACTTTTTCTTTCTTTCACTCTATTTTTTCCTTTTTTGGTTTCTTTCTCAGTGATTTTAATGTTTTTTCTATTTCTTTTTTCTCTTTCATTCATTCATTCATTCTTTCTTTCTTTCTTTTTAGTGACTTTAATGTTTTTTCATTTCCCTTTTCTCTTTCTTTCTTTCTTTCATTCTTTCTTTATTCTCATGTTTCACTTCAATCCTTCAAAACTTTTACTCATTCTTCTCCATACCGCTCTCTTTCTTACACACACACACACACACACACACACACACACACACACACACACACACACACACACACATTCCTTCGTGTTTCCTTCTCTTTCTGATTGTAAAGCTACGTAGGGATGCAAATGGGAATTGTCTTCTTTTGAAAATAGAAACTGGCTGTTGTCTTATGGGGCCCTTGAGATTCACAAGACTGCCCATTGGTGAGAATATACAGTTGCGACTTAGTTCATCAAGGACACTGATTCGAGATTAAGTTTCGGTTTCGCTGACCGCAAATGACAGTCGCAATTCCCCGACGTCCTGAATTGGGTCATGAGATATACAACAGGCTGTACCATGTCACCCTTGAGGACATTACGAGAAAGACCTTTTTTTTTTTCGTCCTCCCTTTCATATACCAAATCATTTTTTTTTATCTTTTTCATTTGTCTTATATATATTTATGTATTGCATATTACGTGTAATCTGCCGCAGTTTTACATATTTAATTTCGCGCATGCGCGTTGGTTGTGTTTGATTTTTTTCGACTGCACAGTATACTAGGATTCTTTGGGGACGGTCTGAGAGAAAAAGAACACAATGGTGCAATTCAATCTGCCAGAAATTTGCAAGCGGCATGATGTACTGCTTGGCATTCGCAGCGGAAGCTCCAATACGAACATTTTAGAATGTTTGCTTGTCAAACCGAAGAAACTGCAGAGGATTCTAAAGGTTTGGATGCTTCCAATGGTGATTAAGAATATACGGAAGCCCGGAAAACTCATTCTGTTAAATTATGATAAGAAATTTTGTTTGTAATGTTCTCAGACACGACACTGAAGACTACATCAAGTGCCTCGAAGAGGTAGTGCTGCACTGGGTCAATACGGTGGCAGGGGGTAGACGTTATATTTGGCAACATGATTCTGCACCATGCCCCACAAGTAGGAGGAGACAGTCATGACTGCCAGACAATTTCTGCGAATACATCAACTATTACATCTGGTCGCCTAACTCCCCAGACTGCATCACAGCTCATTGTTATATGTGGGGCAAAGTTGAGCGAGAGACCAACAAAACTCCTTGTAACCCCAAAGATGAACTGAAGGCAAAGTTTATGGCAGCATTTACCAAATTAAAAAAGGTGATCGCCCAGAAGAGTTGGAGGAGATTCCGAAGTCATTTGAGAGACTTGGTTGAAGCCAAAGGCGATATTATGGAATAAATTTAGTATTTCAAGATATTTCTGGTAAATATGTCTGTTAAAATATGATGGCAATATTATTTTCATTTTTGCACCAATAAGAAGACAGTTTATCCATCGCACACTGAATACTCGTGTTATTTCAGGGTTGTATAGAAAATGTTTTTTTTTTGTATATTTTATTTTTAGTGTTGCTTATTTTGTGGTTATTCTTGTTTTTCATTCCTTTCTTTTTGCTAACTCGATACAAGGCCCAAATGTCCCTCAAGGCAGAGTGTTAGTAATTGAGACCGTAGAGGAGGAGGAAAAAGGTGTACATCATTCATTCTATGTGTCTTAACTTTTTCTCCATCCTGTATTTTATTATTCGTCTTTCGATTCCTTCTCTTTCCTTATATTATTTAAGTTTGTTTTAACTTTTTATTTTCTTGTCTTTCTTTTTCCTTTGCTGCATTCATTTTTTTTCTGATTCGTTTTTCCTCTCCTTCATTCTTCATATCTTTCATTTTCCTTTCTCTTTCGTTTTCCCAGTCTTTGACTATTCTTCATTTATATTTTCCTTCGTTTTCCCTGATCTTCTTTCTTCATATCTTTCATTATCTTTTCTCGTTCCTTCTCCTTTTCTCGTTCCTTCTCCTTTTCTTTTCCCTTCTCCGTGTCTTTTCCCATGGCTCTCGTCTCTTTATTGAATTCTTCCGCTTTCTTCTGACATTCTAAGTGAGCTCATCTTGAAAATTAAACCATTTTATCGACGACGTCCATTCAGTCTATTAATTTTCTTTTTCTCTCTTTCTTACCCTTTTCGCATTTTGCCATTCGTCATTCTGTATTTTCTGGCTGTATCCTCCGACATTCCTTCGAGCATTACAATCAATTTTGGTTTTTCTAGGCTGAGATTCTATTCTTCTCAAATGGGCCCGTCCAAAACCATGAACGGATTACTGATACAAATTAGAAGTTATCTGGATTTGACGCTATATAGATAGTTAATAACGTTAACTTAATCTAGCACCTTGTGTTGAATAGCCTGTGCCGTTCCAATTCGCTAGATACGTGTAAGGCATTGCTACACTTCTAAATCGCTAAAATTTTAACCCTTGGCGAAACACTATCATTGAAAACTTGACATTTCGTTTGGTTTGGTTTGTTTTACTACATATCAGCCTCAATGGGTTATTTAATACCGACGAGTTTTTTTTATTGCTGGTAATATTTTTTCAACATGTATTTCTGGTTATATTTTCCCGCAAAAATGTCTTGCTACTAATAATTCTTTTTTCAAAAATACATTGCTGCTATTAATACCTATTTTTACACGTTTTCACCTCGGGTTTTTTTTTGTGGGGGGGGCTTAACTATTTTCCCATAGTTGAGACCCTGACAGGTACTACCACCCCGAGTCACGGTAGACCTGGGAACACCAATAATTAAAAGGTGGTTCCACGCTCTTCAAACACTCCTGATCAGAAGAAACCTTGCTGCTGGATGTAGTTTATCGTCATACCCAGGACGCGGATGTATTTTATTGTCATACTCAGAACGAACACGTGATGTCTTTTAAAAAGTTAAATTTCAACGTTCTCTATGTAAAAAAAAAAGTCAAAATAAAAGTTCCTTGTGATTAAAGCTCATTGGAACAGAACCAAATTCTTCTCACTTCTTGGAGGAACCACTCCTCGATTCACCTGATTTTGAAGCCGTATTTAATTCGCTTGGCCATTTTGCTAGTTCGTGAGCTTATTTAACACAGAGTTGGAGGTTTTTGAATTATGGGTCCTGGTATTGGAATAGAATCCATAGTCACAACTCAAAATATCATTAAAATGATGACACCTGACTGTCGCTCTAGTACTACGTTCGAATTTGTGTAGCTGCAGTTTCAACGGCGAAAGCTCATCATAACAATTACCCTAAAAATATTTATAGAAAAGACAGTAGGAAGTTACGGGTGGTTGAAGATGAGATGCTAGATCAGGACCAACAATTTTGCAGATTCTCCTTTGGTTTTTGTTAATCTCTAGATGTGTAGCAGAAGCAACAGACCAGAGGTAGCAAAAAAAACAAAACAAAAAAAACAAAAAACAGAGACGAAGGAGTGGGGGGGGCATATAAATGTGCAATTCCTTTTTAATCTCATCTTATGGATTTATAGGAACCGAAGGTCGTGTATAAGGTACGTATCTTACTTGTACATGAGACTATGGACAGAAATTGCTTAAGCGACTTCTGCATTTCCCCATTTGGAGAGATCTTAAATGCCACGGATAATACCTAAACTTCTCCCCATTGGGAGGGGTGCTGATTAATAGGGTCAGTTCTTGGTGTTGCAATAATAATAATGTTATAACTATAAAAAAGTGATTATTTCATAGAAAGAACTGTAATATAATATCAATTTTCCTATAAGACAATCAACACTGAAAAACAACAAGAACAGATTAACAAAAGAAATGTTGCTTTACAGATTTATGCTGAGAACAGAAAGGGAGATAAAAAAGAGGCACATATTCATAATGACTGGCGATATTATGCGACTATTTACCAGAGGAGTTTCTCCCAAGACTATCCCAAGTAAAACATTCTACAAAAGAACTTGCTAGTGTTTGCAAGAAATGGGAACCAAATAACAAGTAAACCCAAAGTAAAATGAAAATTTCATTATAAATGGTAAAGTGCGTACAAATGTTAAAAAGGCCGTATTTCTAGGGCCAGATGTCACATCTACTCAGATATATATATATATATATATATATATATATATATATATATATATTTTATGAAATGGAAAAAGTCCGACAATTATTTTAAGACATTTTTATGTTTATACATTCTTTTTATCGATACAAATATTTAAGTAAATGTTCTGTTTTATAATAACCTGTATTAATAAAATTTACCGGCCTGAATGTCCGAGAAACTTTCATAGAAAATATGCGTCCTCCGACAGGAATCGAACCTATATCCTATACGGAACCGTCTTTTAGCCTGACGTGCCTTAACCGATCGAACCACGGAGAATCGTTCGAGTATTAAGGTCGATTCTACTGTTTTTAAAATTTAATTTTCCATGAATCTCTCACGTAAATTCATATCTGCCTAAAGCGTATCCAAATGTAAACAAATGACGTCACACAATATGAAATGGACAAAATCTGACAATTATTTTAAGACATCTTTATGTTTATACATTGTTTTTATAGATACAAATATGAAAATTTCTCGGAGATTCAAGCCGGTAAATGTTATAATACTGTTTATTATAAAATAGAGCATTTACTTAAATATTTGTATATATAAAAAGAATGTATAAACATAAAAAATGTCTTTATATATATATATATATATATATATATATATATATATATATATATATATATATATATTAACATTTCCCACATGTGCTTTTGGGAGACTGTAGGAAATGTTCTGGGAAAAAAGATATTTCCCACTACATAAAAACAAGGTTCTACTATGCCATATTCACCAGACAGCTAGGAATTTATGATTACGAAACCTAGCCTCTGAGGAATGAGGAACTATAAAAGCTTTTAGTTTTCGAGAACAAATGCCTCAAAGAATGGCTAAAATAAGTCAGGCATGATTAGCTTCATTAGAAGAATATAAAACTGGTTTTGTCATGTAATCAGAAGAGGAGAAGAAAGTTTTGTTTATAAGTCCTTCAATGACAGCTTCGCTCGTAGGAGTCAATATAAGAGATGGAAAGATTAAATCGAAGAAAGCTCCGGAAGAGCACTTTGGACACAGGAAAGTATTACCTTGGACAGGAAGAAATGTCAGAGTTGTACAACGATCAATACTGGACAATTTCCTTATAAAATGACTGGAGGCAAAAAGAAATGTTGCTCTGCAGACTGATTCTGAGAACAGCAAGGGAGATAAAAAAAAGCGGCACATATTCATAGGACAACATGGCTGGTGTCAAATCTTGACTGGCGATCTAAAGTTTACTTCTGAAGAAGGAACATATTTTTTCATGTTAATGAAAAACGATTCAAATGAAATTTCAGGTTTTATGTAACTTTTGGCGTACTAGAATTTTTTTGCAACGCGCTAACGCTTCTTGAAATCCTCAAAGTATTTAGTGTTTTTGAAGTTGTCGTTAACATATTTTGTCGAGATTTACGAACTCTACGTTTCGTTCAATTTTAAAATCAATCGATGAAAATTGAATAAACTGATTTGTTTGGACAAAAAAATCTACTTCGCGGTTTTTGAATTTTATAGGACATCATGGTAAACGATATTTTAAAGAACTTTTGTCCTTATTAACAGCGAATAAATTCTTAGGATTTCTTACTCTTGAGCAGGCCACATACGACTGGCCCTAAGTAACCATTTCTTTGTGGAAAATCTAACTTTTTGAAGCGTTTGGCCTTCAAGATTTATTTATAGTTATCGCAAACGCAGCGGGGAACCGGAAACCAGATTCTTGTATATAAAAGCTTAAAGAGAGGTTATGCAAAAACAATATTGCATTTTTATTAAATAAATCTTACTTTAATCATTAAATTGTTTTTAAAATATTGAAACTATTTTGTATGTTAAATATATAAACTTTTAATTAAAAAAAAACAAATGAAATTTTATTGTACTAAGCTATGCAACCTAGTAAAAAAAAATGTATTTTGTACCCCCTTACATGTTTTCACTTCTCCCCAAAATTCGGTTTCAATCGGTCAATATGTGGTTATTTTAGAGGGTGTGACGGACGGACTAACAGAACTCAATTAATTTTATATATAGATAGAGAGTGTATGTGATAAGAACATAATATAAGAACAACCTATCTTGCTTGTATCAGTTACAACGGATATAACTTTTTCAGCGCTGAATTAGTTTCATAAAATACAATTATCTTCTACGTGTTGTTATTATATTACAGTGTAAAAGAGGGAAATAGTGAAATTAGATGAGATTGGTCATTAGGTACAATATTAGAACGAGGCTATCGTTTTCATTTGATAAAGTAATTGTAAGCTGAGTGGTACAAAGGAAATGTTTAAAGGTTTGCTTTGATCAGGGATATGACACGCTGTCGGCCCGTGATAATCAGATCTAATAAGTGTGTGATTGCTGAACATGGAAAATGTCCCACTGAAAGTGGATAGGTACAACAATGATTTTGTTTTAAAAAATGTTGTTCTAATCAACTGCAAAAGCAATTGACTTAAAGAAAACTGTATAATTGTTAGATCAGCAGCAGCGTAGTTGCGTTCGTATTCTTACAACATTTCACTTTCCTTAATAACAAATGTGAGGGGAACATAAACAAAAAGAGAGTAAATGTTGTGGATTCCGGGAATGGAATCCTGCACAAATAAATAAACAACGCCAGTAATTGAGATATAGAAATAAATGTATTAAACGTAAGAATACAGACTTGAAGTGAAGATTAGTAGTCCAGGAATGCGGGTTAGTAGAAAGTATATGTACAAGTCTCTGTAAGTGAATCCGTAATTATCTCTCTCGCTGGACTCTCGTATAACTCTCTGTGAACATCCTGTGTACTGTCTCCGCATCTCTCACCCTGACTCAACGTATCTCAATCTGCAGGTATTCTCTCTGTCAGTATAAGTATATTTTGGACGAGTCCATCTTGTGTAAAAGGGTCTGCCCCACAACACTAAATAAAACTTGTTAGAATATTTACCCAAACACATATTAAAAGAAAAGGTAAAATGTCAGTATCCCTCCTCTTTCGTGCACATGTGTAAATATCGCTTTAGTCTGATGAAGTCCTAAACGTTGACGAAATCCGTCACACAAAATGTTTTTACAACTTTTCATTGAGTTTCCTAACTTTGTTTTGGTTTATAAAATTCATATACATTTCCCTATATATATATATATATATATATATATACAGAAATATAGTCTTAAAGTGTGCTATATTTATGGGGTAAAGTGCTCAATATCAGAGATAGAGCGTGTGTAAATATAAAAGTGGACATGGAAGTCAGCACTTAGAGGCGACAGTCTGTTTCATGCTAGTGCAATCGTCAGGCGACTAGTGCTGTTATTTTTCTCGGCTGTTTATATAAGGGTCAGTGGTGCATTATGGGTAGTATATTTTGGCGGGTACTTTTACCGGAAGTCGCTTATTTGTTTATTTATTTATGTCAAATTATTTTGCTTGTTTTTTTGTTTGTTTTTTTATTTTTTATCTTATATATTTATTTATTTATTCTTTTATTTTGATCGGTGTTTTTGGTTAACGTAGTAAAAAAATTTGTTTATATAGCTTATTGTTGGTAGTCTATAATGGCCGCCATTTACCGGAAATCGCTTGTTCGCTTATTTATATAACTGTTATACAAATAAAAATAAAAATAATAAGCAAAACAATTTGACCCAAATAAATAAGAACCGTCATATAGCCTGACGTGCCTTAACCGTTTCGGCCACAGAGGATCGTTCGGTTGGCAAGGTCGAATTTACTGCTTATAAACTTCAATCATGCGTGAATGTCTCACGTACATTCATAACTGCTCGTGGCGTATCAAATGTAAACAAATGAAATGGACAAAAATCCGACAATTATTTAAAGACGTTTTTATGTTTAACATTCTTTCTATAGATACAAGTATTTAAGTAAATGCTCTGTTTATAATAAACAGTATTCAGGCCAGTAAATGTTATTTATTATAAACAGAGTATTTACTTAAATACTTGTAGCTATAAAAAGAATGTTAAACGTAAAAATGTCTGTAAAATATATGAGCAATCGGACACTTTTTTCATCGCCAAGGGTACAAAGCAAGGTTGCATTCTTGTTCCTTCTCTTTTTGCATTTTTCTTTTCTGCTATGCTTGAAAAAGCATTCTCAAAGAAGTCAATGTTGAATTCCGAACAAGTGGAAGTCTATACAATCTGCAAAATTTTAAAGCACAATCGAAACTTA
The DNA here is from genome assembly GCA_964036315.1 of Acanthosepion esculentum. Classification (NCBI taxonomy): domain Eukaryota; kingdom Metazoa; phylum Mollusca; class Cephalopoda; order Sepiida; family Sepiidae; genus Acanthosepion; species Acanthosepion esculentum. The sequence continues at coordinate 69,292,979 of OZ038509.1, read as the reverse complement.
GTCTGCATCTGGTATGCAATCTTCTCTTTGCAGATGAAGCTGCTCTATTAGCACACAGTCTAGAAGACATTCAAATTATCCTTGATAAATTCTCTGAAACATCAAAAGCATTTGGACTCACTATCAACATAAAAAGACTGAGCTAATGTACCAGCCAGTACCAGGCAATCTATCTCTCATAAATCCTTCCGTATTCATTAATGGTATTAAAGATTGTTGAGGCGTTTACATATCTTGGATCAACAGACTCTTCTGATGCAAAAATGGACAGAGAAATCTAATCGAGAACAGCCAACGCCAACACAGCATTCGGTAAACTTAAACGTAGGTTATGGAACACCAACCACGTGTCTCTCAGAGTAAAGATCGACATATGCAGATCAGTCGTTCTCTCGAGGCTTCTCTATGGGGCTGAGACTTGGACCCTGTACCGCAAGTACATAAATCAACTTGACGTCATTCATATGCACTGTCTTCGTGCCATATGTGATATAAAATGGGATGACAGGGTCAAGAATAGTGCAATACTGATGAAATGTAACAACATCACAGGCATTGAAACCATTCTAGCAAAGATACAACTTAGGTGACATTGGGAGAATAGATGAGCATATGCTTCCAAAAAAGGTGCTGTATGGACAACTACCAAACTCCAAGAGTTCAGTTGGACGTCCACTCTTATAACAAATTTAAAGGCAACTTGAAACGTCTCAACTTCGATCTGAAAACCTGGGAACCCCAAACATCAAACCGAAAGAAGTGGCATAAGACATGTTTCATTTAGTTAAAGCGTTTTGAAGACAACAGACTGAAGCAGAGTGATCAGCTTCGTCAAGCTCTGAAGCAGAGACGCCATCAAAATCCTGCTTTAACAAATTCCATCTGTCAGTGCGGCTTTGTCGCCCTCAGCAAGGCTGGGCTATTATCGTACTTAAGAAAGCACAAAGGAAATATGCCTTTCCCTTACCTGATTTTTTACACAATATCCCCTGCTATCATGCATAAGTGTAAAACGAAAGGCAACATTCAGTTCTGATACTCATTTACTGTTTAAGATAGGAGAGTCCATCATATATATATATATATATATATATATATATATATATACACACACATACATATATATATATATATATATATATATATATATATATATATATATATATATATATATATATTTGAATTGGACAAAGTCCGACAATTTATTTAAAGACATTTATGATATGTTTAACGTTCTTTTTATAGATACAAGTATTTAAGCAAATGCTCTGTTTTATAATAAACATTATTAAATAACATTTACCGGACATTCAGGCCGGTAAATGTTATTTAATACTGTTTATTATAAAACAGAGCATTTGCTTAAATACTTGTATCTATAAAAAGAACGTTAAACATATCATAAATGTCTTTAAATATATATATATATATATATATATATATATATAGTTGAGTTTGTGACACTGGGTTTCACGCCCTTTGCGTTAGTCAGACAAACTGATTAATTTTAAAATTTTGGATTTATTTATGGTTATGTATATCGGTGTTTTATGGCAGTGGGAGGAAAAATGTCGTCGGAATGCTATTCCTACGCCCGCAGACACACATACACGCTCTTTCATGCATTGCTGCTCACACAAATATAAACATATATGAACAGTGTGGGACTGGCCGTATATGTGTGTCCGTGCGTCATTGCGTGCATACGTACGCAATTAATGGCTGTATTCAATGTTGGAATTGAGTAGCGAATTTTTTCCATGTTAGCTCTATCACCGATATTGAGCACTTTCCAATAAGGACTGTGCATATATAAATAATATATATAAAAAATGCATATAGATATATATATGTGTGTGTGTGTGTGTAAAAGACAAAACAAATACACTTCAGTGCTTTCGTTAGTATGATTCCTCGTTAGCATTTAGCATTCTATCGTTTTCTTTAATATCCCGGGGTCATCTTCATATGAAGTTGACCACGGGATATCTATCTCAGAGACTGAGATAGATAGATAGATAGATATGAACAGACTGAGATAGATAGATAGATATGAACAGACTGAGATAGATAGATAGATAGATAGATAGATAGATATGAACAGACTGAGATAGATAGATAGATATGAACAGACTGAGATAGATAGATAGATAGATAGATAGATATGAACAGACTGAGATAGATAGATAGATATGAACAGATAGATAGATAGATATGAACAGACTGAGATAGATAGATAGATATGAACAGATAGATAGATAGATATGAACAGACTGAGATAGATAGGTAGATATGAACAGACTGAGATAGATAGATAGATATGAACAGACTGAGATAGATAGGTAGATATGAACAGACTGAGATAGATAGATAGTTATGAACAGACTGAGATAGATAGATAGTTATGAACAGACTGAGATAGATAGATAGTTATGAACAGACTGAGATAGATAGATAGATAGGTAGATATGAACAGACTGAGATAGATAGATAGGTAGATAGATAGATAGATAGATAGATAGATAGATAGATAGATATGAACAGACTGAGATAGATAGGTAGATATGAACAGACTGAGATAGATAGATAGTTATGAACAGACTGAGATAGATAGATAGATAGATAGGTAGATATGAACAGACTGAGATAGATAGATAGATAGGTAGATATGAACAGACTGAGATAGATAGATAGGTAGATATGAACAGACTGAGATAGATAGATAGATAGATAGGTAGATATGAACAGACTTAGATAGTTAGATATGAACAGAATGAGAAGTTGACTTTAATACATAGATATGAATATATATATATATATATATATATATATATATATATATATATATATATATATATATATATATATATATATATATGATAAAAATATATATATTTTTAGGTATATTATATTTATGGGTTAAAGTGGTCAATATTATGACTGACCGTTTTATGCGGATAAGCAAACATCAGCCGTGTTTATTGCGTAGAAGAATGAAACAAATTATCGCCACTGGTGTTGACTTTAATGTCCATTTATACACATAAATGGTTTTCTACCGTAACGCTCTACCTCGAGTGTCCCCCCAGCCTTGTAATGCATTATTTTCCTTTATATTTTTCCTTTTATATTTTTCAAACATAGGATATTATCTATTCCATCTTTATCATAAAAAAGCCAAACAAACACACTTCAATGCTTAACTAAGTACGATTCTTCGTTGGCATTTAGCATTCTAACATTATCTTTAATTTCCCGGGGTCATCTTCAATTTTTGTCGTTTGTAAAATATTTCCTTTATATCAAATGATTTTTATCTGTAATTCATATAATTTTTAAAGATCTCAGCACCCAAGAAAATAAATAGGTGAACAACTCGAAACTTTAGAGATTAAAATATATATTGCCTTAAACTCTTTATCTAGGAAGAAGAGTTTCCTTTCTTGATCAGGGCCTCCACATTGCATTAAGAAAGATTGAATTTTTTTTGTAAATGTCACAACATGTGTTATATATATATATATATATATATATATATATATATATATATATATATATAGATATATATATATATATTGTTGCACCAAAATGTACATGCACATGCTCCAAGTTAGCGGGAAGGCCAAGACCGACGTTGCATTTCCCAACTCCCATCGATAGTAGAAATAATCGATTTTTTCATGCTTCTACGGCAGTTTTCATGTAGTTTGCGGCCATTTTCTACCGGCCAGAGTGAGAGCCTATAGCTGGCTACCATGAATAGGCAGGGAGATTCAATTAGCCAGCGTGAGAGCCAACATCTGACTAACACGAATGTTAACAAGCATGCTAGCATGCAAAAAAATCGATAGCTGCATTCGTCACAAGTGGGAAAAAATTAAATCTGCATGGCACTCCAATTGGGTCATTCGCTTGTTTAAAATCAACGTTGATTCTGATTCCGCAGAACTGGGTTGGGTGTGAAAAAGTATTTGTTGTTAACATTCTTTTTTCATTCGGTTTTTCCAGTTAAGAGTCCTTTTTTAAAGCTGATCGTTTTGTGTTCATTTTGTTTAGTTCTTTTTTCGTAACAGATTTAACATTTAGTATAGAGCTTAGAAAAAATTCGCAGTGTGAGATAGGCAAGAAGTAAGGCATGTAGCAACATCAGCACGGCAAAGGGCACTCCTTTAAAGGCAAGGAAGGGCAAAAATATTTTAAGTCAAGTGATAGCGATTGCTGTATGAGTATATATGTGTGTGTGTGTGTATGTAGGCTGCTATGAATAAATTGATATATAAATGACATAAAAATGAGAATAACATTGACATTTTCTTTTAACAGATTACTTACTAAAATTACAGAAAAAAATATCTTGAAATGCGAAAGATTAATTTTATTCAATAAAATCGCCATTGGCTTTAACCACGGCCACCAGACGACTCCGGAAGAATCTTCTACAACTCTTCTGGGTGGTTTCCTTGTTTAAGTTGGTGAATGCTGCCATAATCCTTGCCTTCAGTTCATCTTTGATGTTACAAGGATTTTTGGTGTTTCTCACTCAACTGCGCATTGCGCATTGCACATGATAATCTGAGGGGCCGCAGTCTGGGGAGTTAAGTGGCCAGATATAAGAGTTGATGTGGTCGCAGAAATTATTTGACAACTATAATTTGGTTCTTCTGCTTGTGTGGCATGGTGCAGAGTCCTGTTGCCGGACATAAGGTCTTCCAGCAGCCGCTCTCTCGATCCAGGACAGCACTACCTTCTCACGGATTTCTTTCCTTATTAGAAAGGTCAGAATAAGTTTTCTGAGCTGCCGTACCTTCGTAATTATCATTAGACTTAGACAAATCTTTCTGTGTCTTCTGCCCTGTCCTCAGATTGACACCCAAACACTCTGAAACATTTGTATTGGAGTTCCCATGCAAATGCAGTTTCCAAATTCTCACAGACGGTGCCAAACTGACCCTATTATACTGCGTTGGTTAGATCCAGTGACAGGACCCAAAGAGTGTGAGTTCAATATCAGGTTAATGCAGTGGAGAACTTTCAGAGGGAAATTAACAGGACATAACTGATAACTGACA
>OZ038509.1:69280410-69282910 GCA_964036315.1 Acanthosepion esculentum | reverse complement strand
TTCTTCTATGGGAATAGATGTATTGGATGAACCAAAAAGGAATTCTAAAAGCTAGACAAATTACTTGGCAAAGAGAAAAAAAATCGTAAAGAAAGCAAAAGAGATATATGATAGCAATCCTCTTGTATGGCCGTGAATGGTCGACAATCTCGCTACAGATGAAGAGGAAACCAGAGACAAAAGAATTTTGGTTCATTATTTACATGATTCGGACTATTGGACTCATCGTTGTCGCCATATTTATAAACAACGTTTCGGCCGTTGAACGTTCAGGCCATCTTCAGGTTGAACTGAACCCTTTATTTCGCTCACTGGGGTAGACTGTTCCAGTTTCACGTGTCATTTTTAATAGATGGCTACAAAGATGAGGACAATAGTCCGAATAAAGTAAATAATGTACATAATACCTCATCTCAGAAATATAGACAGATACTGAAAGGCCGGATCTTTGTAATAAATATGTTGACAAAGGTGAGGACAATAGTCCGAATAATGTAAATAATTTACATAATACCTCATCTCAGAATATAGACAGAATTGTGGTTTTACAGTAGGGTCCTGAGAATTCCATGCACTTAAAGTAAATGATAACGACGACAAAAAATTATACGCAGAATCAGAAAAAGACAACTGAAATTCCTTAGACATTGTTTTTTTTTTCAAACTGTTATAAGCATGAAATATATTGTAAGGTTGTTTGCTCCTCATTCCTTTCCTTTTTCCCCCCTTTCCTTTGCTCCCCCATTTCTTTGTTTAGCTCCCCATTCCTTTGTTTTCTCCCCTTTCCTTTGTTTTGCTCTCCTTTCTTTTGTTTTGCTCCCCATTCCTTTGTTTTGCTCTCCTTTCCTTTGTTTGCTCCCCTTTTCTTTTGTTTTGTTCTCCTTTTCTTTGTTTTGCTCCCCTTTCCTTTGTTTTGCTCTCTTTTCCTTTGTTTTGCTCCCCATTCCTTTTTGCTCCCTTTTCTTTTGTTTTGCTCTCCTTTCTTTTGTTTTGCTCTCCTTTCCTTTGTTTTGCTCTCCTTTCTTTTGTTTGCTCCCCTTTCCTTTGTTTGCTCCCCTTTCTTTTGTTTTGCTCCCCTTACTTTTGTTTGCTCCCCTTTCCTTTGTTTTGCTCCCGTTTCTTTTGTTTTGCTTCCCTTTCTTTTGTTTTGCTCCCCTTTCCTTTGTTTTGTTCTCCTTTGTTTTGTTTTGCTCTCCTTTCCTTTGTTTTGCTCCCCTTTCTTTTGTTTGCTCCCTTTTCCTTTGTTTTGCTCCCCTTTCCTATGTTTGCTCCCCTTTCCTTTGTTTTGCTCCCCTTTCCTTTGTTTGCTCCCCTTTCCTTTGTTTTGCTCTCCTATCCTTTGTTTTGCTCTCCTTTTCCTTTGTTTTGCTCTCCTTTCTTTTGTTTGCTCCCCTTTCTTTTGTTTGCTCCCCTTTGCTTTGTTTTGCTCCCCTTTCCTTTTTTGCACCCCTTTCCTTTGTTTGCTCCCCTTTCTTTTGTTTGCTCCCCATTCCTTTCATAATTAAGCGTATTTACACGATTATTTTGCATTTTATTATATTTTATATCGCTTTCATAATTTGTATATATTGCATATAATTAGTCTATTTCTTCTATCATTGCTTCTCATTTTATTCCGTGCCTGTCATTATAATTTGTGTATAGTTAATGGATAGCGACTCTGACTGAAGTAATCGGAGAGCCGAGTTCGAATTCCAGTCAAATCCATTACATTCACCTTCGTGCTATTACACTTGTGAAAGGTATGGACCCTCTTCTTCGGGTAAATAGCAAACCAGACTTGAATAGGAACTGGTCTACCGCAGAAAGAAATGGCAACCTACTGCGGGAGAATACCTGCCTCGTCAGTCATGCATCCAATGATACATGATCGCCTAAGCGTGTATCACGCATGGCACATAAATGGCTAGAAGTCAAAATGACACGGCATGTTTGTGGAGACTTGAAATGAAAATAATTAGTCGAGAAACTTGATAATACGTCCTTCAAAACGATAGCTGACCCGTAATCATATTAGGAATTAGTTTCAATGATATTTAGAAAATATGGCATAGTATTTTAAAGTTTTTTTCAGTACTGATCAATAACTTTATTTAATTGTTATAATGTTTAGAAGTAGTTTCTTAGTTTTACAATTTTAGAGAAGGTAATTAACTAAAACAAAACCAATTTTTTTAGAATGGCAAACAGCTTCGAATGTTTAACTTTCACATTATTAAACTACGTTCTCGATTCTCCACTGAAGCAGCTATTCATCCGATAACAAAAAAAAAAAAAAGAAAAGACGAGAAAAAAAAGAAGCCAGTACCTCACGTGGACCACTTAAAATTTCACTCCGCCGCAGTGGAATGGTTGATGGGGTCGGTTTTGTGATGGGGTGTATGATGTTGAAAGACCCGAAATTCCCTGATGAATCAAGTTAATTTACATCACTGACGACTCCCTCCGGCGCACTATTTAAGAGCGTATATTCAAAAACATTTTTAAAAAAGTAGTCGGA
>OZ038509.1:69240410-69275410 GCA_964036315.1 Acanthosepion esculentum | reverse complement strand
TTATCGAGGCTCGTTGGTTCAGTGGTATGACGCTTATGTTGGACGGTAACAGTCTGGGTTCGATTCACCTAGTCGGTGCGCACTGCCGAGGAAACCCCAAAAGAACGAAAGTGCTTTCTGCATTCTTATGAGGATTCTTCTAGACTCGATGAAAGATTCTCATACATGTGCATGTAATGTGTTTTTTTAGGTACATCACGTTCTTTAAGGCAAATGTTATAAAATACAGCAGACATTTTGTGTCGACTAATTTAATTGATCGACTTTTCCAATTTACGAATTTACTTTTCAGATAAGCAAGAAATGCGATGGGTAAATTGTATCCATTTTATAATTTTAAATTCGCGCATACGTGTTGTTTGTTTTTGATTTTATAGACGTCATATTATATTAGGCTCTTTTCGGCACCGTCTGTGAGAAAAGGAGTATCAGGATGCAATTCACTCCGGAGGTAATTTGGAAACAGCATCCTGTAACGCTTGGTATCAACGTCGGAAGTTCCAATACGAACATTTCAGAAAGTTTGAGTTCCAAACTGAGGACAGCACAGAGTATTCGGAAAGGGTTGGATGAGTCTAATGGTGTTTACAAATGTGTGTAGAGTGATCATTAGTGATAGTAAGTTATGCTTCCATTCATTTTCCCACAGGGCCTCAGACACAACACGGAGGCATACGTCCAGTGACTTGAGGAGGTAATTCTGCCCTGAGTCAAGAGGGTTGCTGCTGGAAGGCCCTATGTCGCGCAACAGGTCTCTGCACCATGCCACACAATCAAGAGAAGCCAATCCTGGCTGTCAAACAATTTCTGCGACCACATCACCCGATACAGCCGGCCACCTAACTCCCCAGACACCAACACACTTGATTATTATGTGTGGGGCACAGTTGGCAAGAGACAAATTTCCTAGTAACACCAAAGATGAACTGAAGGCAAGGATTATAGCAGAATTTGACAACTTAAAGTAGGAAACCACCCAGAACAATTGCAAGAGATTCTCAAGCCGTTTAGAGGTAGTGCTTGAAGCCAATAGCGATTTTATTGAATAAATTTACTTTTTAGTACTTCAAGATGTTTTTGTTTAATTTTTGTAAATATATCAGTTAAAATGAGATATCAATGTTATTTTCATTTTTTTTTTTTGCATCATTTAGACGACACCCTGTATATCTGTTAAAATGGGATGTCTGTGTTATTTTCATTTATTTATTTATTATTTATTTTATTTTTTTTTTGCATCATTTAGACGAAAATTTATCCATCGCACCCTGTATATCTGTTAAAATGAGATGTCAGTGTTAATTTCATTTTTGCCTTATTTAGACGACAATTTATCCATCGCACCCAGTATAGGAATGCAACCTTATTGAGCTACACGGTAACTTCTGTTAACAAACTGACAGATTAACGACATTGACTTATGCAAATGTTGCCAAGCAAAGATAGGTAAGTAAAATATAAGTAAATATACGAACAATGAATATATCAGTCATTTGCCGAAGATATAATCGTTATTTTCGGAAACGACTAAGATCTCCAAGCAACTCTAAGTGAACAGGACACCGAAAGCAAAAGAATTGGTTTTCGCAAGAAAGGCAATAAAACTAATGTCATTTGCAAGGAATAAATATCTATTCGATGAAATAAATAATGACATCTGCTTCGTAAAAGGAATCTACAACGAATCCAAAACAGAAAAGATTTGTTGCCGACCTTTTGGAAAATGATTAATACTTGAAGTTACTTTATTTAACATTTCACCCTAAGCAAGGTGATAAAGCCACTAAGATTTGAAAGGGATTACGGGGAGTGAAAACCCTAAACAGCGCGGACAATAAAGACGGTATCTAAGAAGACAGGGCAACGATGGAGTAATGGGTAGCGGCTCTGATTGAGGAATCGGAGAGCCGACTTCAAATTCCAGTCGAATCCTTTACATTCACTAACGTTGGGAAAGTTATGAATCGTCGTCTTCTCCTCCCACCATCTATGGGTAAATAGCAGGACAAACCGAGCCTTGGATATCATATGGTATACCGCAGAAAGAAATAGCAACCTACTGCAGGAAAAAAATCTGCCTCGTCAGTCGTGTATCGAAAGATACATGATCGCCTAAGCGTGTATCACGCTTGGCACATAACTGACTGACTACAAATATTCCTTCTGATTCAATTAGATTTTGTTCTAAACGTATTGTTGAGTAGTAAATTAATTTTTCCATCGTTCGAATTCCAATCAAATCCATTACATACACTTAGATACCCTTGGGAAAGGTATGAATCCTTTTCTCCCCCAGCTATGGGTAAATGGCAGGACGGATCGGGTTCTATAGCCTTGATGCCAACTGGTCTACTGCAAACAGAAATGGCAACCTACTGCGGGAAAAAATCTGCCTCGTCAGTCATGTATCGAAAGATACATGATCGCCTAAGCGGGTATCACGCATGGTACATAACTGACTGACTACAAATATTCCTACTGATACAATTAGATTTTGTTCTAAACGTATTGTTGAGTAGTAAATTAATTTTTCCATCGATCGAATTCCAATCAAATCCATTACATTCATTTACGCGCTAATTCCCTTGGGAAAGGTATGAATCCTCTTCTTTCCCTCCCCACAAGCTATGGGTAATTAGCAGGACAGACCGTGTTCTATAACCTTGGTTGGCTACTGGTCTACCGCCGAAAGAAATGGCAACCTACTGCGGGAAAAAATCTGCCGCGTCAGTCATGTATCGAAAGATACATGATCGCCTAAACGTGTATCACGCATGGCACATAACTGACTGACTGACTTTCCAGTCAACTCCATTACATTCACTTACGTACTTATACCCTTGGGAAAGGTATGAATCCTTTTCTTCTCCCCGCAGCTATGGATAAATAGCAGGACAGACCGGGTTCTATAGCCTTGGATGGCAACTGGTCTACCGCAGAAAGAAATAGCAACCTACTGCGGGGAAAAAATCTCCCTCGTTAGTCATGTATCGAAAGATACATGATCGCTATGCACATAACTGACTGAATGCATGTGAATGCAGGAAGGAAAAAAAAAAACTAATATCAGATAATTTACAACTAATTATTTTAACATCGAAACTATGATACCTATCAATATATGTATTTCATTAAGAACGATTATGTTTAGAAAATTTTTTTATTTACTGAAAATTGCAGCGAACAACTCGACTTGGCGTACAAGTCGACCTGGCATACAAGTCGACCTTTTTAGCACAGCGTTCTCAGTCTGGTTTGGCCTATACATACGATGTAAGTCGATCTCCAAACAGTAGGCTGCCAGTGGCCCAAAACATAATCCTATCGGTAAATTAAGTTAGGCTACAGTATACAATAAACTGTGCTAAAATTACATAAGGTCGGACCATTTATCTGCATTTGAGACACTAGCCGTAATATCTTGCAAACAAACTACAATACACACCGGTAGGTACCTTATATTGTATGGGTGTAACATAGCGAATATTTAAAATTCGTCAGGTTTACTGATAAACACATAAAAATCAGCATCAACTTCTATGAAATATTAATCCCGTAGGTTACACCTTATACAATGTAGATATTTGCTAGTACCGCTACGTATCGTATGTAGTTGTCTGAATGGCTGCCTGAGTTAAACTACGCTTCGGTCAGTGTTCAGCCAGTGTATCTGCTATTGGACGCGATGTGTTATGTAACGTTAATACAATACTAAATTTTATTATTTTATATTAATTTCTGTGTTAATTTGCCAGATATGTTCACCAAACACAAGATATCTTGGGATGTATTTGTGACAGACTACTGGAGGTACGGTAAGTGATGTACAGCAGTTGTTATGAGTGATGTTCCACTTGTTTAAAACTCGGAGTTAAAGGTTTGCCTTTTATATCCGTCATATAAGTCGACCCCTACTTTTGTAATTATTTTGTAGACTTGAAAACTCGACTTCTACGCCGCAGTTTAAGATATTATTTTCTTACTAGTGTTTTTACTGATGGTACACATATATAGTTATAGATATATAACTTGATATTACGTAAAACAAAATCTTCAAATTCCAACTCTAACGCTAAAGAAATGCCCCCACCCCCAAGAAACCGGTTAAAACAAATATCAAGCCTCTTTTGAAAAAAAAAAACTCTCTGAAGATGGCCAAATAACTGAAGGTATTTGGAGAAATAGTAATAACAGGAATTACTTCTAGAATTTTAAAGAATCGTAAAAAAAAATAACAGTTATAGGAAAAGTGAATGAAAAGTCCAATACATAAAGGCTGATCATGAGTTTTCTTTAGACATAGTGAATGGTTTTAGTCCTAATCAGGCTCTTCCTCCCAGGAACGTCTATTGGTACTCAAGCTCTTTACAGATACCAAGTAGAATTCGTGTTTACATTATTAGTACTGTTATCCTCTTCTTCATTGTCATATTTACAACGTTTCGTCCGTTGTAAGCTCCGGCCTTCTTCAGGTGATTGGAATTTCTAACAGAATCCTGTATTTCGTCCATCAGGATATATTGTTCTAGTTCCACGTGACATGCCTCTTCCGGATGTCTCAGTTATTTCCCTTTAGCTCAACTCTCCAAGTTTTTTTGGTTCATGCTGTGACCAAGTAATTGGTTAAGGAATAACAAAACAAGAGGTTGCAGATAAATTGTGTATTGAACAGTAAATATAACAGATGTGTCTTACACGACTTAGGAGTGTGTGTCGGTTGACCAGCGTTCAGTGACCCAACTACAAGGGCACATGTAGCACAATACCGAGTTTAGCGTGGGTCATCCGAGCCTATAGGCTCGGCCAAAAAAATCTCCGTAGAACCCGCATAAATGGGTTCGGGTCTGTTTACCTCCCCGGACGAAACTCTGTTTTTTGGCACAGCCTCGTCCGTGTTCCTCTCTGCCCAAGGCAGAGAGTTCGACAGGAGCGCGAACCGTCACAGCCTCCGTCGAACCATCTATATCACTCTTCCCTCCGAGGCTTACTTTTCCTACTAACTTTATAGTAAGTGGAAGAGTCCACAATAGCCTCATTACAGGGAAGACACCACAACGGTTCACCACTGCTGTGGCCTGGTATTGAACTCACAACACCCGGAAGAAGAATGGCACGTGGAACTACAACAGTTTACCCCGGTAGACAAAATAAAGAGTTCGGTTCGAAATCCCAATCACCTGTTGTGAATATAGCAATGAAGATGAGGATAACAGTCCCAATAATGTAAATGTAAATAATTGTAATACCTCATCTCGGAGATATAGACAGATATTGAAGAAAAATTCCAATCAGCTGAAAAACGCCGGAGCATACAACGGCCAACATGTTGTGAATATGACAATGAAGATGAGGATAACAGTCCCAATAATGTAAATAATGTACATAATCATAATACCTCATCTCAGAGATATAGACAGATACTGAAGGAAAATCCCAATCACCTGAAGAAGGTCGGAGCATATAACGGCCAACATGTTGTGAATATGACATTGAAGATGAGGATAACAGTCACAATGATGTAAACAATATAAATAATACCTCATCCCAGAGATATAGACAGATATGGAATTATATATACGATCAATCGCTAAGGATCGTGGAAAAAACTGTGGTTCCTTATGACACTCAAGAAAACCATGTGCTCTCTTTACAAGAGTTTGTATAACGTTCATAGCCTTTTTTGTCCGGGTTCAATGAGTGCTTCTAGGCTGATGATTGCATTCAAGCCTGAAACAAATTGTCGCCACACGGTGTTGACCTCAGTATATATGTGTATGTGTATGTGTGTGCTGAAACGAGAAAAGCCATCATGCTATAATGGCATAGATATAATAAACTTTATTTACATACATGAGCGTAAGAAATTTAGTGTTACCTCTGACCGATCAAAAATTCATCCAGTGAACTGACATAAATATCAGGATAAATGATGCGTTCATGCCTTGTTAAACTCAAAATGTACTGTGTGAACGCTTACAGGCGGCGTTTTTATTAATAATATAAAAATGATGAATTGTGAGTTATATAATTCCTGACGGAAACGTTATACGAATATAAATATTCAGCGTGACCTTACGGGTTGTAAAGTCTGTATCTACGGCTTTATTTTCAGAATGTCTGAAAAGTACTCTCCAGGTCAATGTAGTTCTCGTTGCATTCAGACAAAACATCGTTTAGTGTTAAGAAACACTGAAAGGTGGGAGGAAAAGTGATTGTCAGAGAGCCTTAATGAATACAAGTGTGACTAATAGAAGGAATCGATTCTGTGGTAACATAAAGGAGTTATAATTTATTTTTAAAGTATGTCTGCCTTGAAAATGAGAAAGAAAATTATTGTCAGTTGGCAAGAAGCATTAATGATATAATAGGTCGACAATATGTGTAATGCAAATGTATTCAAATGCATTTACATTATAAAGCAAAAGCATTATCATACAAATGCATTATAAATATTAAATACATGTATAGTAATGCATTGCAGCCTACTGTACACTAAACCCCGCCAAGTTCCTTTGCAATTCGCAAGAACTTATTATTGCTATGGGAGACTTGAATGCCAAAGTAGCCAACGAGAGGTATAGTGAAATTGTTGGCAAATTCGAACTAGGAAACTGTAATGCATGCGGAAGAAAATGGGTCCAATGTTGCACGGAGAATGATCAAATAAAAACATACAGCTGGTTTCAAGACCACCCAAATCTTATATGGATATGGAGGACTCAAGGAGAAGACACAAAATAAACACGATCGACTATATAACCATCAACCAGAGATTCAGGAATGCAATTTTACACTGCAAACATATCCAAGTGCCGAGTGTGGAAGCGATCACCTCGCAGTGTTATGTAATTTTAGAGTGAAACTACAGAAGGGCTAAGGGAGTCCGAATATGAAGGAGAAATAGGTGGACAGTGTGAAAAGCAGATGCGAGGTACAAAAAGGAAAATGGAAACTTAAATTCAGACACTTTAAGAGAAGATTAATTTAACAGTCGAAATAATCCCAACGGAAAGTAGGCCAAGAAAGTAAAAAAAGAACGAATGAGAGTTGAAATTCTTCACATGATTAAAAGAGACAGAAACCAATGTCAAGACACGGAACAGAATATAAGACACTATGCAAAGAAATAAGGAACAGATGCAAGCAGGCTACAGAGGAACGACGCAACGAAAATTGTACAGAAATAGAAAGAATCAGTATCACAAATAAAGCAGACATGCGTTAAAATATACATGAATCGGACAAAAGATATGGACGTCAATAGGATGAATAAAGTCCAAGGACGGAACAATGATATTAAAGAAACAAAAATATTCCAAAGATGGAAAGAATATATCGGTGAACCATTCCATGAGGAAAGAGAAGAACCGGAAATAGGCAGAAACATCAACAGGACGGCAATATTAAAATCTGAAATGGAATCCGTTCTGGTCAACTTGAACAAATAAATAACAAAAGCACGACGTGAGTGTAATAGAATGGAATAATAATGAGAAGCAGAAGAAGAAGAAGAAGTCGTCGTCGTCGTCGTCTCGTCTCCTTCTTTCACACCCAACGTCGTCCGTTTATTTATTAAAAAAAGAATATAGGGACCATTAGTTTTTTAAAACAATAAGCACTAAGAGGTCATTTGCTAAAGATCGCCTGAGGATAAGGTGTATACCAAGGTAGAGAATTTAACTGACCTCCTGATTTTTAAAGTATATATATATATATATATAATAAATAATAATATAAATATTAATAATTATACTCGTCAGGAAAAACCTTAGGTGTTTTGGCTTGTAAATGAAAGAACTACTATGTAATTGAGGCGAAAACAATTGTCCAGAATCCAAGCTCAGAGTCCAAAGAAAAAATCTTCCAACACGAGTAAAGCAAAAGTAACTAAGCAAAGTGCTCAATACGCTAAGTAGAACAAATCTAACTATGAACCTAAAGAGCCAGGCCAAGCTACCTAGGTTTCACTTATGTGGAACGTCAGGGAATTGAACAAACCAATGCCCAAGGGAAAATAAGGAATAAAAAAAGAAAGAACAAAGAACATGTAATTGAGGCGAAAACAATCGTCCAGAATCCAAGCTCAGAGTCCAAAGAAAATAAACCTCCAACACGAGTAAAGCAAAAGTAACTAAGCAAAGTGCTCAATACACTAAGTAGAGCGAATCTAACTATGAACCTAAAGAGCCAGGCCAAGCTACCTAGGTTTCACCTACACGGATCGTAGTTATATATATATATATATATATATATATATATATATATATATATATATATATATATTATTTTCAGTGGCATGATGAGATAAATATCTTGTAAATTAGAAAAGGGATTGTCAAGGGTCAGAATTTATGTCAGTAAACGGATAGTTATAGCCATTAATGAAATGCCAGTGTCGTTGCCTTGCTTTGTCTCAAGTCTAGAACGTCTCAATTAGGCTGACTCGCCAACGAGCCTTCTGTTAAAAGCAATCGACTAGCAGAACTTGTCGTAATCTCACATAGATTTCACCTCAACCTTTTGACAACTTAACAAAGCTACCAGAGGAATTGTACTGAGATGCTAATTAATCTGTGCGAACGGCCACTTCATTTGTCTCCTCATTCGTCTTGCACGTCGTAAATGGTAGTCATCTATGACATCTGACGAGTGCGACGTTTATCTAATACCTGAGAGTTGAAATGCCGATCAGTTTGCTGGGTCTTCGAATTCATCCTAATCAGTTGCACGTCCTTCTTTCTCTAGAGGCCAGACTTTCATAATGGTGTCGGTCGGCATGGCAACGCATTCAGGCGGAATTTTGATTCGTTGTTTAACAATTTCCCCGTCCGTTGTCGTCATTACAAATTGTCTTTGCGTGAATAATATCTTCGCTAGTAAGCATTCCATCCAATGAAATTGATCTTGCTTTTAATTATATTATACATGTCATGTCCATGACTAAATGTTTCCTACTATTATTCATCTTCACGCCTTCTTCCAAGATACATTACAGTCTGCAGGGACTGCAGTGTCAGTAAGAAAATACATTCTGTTCTTGTGGTCTTTGATCACGATGTCTGAGCAATTAGTTTTGATTGTTCTGTCTGTGTGTGTTTTAAAGTCACAGAAAACTCTTAGAGGTAACCGTTCTTAGTGGTGTTTAAACCAGTTTCTCGCAGATTCCTTCTTGGACAGGCTGAAATATTTCCAGTTCCCATTCTGGCCCCACCCTTTCCTGAAGACTTTTTTATTGGGTAGATGTTAATACCGTGCAACCGTAAAGTATGGCCAATTGTTCCTGGATATTCAGCACAAAATTTGCATTTTGGGTTAACAAAATATTTCAGTATATTTGCTTGGTAATTTCTTGATAGCAGCTCTTCTTATGTAGCAAGAGTAAAACCTTCAATTTCAGCTTTTCACCCTGCACTACATAACCACTGTCTACTTCAGCTTTTTTGGTACGAGTTGAGGGTTGACCATGAAGAGGCTTATCGTGTCATCCGTTCTGTATTTGGTCGATTGCATTTGATTTTGCCTTCTTTTTTCAGGTTCTTTGTCTCGGCAGTAGGTGTATTGTAGTTCATCTGTACTCCTTCACCGACTTTTGAATTTGTTGGATTCCTTTATTACTGAATAAAGTTTGTTGTTTCTTTCACGTACATTGACACAAGCCATCATCCAGTCTTCTGTAGTTTCCAAATCTTGTAGCTTTGTAAGACAGTTCTAGTTGAACTAATCCTCTGCCTCCTCCAGATCTGATTCTTTGATTCTTCGATCAACGTCGTCCTAAGGATACTTGCGGTGACAAGTGAGAAGCCATATCGTTTTGAGATCGATTCGCTTAATGTTAGCTATGGTATAGTTAAGGATGTTGAAAATACATTGCGCCACATGCAAGGCCAAATAGTTGATGACTGATATCTTGTTTTGCGAAGTCGACTCGGTATTTAACATTTGCAGACACCTGTAGTGTTCTTTTCTAGGTAGTATACTGGTTATCGACGCGGAAAAATGGAGTCGTCGTGAGGAGTTCAAATTCAGGCAACGTTTCTAAAGTTCACTTTGAAATCTATATACTTAGATTTACTTTTCGGTCACATTCAATACACTGGTTCCAATGTCCGGCAATGTCGGTTAAGAACCCCGTCTCCCCAGATTTATAAACAAATCCTACAGATGCATGCTGGGATTTCTTCCGAACCAGTTAAAATGGCCGATTCTCGGTTTCATCGCCCGGCTGTTTTTTCTTTCTTTCTTGCCTTGAATTTAGAACGCTATAACCACTTGATTATATCCCTTTTGTGTGTGATCACAATTCTTTCTTTGCTGTTGAGTTGTCTACTTTTGACTTTCATATATGTTGTTTGCTTCGTATTATTTTCTTCTGCCGTTTCCTTTCTTTTATAGTTTATTGAGATCTCTGTCAATTCCCTTTGTTGAGAATGTTGTCAATTACTCTTAGACACGGCCAACTGCTCTATACTAGAGAGTATTATTAAATGTAAGTCATATCTATGGGCCGATGTAAGTAATTCTCTTTGCTAAGACGTTAAATAGCAAGAAAGAGTAGGCTCTTTAGCATTGGGTGGCAAACAATCTAAGAGAAGTCCAGTCCGTGACGAAAAGGCAACTGAGAAGTACTGTTCAAATTTTCCTAAGGAATGGCTAGTCACAGAAAATAAAGTAAAGGAATCCGTGGAGATCTATGATCAATTATATCATTAATAGACAAAACATAATATAAAATATATTAGTAGAAGTAGCTGGTTATAGTAGTAGTAATAGTAGTACTAAATGTGAATCTTAATTCGTCATAATTGATTTTGACAGAGACACTCTTTCATCCTGTTAATTTTTCTATTGGTTGATTGAAGATTCAGAAGGAAAGCTTAATAAACTGTTAGATGAGGAAAGCAAGAACAAAGTACTAACTGTTAAAGTTAATAAAACGGAATAGATTGAGATGAGAAAGAGAGCTATAAATGACATCTATATGAGATTCTTGATCTGGGGGGTGGCTATTTGAGAACATGACACGTGTTCTCGGGTTAATATTATGTTGTTTTTTTTTGCTGTATCGATGTAAACGGAACAGCAAATAACAACGCCAAGTGATAAGCTGATAAGATTAGTTCAATCTTGTGTCTGTTGAATGAGTTGTCATGGCTGTAACTAAAAAATTTTGATTTTTGAACTGCAAAACCTTTTCTATATGTCAACTTCACGGAAGAGAACAAAAAAGATGACACGATCTGTCTTTCTTATGTGAACAACTTATCTGTTATGGGAACTTACCCATAATAGTAATGGACTATCCCGTACACCATGAATACTGCGCCTCAAGAGGAAGCAGCAGTGTGAGTCAGTCGATTTTGGACGTCTCAGCTAGCCGGTCGAACGCTCTGCCTCTGAGGCAGAGGGGAACTCTCTGCCTTTGGGCAGAGAGGAACCCGGACGAGGTTCCGCCGAAGGGCAGAGCCTCGTTCGGGGAGGTTGACCAACCCGATCCCGTTTATACGGGTTCTACGGGCAATTTTTGCCCGAGCCTACGGACTCGGAAAGCCCACATTAAAGCGGCCTTGTGCCACATTTGACACACGTGGGCGTGTTGCTGAATATCGTGCCAGTCAGTCAGTGTCAGAGTCGCGTCAGACGATTACTGTAAGACATTGGAATAGTGATACTTCGAGACAACATCGTTCTCTCTAACCTAACCTGATTGTTATTACTAACACTTGTACTTCTTTTGTACATATTCTATTTGTAATATATCTGTGTTATTCCATACCTGTGTTCGAGTTATTCTTCATTGGTTCTACCTTGGTCCATCACCGTGGTACAAGGAACCTGGACCATAACATTATCAAAAACTACCCAAAAGTCTGCGGTATATACGACATCAGGACACTAGTCAGAAGCGACTCCACTCATTGAAAAAATATCTGCCGAAGACATGGTGTAAAAGCTGGCCATGACTGTGCATACGCCATACCTTACAAATGTGGCAAAGAATATGAAGTGAAAACTAATCGCCTACCTAAAGGTAAAGCTAGAGGCGCATCGAAAAAGCTGCACTCATACGTGACACACTGAAATCAGGAATAGCTGATCCTGTATGGAAGAAAAAGGCTCGTCATTAACTCTTAAGTAATGGGGTAAAAATACTGTACACAGAGTAACACAGTCTAGTCATACGTCTGAATAAATTAGCGCGTATATTTGGAGGACATCTTTAGTGTGCTTACCATAGAAATAGATATGATATGGAAGTCGTTAATAAATAAAGAGATGTGACAGCATAGCTTCAAGAACAGCAGCAGCAGCAGATGAAGTAAAGAGGGAAGTCTCACTGAGCGCAATCGCGTGACGAGTAGCAGTAGCATAAATGATCAGCAGGCATGTTAAGCTAAAGGCTCGAAGTTCTCCTCTCGCAATATCTTTCCTCGCAGGAAAATACCCTAATGTGTTCAAGAGTTGGTTCGTGAATTTACTGAAGGAAAGCTAGAAGAAAGGACTAAACGACAACTGCAGCAAGACAGAATGCATATCTAGTAAAGCAGAGAGACATAAAGTACAAAAGTTTAAACATCTGAAATTCGAAGACGCATTCGGATAGCCAAAGATGCCTTCAAAAAGCTAAGCAAAGTATTAAGAAATACAAAAAAAAACTTCGCTAGAAACAATGAAAAGAGTACTACACTGTCACGTGATATCAGTTCTCCTTTATGACTGGGAAGACTGGATATATCTCTTCAGAAATGAAGAAGGGACTTGAAGCATCAGATATGTCGTTCTACAGATGTATGATGAGGATATCACGTACCGATTATGTGGTCAACAACGATGTTTTAGAGAAAATGGAAACAAAACGGAAACGTATCCTTAACATCAGGAAGAGACTGTTGAAATTTCTAGGGCACATAGTGAGGAAAGAGGGCTTGGAAAATCTGATACTCACAAGACAGATTGAAGGTAAGAGGATCAGAGGAAAACGACACATAACATACTTAGTAAAATTCAGCAAATGGATGGTGAAACAGGATTTAGGCGAAATTTAAAAAGACAACGTTTATTAAGAGCTACAAAGTTGTGGAGAGACGTGGCCGACTGCACACTGAGGGGACATAGCACATAAAGAATAATAAATAATTGCGCGATCAATCTTGGGGTTGGGAAGTGTTGTAGCCTTAAAGAGGTTACAAACAGATAAAGGTGGTACTCCAGTGAAAGGAACGGCAACACGCCCGTAAATGAAAGTAAGAGAGGTTTATTGTAAAAGAGACTACACTACTGAAAGACAGTGAATCGGGTGGCAGGCTAGTAATTCCCGAACCAAAGATATTTGCCAACCGCGCCACGCGGTCAGATGTGGCACAAGGCCAAATTAACGTAGGATATCTGAGCCCGTAGGCTCGGGCAAAATTTCTCCGTAGACCCCGTAAAAACGGAGTCGGGTAGCTGTCTACCACCCCAGATGAGACTCTGTCCTTCAGCATAGCCTCCTCTGGGTTCCTCGCTGCCCGAAGGCAGAGAGTTCGACTAGCTTAGCTGGAAACGAATCTCCAACTAATTCCCGAAGCAAAACCCCCAAGTATATGCTGTGCTCCCTATATATAGATACTGAAATAGCCAGTACACATGGGCGATAAGGAGTGTGGGACATTCCATTAAAACAGGAAATTTGTGCTTGGACAGATGTCGATGTGCTGTTTTAATTAAGTACTAGAAGAGATATTCCCGGACATGGACATTTCAGTCCGAAATTTTGTAATGGTTGATGTGGTCGAAAATCATCTGATGAAGGCCGGAGGGCACAACGGCTGAAACGTTGTGATAACAACAACAAAGATGTGGAGAATAGTCAGCGTGTAAATAATGTAAATAACTCCTCTTCTGCGAAATCCAAACAGAAATTGTGAAGCCTTGTTGTTGCCATCATCTTAGCTCTCTTTTGTGGTCCGCCATTAAATCAATGGATAATCGATAAATCTCTATATGCAGGCACTTAAAGCATAATCCGATATAGATCACGCCAACCGTTGGCTTCTTTTGATTGATCGTCCGTATCGAATTGTTATTCGCTTATACATGATCTCTGACATAATCTAACATGGATTAGAAGATATTTCTAATTTTTACTAACGTGACCCGCGACAAAGTATTTGAAATGGAATTTTTCTAGTCATTCTTGTGCACCGTTGAATATTTTCCACTTTGACCTTCGCATCTTTCAATAAACTAGAGTAAATGATGAAGAAGCAGTACAAAGGTGAAACAAAGTGCAGAGAATTTTCTGACACAAGTTATCTCCCCCTGAGCACGAAAGGCAGAATGAATAAAGGGTTCTGGTTCAAGATTCCGTGAAGAGTACATAAGACTACGATAGACGCATGTTAAAGGTTAAAGTGGATAAGTGCAGAAACGCTGTTATTATTACAAAGTGCATAATATGTACTGAACGATAAAGTTTTATCATAGTGATAAGATATTATATTGTATGTATTACTGTCGAATTTGGAAGAGACTCTGTAAGATGTCAATCAGGTGCAGAAGCTTAAATATCTGGGAAGCGTTTTAACAGAAGATATAAAAAACCGCAATGAGAACCTTAAGTACGAATTAGATTAGGAAAAGAAGCCTTCCAAAAGGTAAGGTAGATATTAGCGAAGCGCAAGAGTTTTGTTAGAAACAAAAAAAAGAGTGCTGGATTGCTATGTGATAGCCTTCCACTTATATGGTTTTGATGGTTGACAGTCGCTCTAAAGTTGTGGGAAATAACGAAAATCAGCGGAAATGGGTTTCTACAAAAGGACAATGAAAATTCCTTGGTGGGGGGGGTGGAGAAAGAAAGCAACAAGGTTAACCTTAAAGAAAATAGTAAGAATAAGGGGGAAAAAAAGAACAGCTGAAATTGCTTAAACACTTAATAAGAAAAAGGGCCCGGAAAACTTAATCTCACGGGGGATATTGAGGGCAAGATAGATAGGGGAAGGCAGCGAGTCATTTAGCTGAATAGCTTGTTTGAATGGATGGCAGAATCAGGAAACGATAGGTGAAATCCCTCGAACACATAGTGAAGAAGGAAGGTTCAAAAAACTTTACTCTGACGGGCATATGAGGGAAAGAGAGATAGGGGAAGGCAGTGGGCCCCTTAGCTTGTTTGAATTGAATGCCGAATCAGAAGACGGTAGCTGAAATACTTTAAACACATAATGAGGAGGGAAGGTTCGGAAAACTTAACCCTCACGCGGCATATTGAGGGCAAGATAAATAGGGGAAGACAGCAAGCCTCTTACCTGACGAGTTTGTATGAATGGATGGCGGAACTGGGCGGGAGCATTAAACAAATTTGAAATAGTGCTCAGAGCCATACAAGATAGGAGATTGTGGAGAGCCATCATCCCTTATATCCTTCACGTAGAAGTAGTCTAAGACTCAATTTGAGGTAAAAATGATTCAGAAATAAACGGGGACACAAAAGAAAAGAAAGTAAAGGAATGCATGGAGAAAAGAGAAATGAGAGACAAAATGAGTGAGGAAGGGTGGAAGAGAAAGGAAAGGAAAATTCAGTAACGAAGGGAAAAAGAAGGAAATAAATAAAAACAGGGAATAAAGAAAGGAATGAAAGAAGGAATGTGAAAGTAAAAAAAAGCGCGCAAAGAAAAAGCGAAGAAAAGAAGAATAGAGAGAATGTGGGAAATATTGAAAGGAAGGAAGGAAGGTAGGCAGAGAAAAAGATAGTAAAGAAAGAAGAAAAGAAAAAGGGATGTCAGAAAGAGGATGAAATGGAGGGGTAAAAAAAGGAGAAACACAAAGTAAAGGAGTATAAATGAAGCAGACCAAACAACGTAAGAAAGAAAAACAACAATAAAATAGACACACATTAAGGTCGGAAATGATCGGTAAGACTTAAAAAAGAAATAAAGACATAAAAAAGAAAAAAAGACTTAAAAAAGTAAAAAATCTTAAAAAAAGAAAAACATCTAAAAAATAAAAAAGTCTTAAAAAAGAAAAAAACTTAACAAATAAAAAATCATAAAAATGAAAAAACACTTACAAAGGAAAATGTCTTAAAAAGAAAAAAAAAAGACTTAAAAAGAAAAAATCTTAAAAATGGAAAAAGAATTAAAAAAGAAAAAAATTAAAAATGAAACAGACTTAAAAAAGAAAAACATCTAAAAAATGAAAAAATCTTTAAAAAAGACTTAAAAAGAGTTAAAAAGAAAAATCTTAAAAATGAAAATATTAAAAAAGCAAAAGACTTAAAAAAGAAAAAAAATCTTAAAATTGAAAAAAGACCTAAAAAAAGAAAAACATCTAAAAAATGAAAAAATCTTAAAAAATAAAAAGACTTAAAAAAAGAAAAAAAAATTTAAAAATGAAAAAAGTCTTAAAATAGAAAAAAGACTTAAAAAGGAAACAGTCCTAAAAAGAAAAAATCTTAAAAATGGAAAAGACTTAAAAAAAAAATCTAAAAAATGAAAAAATCTTTTTAAAAGAAAACAGACTTAAAAACAGAAAAAATATTAAAAATGAAAAAGTCTTAAAAAAGAAAAAACCTTCAAATTGAAAAAAGACCTTCAAATTGAAAAAATCTTAAAAATGAAAAAGTCTTAAAAAAAGAGACAGACTTAACAAATAAAAAATCTTAAAAATGAAAAAATACTTAAAAAAGAAAAAGTCTTAAAAAAGAAAAAAGACTTAAAAAAGAAAAGAATATTAAAAATGAAAAAGTCTTATAAAAGAAAAAGACTTAAAAAAAGAAAAAAAATTAAAATTGTAAAAAGAACTAAAAAAGAAAAACATCTACAAAATGAAAAAGTTTTAAAAAAGAGAAAGAGCTAAAAAATTAAATAATATTAAAAATGTAAAAATCTTAAAAAAGAAAAAGTCTTAAAAAGAAAAAGACTTAAAAAAAGAAAAAGACTTAAAAGGAAAAAATCTTGAAATAGAAAAAGTCGTAAAAAGAAAAAGACTTAAAAAAAGAAAAAATCTTAAAATTGAAAAAAGACCTAAAAAAACAAATACGCTTAAAAAACAAGAAAGTCTAAAAAATGAAAGTCTTAAAACAGAAAAATACTTAAAAAAAAAATTCTCATATAATAAAAAGAGACGTAGTAGAAAAATAAAAATAATGCAAAACCATAAAAGAAAACACAAAACTAAATACAAATAAAAATGAAAGAGGGCCAGAAACAGAATGAAAGAAACAAAACACAATCCCAAAATAAAAACAAAATGAAATAACAAAGTAAAATACAAAATCAAGCACAAAGTAATTATGTAAATATGACCAAGGAAGAATTAAGAAGGAAATGAAGGAATGAAAAAATATTTAAGAATCAAATCAGGAAAGAAAAAGTATGAAAATATGACAGAAACAATGGCGGATGTAATTTTCAAAATGTAAAAAAATATACAAACAAAACAAAACATAACAAATAAAGAAATAAGGCAGAAATTAATTAAAAAGGAATTAAGAAGAAAAATAAAATTAAGAAGATAGGTAAGAATGAAAACACTAAAGGAGACTGAATGAAACTAAACAATGAACAATGGCGGGAATATACGATATAATTCGCAAGAAGGAAGATAAAAAAAACAAATAAAACAAAGCAAAAAAGAATAAGAAAGTCAGAATTTAATTCCGAAGGAAAAGAAAGAATGAAAAAATAAAAAAAATATATACTTAAGTATGAAAACAGGAAAGAAGAAATCAAGCAGACGCTGGCTTAAAATATGTGTAGAAAAATGAATGCCTAAATTGACAAAGAGCAACGTAAGTGATTTACTTTCTTTCGCCGTCAGTTAAAAACATAATAAATCTCTTGTATATTTTTCTCGGACTGACCAAAGTGTTTTTATTTTTACTTTGAAAGGAAATACGAGACTTGCTATTTCTTCTCCAAAAAGTTTCGCTGGCTGAGATTCTTTCGTTCAGGTCACAAAACCGAAAAACTTTCAATTGCTATTTAGAAAGTCGAAAGATTATTTAAGAGTTCGGTAGACTGTCAACAGATACGCTATATATCTATTTAAGTCTTTTCATTATCTATGTCTTTCTATTTCAGTTTGTTCATTATCTATATCTATCTATTTCTGTCTGTTCATTATCTATCTATCTATCTATCTATCTATCTATCTATCTATCTATCTATCTATCTATCTATCTATCTCAGTCTATTCATACAGTCTATTCATTCTCGCAGTCTATATATCTAGTCTATTTCAAGCTATTCACACACACACATATATCTCACTCTATACATATCTATCTATCTATCTATCTATCTATCTATCTATCTATCTATATATATATATATATATATATATATATATATCTGTCTGTCTCTATTCACATCTATCTGTCTATCTATCTCAATCTATTCATATATATCAGTCTATTCATATATATCTATATCAGTCTATTTCTATCTATCTATCTATCTATCTATCTCAATCTATTCATATATATCAGTCTATTCATATATATCTATATCAGTCTATTTCTATCTATCTATCTATCTATCTATCTATCTATCTATCTTAGAATCAATTATAGGAAAGCCAGCAAAGCCTTCGGTAAATTGGAAAAACTAGTCTGGACAGACAAAACATCTCATTCGACATTAATATCAGTGCCTACCAAAACGTGTTTTCTGACTGCTTTCCTCTTCTCTTCGGAGACATGGACAATATATCGCGATCATGTCAAGACCTTGGAAAAATTTCATTAAACGGGCCTAAGGCGTATCTTAAGCAGTAAATGGCAAGCTTTTACATCAGACAGTTGTTCGACAACGGGCCAAAACCACCATGATAGAGAAATTGCTCATTCGCAATCCGTAGCGCTGAGAAGTGCATCTGTTTTACGATAACGCACTCGAGGCAAACATCCTAGACACAAAGAAAGACACTTTTAGAGAATGTATATACAGAGTGCGATGGATAAATTGTCGTCTAATTTACGCGAAAATGAAAATAACACTGACATGTCATTTTAACAGATATATTTACCAAAATTACACAAAAAACATCTTGAAATACTAATGAGTAAATTTATTCAGTAATATTGCCATTGGCTTCAACCACGGCCTCCAAATGACTTTGGAACCTCCTGCAACTTTTCTGGACGGTCTCCTTGTTTAAGATGGTGAGCGTTGCAATAATCCTTGTCTTCAATTTAAGTGTTAAAAGGAGTTTTTTGGAACCCTCGCTCAACTACACCCCACTCATAATAATCAGGGCGCTTGCAGTCTGGATAAGGGGTGATGCGGTCGCAGAAATTCTCTGACAGCCATAACTGGGTCCTCCTTCTTATGTGGCATGGGGAAGAGTCCTGTTAACAACGGAGGTTATTCCAGCATCCATCCTCTTGGCCCCGGGAAGCACTACCACCTCATGCCACTTGGTGTAGGACTCCCTGTTGAGTCAGAAGCTATGTGGGGAGAAGTATAGAGACACAATGTCACGATCAGTAGTGATAACTTCAAACGCCATGATATTGACTGGATATATATATATATATATATATATATATATATATATATATATATATATATATATATATATATATTGACTGGATAGCTACCGTAACTTCGTAATCACCATTAAGTTCATCGAACTCTTTCTGAGCCATCTGCACTGTCCTCAGATTGACACCGAAAAATATATATATATATATATATATATATATAAAAGTCAGTAAATCATAAAATCCCAAATTACCTCATCTAGGATATATACCCCATATGATAACATTTTGAATTTTATGGATTTGCTACTATTTATTTGCTCTTTATAATAAATCCATTGAGCTCGATTTTGTGGATAATTTTTGATAATTTATATTACTAAGATCCACTTGGTTTATATACCAACGGATTTATTACCGTTACTATATATATATATATATATATATATATATATATATATATATATATATATATATATATATATATATATATATATATATGACCGCCGGAATTCGACTAAACTATAGAATCAAGAAAAGTTTTTATTTTAAAAAAAAAATCAAAGAACTACAGTAACAAATCCTATTTTCAGAAAACATACGGGAAAGAGTTTTTGTACAAAACTTTTCATAAAAGTACCAAATCTTTTTTTGTTTTCAAACACACGTGGGCGCCCGCGCACGCACGCACACACACACACACACACACACACACACACACACACACACACACACACACACACAATCCCGCACCTCATTCCAGTACATTCATTAAAGTGAATTCTCTGTTTCTTTTTCTAAACTAAAATTTGTCTTTTCTAAAAAGGAGTGCTCTATTGTGGTAGATATTTCAGAACTTGTTTTATACTGACTCAAAGTTTGATTAATTGTGACTTACTTAGACGTGACAGATGAAATTCAACAAGTTTCCCAATTTGTGACCGCACCTTATTCACCATTTATATCATGACTACGCTTTTGTATTCGCTTGATCTGATACCTTTTCGTCTCTGTAACCTAAAATTAAAACTAGAACTTCCTTGGTTCTTGTACACTTCATAGAAAGTCTATGGAGATTCATCTTTGACGAGTCACCTATGAAGGCCAAATTTTCAAACTTTTAGATGTGGCATAAAACCGAATGTTCGGGAAGCCAGTGAAGATCGAACTCACTGTTCAGTCGTAACTGGTCTTGCAAGAACATGATGACTATGTCGAAGTAGCCAGAATGGTTTTCTCTCGGTAGCTTAGACGCGGTACAAGGCCGAAAGTGTGGAACACACAGTGAGGAATAAACACACTATTCAATCGTAACTGATTAACAAGAAATGTTTACTCACCTCGTCGATGTCGCCGAAATGATTTTCGATGAGTAGCATAGATAGGGAACAGGAGCGGGTGTATGTGGCACACAGTGAGGAACAAACCCACTATTCAATCGTAAATGATCTTGCAACAACAGCTTGCTGACCACGTCGATGTGGCCAAATGGGACACACAATTACGAACAAACTCACTATTCAGTTGTAACTGATCTTACAAGAACAGATTGCTGACCACGTCGAAGTGGCCGGAATCAGTTTCTCTGTGTAACTTAGAAGTGGCACAAGGCTGAAAGTACGGGATTCAAAGTCCCAATGAGGATCGAAGTCCCTTTACAGTCTTGAATATTCTATCGAGTCAACCTTGAAAACAATATCTAGGTGCCGAAAATGAATTTCTATGCGTAGATTAGATATGACACAAGGTCAAAGATTGTGGAGGACCCAGAGAATTGAACTAACTTCTCAGTCGTGCCAGAATTTCTCTACGATGATTTGTAAGCGTAACATGGATGTGGTACAAGGCCGAATGTATGGAGAGCCCAGTGAATGATCTAACTCCCTATTCAGTCGTAATTAGATCCAGCAAAACCATAACTTGGCTTTCATAGTTTCTTTATAGCTTAATACTAAAAGGTCTGATTGTTCGCTTTTTATACACTTTTCATTCTATCGAGAAACATTCTTCAAAATTGTGTTTACAAGGTAATATTACAACTCTATATTATTTGTATCTTGTAGATTTCACAGTCTATCGAGCTAAACATTTCGAAATACTCCATTCATAATATTATATTAAAACTTTTTGCCTCTTGGACACTTCACTGTCTATAGCGATTAATATTTGAACTATTCTTTTTATAAGATAAAATAAAACTAAAGATTCCTTGTATCTCGTACACTTCGAGATTGATTTTTGAAAGAATCATTTCACCCCGAGCAAGGCAATAAAGTCATTAAAATGCAAGGACTTACTGAGTGTTAGAGAATATGAGGAAAATATACTATTAAACAGGGGGGACAATAAAAGAATAAGAATTTAGAAGACATAACATAGAGGATATTACAGTTTTGAAGGTCAAATCTGACTGGGAAACAAGAAGCCGGACGAGAGTTCCGAAAACGAGATGTTCTATAGAAGAAACCTTTAGCATAGAACTTACGGTTACATATAACCAATTCAATTGGAAATTGATGAGATCTTGCTGCAAATCTAGTACTGCATTTTAATTCATAAAGTTTAGGTACTTGTTGTGGTTTCCTTCGTCTAAAGAGTCTATGTTGGGCTATTCCGCCTACTATAAAATTAGTAGGAGAGAAGGCCTTGGGGGGAAAAGTTGAATAGATTGAACGCTGGGTCAACCGACACACACTCACTAGTCGTGTAAGACTCTTCTGTTGTACTTAATGTTAATATATGGTATATCTGCAACACCGGTTTTGTTATTTCTTAACCATTTACTTGGTCACAACATCTTATCCATTCGACTGTTCCCCCAGGGCCTTCTCTCCTACTAATATTATAGTAGGCGGAAGAGTCAGATATAGACTCTTTAGAGAGAGGACACCACAACAGTACCATAGCGATAAATACATCCGAACAATTACCATGAAAGTATTCGCAAAAAAAGCACAAAGAAGTGACGTTACATCTTTCTTTCTTTATTTCTTTCTTCCTTTCTTTCTTTCTTTCTTTCTGTCCCGAAAACCAAACAGTGCCTTTCATATATCTTTTCTTCCGTCTATCCCTGCAATCAAGCTGGAATGGTTCATTGATTATCTGAGGTAATGGCATAATTGTGTTATCGCCTCTCTATAGTCCTTTTCTTCCATTCTTTCTTTCTTTCTTTCTTTCTTTCCCCTGATTATTGTCTTTAAATCTAAACATAATCACTGGAACGTGGTTTAATTGTTAACAGGTTTAACTAGTTAGATCAATTACGACTGAGTAGTGACTTCGATCCTCATTGGGTGTTTCACACTTTCGGTCTTGTGACACATGTAAATTATGCTTAGAAAAGTGTCATCATGCGCAACAATGCATTTCATATATGATTTATTTCTTCTTGTGGGCAACGGGGAGTCAAACTATTCAAGGTCCATCAGTGGAATAAGGAAGAAATAGTCCAGGTTTCATATGTGATGTAATATAAGTGTGTAGTGTACACTAAGCAAAAAGCAGCATTAGCAACTGATAATGGTCATGCCCATAAGCTTCAACTCATTCATCGATCTTTTCATCACACGCCATCACAAACACGTTAACGTAGATTGTTCATATTCATAGGAACTCTACTTTACATGACTTTCTGCGTTGATAATCGTTGCGTCAAACCCTTGGCTTCATGAATAAGCATTTGGTTATGAGAAAAACTTCGAATCTGCAACTCTGAGAGCGAAATGATTTAATTCAATTGAATAACAGCGACAATGAACATGTTTGTAAACGGTAGCTTACCGTGTCAAAATATACACCTTCTACGCGAAGTAATTCATGACGACAACCACGAACCACAAGGTTCAACGTTTTGTTTCTTCAAACGTCTGGACTGAATATATCAATATTTGTTATCCCATTTTAAGACAATGCTAAGTCGAGTTACCTTGTCTTACAACGATTGAATCCATTGCTAGGTAAGCTGCCAAGAAAGTTTGTTCACTGTGACTTGTCAGACAGTTTTCCCTCCAGTGTCTATCTTACATATCTATAAGTCAACCATTCGTCCATGTTTAGAATATTGCTGTCACATCCGGCCCAGATGCTGTTTCTGTTATAGATTTTGCATTTGACTATGGCTAATTCCTTCACACTGATTCTTCTTTGGATTTTGTCAAAGAAGAATCAGTCTGGAGTGAGTAGCCATAGTCAAATGCAATATATACAGAGAGCCATGATAAGTTTTTAGCCACCCTTGATTATAGCAATTTTGGCATGTATAATAACGTCTCTTCTTTTTTTTTCAGACAATACCGTGTTAGTATCAAGCTACTCTCATCTATGAACAATAGTCGACTTATATCTTGCAACGAAAGTTCGTTGAAGTAAGGAAATTGGTGAATTTCAACGAGGGTAAATAATAGATGGCATCAGTGTGGCAAGTCAAATAGAGAAATTGCTGTTTTTTTCCAGGTTAATCATCAAACAGTTAATAATATTATCAAGAAATTTAATGAAGAAGGCCATTGTCGTGTGGAACACCATTCAGGAAGACCAATCATCGTGTCTGAGCGAACGAAAAAAGCTCTGAAGAGCGAAGTCATCGGAAACCGTCGTCAGGGTGTCGAAGATATCGCCAACAGCGTTGAATTGTCGCCATAACCGAGAAAGACTCTGAAAGAGCTAGGCTATCAAAGGAGAGTTGCAAGAAAGAAGCCGTTGATTTCAGAGGTTAACAAGCACAGGCATATGCAGTGGGCAAGATAATTCGAGAGCAAAGATTATGAATTTTGGAAGTCTGTAATTTGGTCAGATGAAAGTAAATTCTGCCAATATTCGAATTCAAGAGAGGTTTATGTTTGGAGGAATCAGATTGAGACTTGGAACACTGGATGTCTACAGGCGACCGTGAAACATAAGGGATTGGAATAATGGTGTGGGGCGCTGTCTGGTTTGGAGGGAAATCTGAGCTGATTCTTGTTGACGAGTGGTTGAATGGTCCAAAATACTGAAAATATTAGAGAAAGGACTACTCCCACTATTTAAAACCAATCAAATTGACAAGAATGTCTACCTTTTTTTAAGAAGATGTAGCGCCATGTCATACGAGCAAAGAAGGAAAGGCATGGAAGAATCGCAAGAAATCAAGTCACTGCCATAGGTAGCCCAAAATTAATCCGAGAGAGCACGTTTGGGAGCATCTTGACTGAAGACTTCGAGAGCGTGCAACCAAAATCACGTCAGTGGCAACCCTTAAAGAAACATTGCTAAAGGAGGGACAAAATATGACTCAGATGATTGCTGATAACTTGATCAAATCCACAAAAATCGAATACAGGCACTGAAATTAGAAAATGGACGACCTACTCCATACTAGATCCAAATCCTGTTTGTTTCTGTTGAGTAGGGATTACGTAATTAAATTTTGAAATTGGATGTAGTTTATTCCTCCTGGCTAAAAAACTTTTTCAAGGAAATTCTTTTGTGTATGTGTACGCAATTGTTTTTGTTTCATTCCGGTGTTCTGATTTTAGTAGTTAACACAAAAGTTTTATACCGGCTGTAACAGCAAAATTGCCCCAATCGTCTTACAGAGAAATTTTCCAATTGTTAGATTAAGTTTGAACTGTTGTATCTTAGAAATGATTAAAGATATCTTACTGGAATTCTCTGAGGTTTATATAACACTATTGGACTCTACTTCTGAACTATTGGACTCTACTTTGAAGAATAAGAATCATGATCCCTCTTACTGTTGTGACCTCCTGATCCAGTTTTCCTCTCTTTTTTAAACTTATTCCCCGGTGTTTTGAATAGACATTGAAGATAGAAGCATGAATATGAATGTTGCTACATTACTGAAGACCTGAATGATCCTTTTCTACTCACCATTGCTCAGTTGGGAAGACATAGTGGGGCTAAAACCAAAACGATTTTAACTTGTTCTCTTTCTCGCTGAATAACTTAATGGGTTTTTCAGTGATTTTTATGACACAGAGTGTCAAGATGGCTAAACGTCGTATCTCAAAATCTGGAAAAAAGAAACTTAATTATTTTAGTGTTTTTTTTTGTAGATATTAAACATTTTTATCCCACGATTTGCACAATTTTGCTGTTACGGTATATGACACAGAGCAAAGTAATAAATCCATTTTATGCAACCGGCAGTAAATAAGTTATATTTCTTCATAAGGGACTGCATAATAAAGCGTGTTTTAAAAAACACACATTAGAATTCTAATTTGAAAGTTTAAAATAAAAGTCGCTAATATTGAACTGCAGCCACGTCCCTTTCGCGGGGCTCGTAATAAACGCTGCTACTATACAGGCATCACGCAGCTACATCTCAAACAGACAACCATGAAAAGACATTAACGAAACTCAACGATAAAAAAAAAACTTGAAAATAGCTAAAGAAATGGCCGTTAACGCTTGATACAACGAACACTAGTAAAAATTGTTACACGTCTTTACGACAACCAAATGAAAAATCTAAGAATATTAGAAAACCTAAATAAAAACTTAATGAAATTTTCCATGTCTGCCATGTTCAACAAAGAAAGAAAGATTTCTGCCGAATTATACATTATATAGACATTTCACAGCTCTAGCCTCACTCATTCATTGTCAGTCGAAGAACATGAAATTCTTGATACCCACTGAAGAATGGACGGACACGTACGCCGACAAAACTTTGGAGTTGCGATACTGAAGGTAACATCAATCAGTTAAGTGACAAACATTTACTCAGATTTACACATTTATCCATATTAATCTGTTCATATCTATCTATCTATCTATCTATCTATCTATATCAGAATGTTCATATCTATCTATCTATCTATCTATCTATCTATCTATATCAGTCTGTTCATATCTATCTATCTATCTATCTATCTATCTATCTATCTATCTATCTATATCAGTCTGTTCAAATCTATCAATCTATCTATCTATCTATATCAGTCTGTTCATATCTATCTATCTATCTATCTATTTATCTATATCAGTCTGTTCATATCTATCTGTCTATCTATATATCCATATCAGTCTGTTCATATCTATCTATTTATCTATCTATCTATCTCAGTCTGTTCACATCTATCTCACTATCTCAATCTGTTTATATCTATCTATCTATCTATCTATCTATCTATCTCTTTCTCTCTCTCTATCTCTCTCTGTATATATATATATATATATATATATATATATATATATATGTGTGTGTGTGTGTGTGTGTGTGTGTGTGTGTGTTGTGTGTGTGTCTGTGTGAGTATGTTTACTTTCCTTTCAATCTATCTACATATCTATGTATTCTTTCCTTTCAATATATCTATCTATCTATCTATCAATATCAGTCTGTTCATATCTATCTATCTATTTATCTCAGTCTGTTAACATCTATCTCACTATCTCAATCTGTTCATATCTATCTATCTATCTATCTATCTCTTTCTTTCTCTCTATCTCTCTCTCTGTATATATATATATATATCTGTGTGTTGTGTGTGTGTCTGTGTGAGTATGTATTCTTTCCTTTCAATATATCTATCTATCTATCTATCTATCTATCTATCTATATCAGTCTGTTCATATCTATCTATCTATCTATCTATCTCTCTATCTAACTATATAAGTCTGTTCATATCTATCTATCTATCTATCTATATCTATCTATCTATCTATATCTATCTATCTTTCTATCTATCTATATCAGTCTGTTCATATCTATCTATCTATATCAGTCTGTTCATATCTATCTATCTATCTATCTATCTATCTATCTATATCAGTCTGTTCATATCTATCTATCTATCTATCTATCTATCTATATCAGTCTGTTCATATCTATCTATCTATCTATCTATATCAGTCTGTTCCTATCTATCTATCTATATCAGTCTGTTCATATCTATCTATCTATGTATATATGTGTGTGTGTGTGTGTGTGTGTGTGTCTGTGTGTGTGTGTAAATCTTTCATATCTCTCTGTTCCTATCTCCTTATTTCTATCTGTCTGTAGACATATCCTTTTCTTTCTGTTTTCTCTCTATTTATTGTGAGCTCCAATTGTACCCTGTCGAAAATAGCCAAGTAGACAATAATTATTATTTAGTTGAGCCAAAGATCGTTTTATGTTATGATGAACTGATTGATTGTTTGGCCGACCAATCCTTATCAAATGTTCACATCTTGGCTAAAATAGAAATTTCCGTTCGTCTGAAATTTTTATTCATCCCTGCTTCCCAAAGCCTAATTTGCAAGCACTGACACAATCCCCTGCAAAACAATGGCCTCGTGCCAAACCGTGTCACGTGCCAAACTACCTCATAGCAGAGCAAACAACGAATTATTCGTCCTGTGGTTGGCTTATTTTCATTGTCGCCATCGCTTCCATGCAAAAGGAGTTCGGAGAGTTTCTTTGAAGCCAACAGAAAGGAGACATATTGACGTTCCATTACATCAATGGAGTTTATTTAACCAGATGGCCGGCTACTCACACAGGAGAAATAAGCTAAATTAAGTGAAAAGACACCTCTACAGATTATATATATATATATATATATATATATATATATATATATATATATATATATATAATTTTGTCCGCTGAAGCCCTAAAGAGGGAAACGCATCACACAAAAGATTTTTCCGCTTTGCTATACTTCCTTCTGCTAAAATTGTTCTTGATATATAAAAGTCTCTATATAGTAATCCCATATATATATATATATATATATATATATATATATATATATATATATATATATATACACAAGTATAGGATTGGTGTATACGGAATAAATTCCAATAACACAAAAAATACTATCCTTACAACAGTGCTCAATACAGAGTAGAGCAAATATAATTATTTATTCGAAAATTATAACATAAATATGTTATAAAATCACTACAAAAATAGCCATTTTGTTTCAACACTTCTAGTGTCTTATCAAGTGATGTTGAATGCATAACATTATACAAAAATACAATGATGATATTGAATGTATAACATTATATATTCAACATCATCACTTGATAAGACATCAGAAGTGTTGAAACAAAATGGCTATTTTTATAGTGATTTTATAACATATTTATGTTATAATTTTCGAATGAATAATTATATATACATATATATATATATATATATATATATATATATATATATATATATATATATATATATGAGATAACGATATAGATAATTATATATTTGTTGTGGTGTCCTCCGTCTAAAGATTCTATTTTGGACTCTTCCGCCTACTATATGATTAGTAGGAGACAAGGCCTTGGGGAACAGTTGAATAGTTTAAACGCTGGGTCAACCGACACACACTCACTAGTCGTATAATACTCTTTTGTTGTACTTACTGTTTAATATGTGATATATCTGTAACACTTGTTTTGTTATTTCTTTAACCATTTACTTGGTCGCAACAATATCAAAAACAACGTTGGGGAAAATGTGGAAAATTTTACATGTGATACGTTTCGGCCTTCAGGAGTTTTTTTTCCGACTAAATCTGTTAAGATGTTACGACTTCAGAATTGAATTCATTCATAATCTTTCTCTTTTTCTTTATATCTTTTTTCTTAGTAGGTGTCACATATGTACTCATCTTGACATAACAAATTTAGTAAAAAGATATCTTGAAGAACAAAATGCGCCACAGGTAAACTTCTTCCATATTATCATATGTTTTCGACACTATATATATATATATATATATATATATATATATATATATATATATATATATATATATATATATATATAAATAACGACAAGTATAATAAATTGATCTAAATACATCCAAATATATCAATAAACTAACAATCGATACCGATAAAGTAGCCGTTTAGAAAATAACAAATAAAGATAATTAATCCAAATAAATAAATTAAAAAATGTTCCCGCCAAAATAATAGTCAGAACAAACCACAACAATCAACCCCAAAATTCAACAAATAGCTTTATCTTCCCAAACAAAAACAAAACTATTAAATAAGCTATATAAACACATTTTTATTACATTAATAAAAACACCGATCAAAATAAAAATAATAAATAAATAAATATGTAAGATAAAAAATAAAAATAAAAATAAATAAAAACAAACAAAATAATTTTAACCAAATGAATAAACAAATAAACGACTTCCAGTAAAATAGACTACCCACAATAAGCTATATAAACAAATTTTTACTACGTTAATAAAAACACCGATCAAAATAAAAAATAAAAATAAAATAAATTAAATAAAAACAAGCAAATTAATTTGACACAAATAAACAAATACACGACTTCCGGTAAAATAACCGCCAAATAGACTACACACAATGCACCACTGAGCCGTATATATAAATAGCCAAGAAAAATAACAGCACTCGTGGCCTGACGATCGCATCTAACATGAAACAGACTGTCGCCTCTAAGTGTTGACTTCTATGTTCACTTTTATATTTACACACGCTATATCTCTGATATTGAGCACTTTATCCCATAAATATAGCACACTTTAGGACTATACTTCTTCATATATATATATATATATATATATATATATATATATATATATATATATATATATATATATATATATATATATAATTATTTTAGTCCAAGCAAGGCGGGAGTGCCACTAGAACGCAGGGGTGGATTGAGGGAAAAGATAAAAGAGGAACAGGATTAAACGATATAAACAATGGCAATTGATATTGTGTTTATATTTATCAGTGAAGCAAGTAAACGGAAAAGAAGCCCACGGGCGGGAAGAACAAGAAAAGAAAACTGTTGCAGTAGTAAAAGGGTAGAACTTAGATGCCAATCTACTAGTACGTTTAAATTCATGCCTTCGAAGGATTAGGAAAAACGTTATATATAATCGTGCATTTGGGCACCAATCCCTCTTTTATCCATGTTTGGTTGCAGACGATTAAGAAAAGTGTAATGTGATAATGCTCTTTAATTCGTTTTTTTCTTTCATTCATAAAGTCTCGGTAGCACAGAGGAAAGTTCATGAGAACAATTAGCTTCTATAATAAAATACATGAACGTGACATTAGGTTGGTGGGATAGCGACTGAAGACGGGGTGCCAGGTCAGGACCTGTAACATTGCAGATTCTTCTTTGGATTATCGCAAGAATCACTAAATATATTGCAGGCGCATTACACCGTGTTTGACAGCAATAAGTGGTATAAAGTTGATTCAGGCCTTGATTGAATCCTGTTAACACGGGAAATGCGTTCTCGAGCTATTTATCCAGAAGAAGGGTCACACAGTTTGCCAGGCGGAGGTTGTTATTGTGTAGGAATAACCAGGTTCAGGGCGAAATACTTCTGCGTTCGTTCTTTCTGGCGTTATTAAAGAAAGACAGAAAATCGCTGTGTTCTTACACACACACACACACACACACACACACACACACACGCACGCATGCATATATATATATATATATATATATATATATATATATATATATATAGTCAAACCTAGAGAGCCAGACAAACCTACCAAGGATCGTATCGGGGTTTTTTCTTTGGGCTTTGGACCTGTATGTTGTACGATTATTTTCGACAGACGTTCATCTTCATAGCTCTTTCTTGTTTTTAAACCTTTTTTTTCCTTCGATATTGATTTGATCGTTGGCAAATGAAGAAACCGAAGGTTTTCCGAAACGAGTGTAGTCACCTATATATATATATATATATATATATATATATATATATATATGAAGAAATAGTTTTTAAGTTGTGCTATATTTGCGGGATAAAGTGCTCACTATCAGAGATAGAGCGTATATAAATATAAATATAAGTTATCATTGTGTTTACTTCAATGTACATTTATATATATATATATATATATATATATATATATATATATATATAAATTTGGGGAAATAAATATATGCACACAAACAAAGTTATTATTTATTCTATTTGCAACTAATGACTAAACATATTTTCATATAATTAATTGTACACAGATGCATAATAAATAAGTATGTATAGACAACAGAACAAATTAGATTTAATAGAGATAAGCCCCATTTATCAATTTTAATGGGAGAAAAGTATTTGTACAATACAAAAAGAATACACATTATTCATTTAAATACTTTATAAAATAGCCATTTTTCATTTCTACAGCAACTAACCTCTTCTTGTAGTTCTCAATTAATGATTTGTAAATTTTAGTTGGTATTTCGTTTCATTCTTCTTCGCAGAAGGTCTTCAGATCCGGGTTCTTTGTTGGAGCTCTCGATTAGATTTG
This sequence comes from Acanthosepion esculentum, assembly GCA_964036315.1. Classification (NCBI taxonomy): domain Eukaryota; kingdom Metazoa; phylum Mollusca; class Cephalopoda; order Sepiida; family Sepiidae; genus Acanthosepion; species Acanthosepion esculentum. Next base: position 69,243,687 of record OZ038509.1, on the reverse strand, counting down.
AATTTTCGAACGACGCCAAAGATTTTCGATTGGATTTAAATCTGGGGACTGACTTGGCCGTTTCAGGATATTTACATTATTTCCAGCCAGCCATTTCTTCGTAGTGCTTAGAATAATTAACTTGTTGGAAGATCCAATCAGAAGGAAGTACAAGATTTTCAACAGAAATCATTAAATTTGCTTCCAAAATATTGGTATATACTGAATTTTCTGTGGCATTCATCCTACTATCAATATGGTATCAGTATCCTTTGCAGGAAAGAACATCCCCAAACCATCATGCTGCCAGCACCAAATTTCACAGTTGGAACTGTGTTCTTTTGTTTGATGGCATCACCATCTTTCGTCCATACATGGTTTCTAGAATGACGTCCAAACAACTCCGTTTTGGTTTCGTCTGTCCATAATACTCTTTCCCAATACGATTTTTATTTATCCTTATGTTCACGAACGAATTTCAACCTGGCATCTCTGTGTCTTTTCAATAGCAGCGGAACTTTCTGAGGGGAGCGTGACTTTAGATTGTTCCTTTTAGTGACGCAGATTCCTGATGAAAGCAGATCAACAGGAAGAAATTACAAATCCGCACGCAACCCTTAACCTATATTGACTTTGCCATCTCAAATTAGACTCGTATCCTGATTTGTCAAAAAAAAACAACACCCTTTTAAAATTTTGTAACTATTCCCCCCACCCAACTTAAACTAATATTATTTAGCTTAAAAAGTAAATGATTTCATTCGAAAGTTATTCAACATTGTTTGAGAATGGAACAAAAACTTTAATTTTAAGTTTTTTTAAGGTTTAGGTTTCTGTTCCGTAATATGGTAATTTCTGTGTCGCGATGAACAGATATTTTAAAATAATATTTTAATGTTATGTTCTACTCTATATGGAGCTCTGGTTTAAAAAAAAAACAAACTGCATTACAATTCCGACCGCTTCTTTTTATGTATATATATATATATATATATATATATATATATATATATATATATATATATATATATATATACATTTTTATGTTTAACATCCTTTTTATAGATACAAGTATTTAAGTATATGGTCTGTTTATAATAAACAGTATTAAATAACATTTACCGGCCTGAATGTCCGAGAAACTTTTATAGAAAATATTCGTCCTTCGACAAGATTCGAGCCTGTACCCTATACGGAACCGTAGCGATTTTAACACTAACACACACACACATATATATATATATATATATATATATATATATATATATATATATATATATATATATATATATATATATATATATGTTAAAATCGCTACAAAAATTGCCATTTTGTTTCAACATTTCTGGTGTATTATCAAGTGATTATGTTGAAATTGGAACATTTTCAACACCATCACTTGATAAGGCATGTTAATTATATTTGCTCTACTCTGTATTGAGCATTCTTTTAAGAATAGTATTTTTTTGTTATTGGAATTTATTCAGTGTACATCAATCCTATACTTCGAGATATATATATATATATATATATATATATATATATATATATATATATATATATATATATATAAATATATATATAAATTATAAATATTTATACTCGTTGGGAAAAACCTTAGGTATTTTGGCTTGTAACTGAACCAATGCCCAAAGAAAAATATGGAATAAAAAAGAAAGAACATGTAATCGTCCGGAATCCAAGCTCAGAGTCCAAAGAAAAAATCTTCCAACACGAGTAAAGCAAAAGTAACTAAGCAAAGTGCTCAATACGCTAAGTAGAACAAATCTAACTATGAACCTAAGGAGCCAGGTAAACCTACCTAGGTTTCACCTACGCGGATCGTCAGGGAATTGAACAAACCAATGCCCAAGGAAATATAAGGGATAAAAAATGAAAGAACTAAGAACATGAAATTGAGGCGAAAACAATTGTCCAAAATCCAAGCTCAGAGTCCAAAGAAAAAAAAAAGAACACGAGTAAAGTAAAGGTAACTAATCAAAGTGCTTAATACACTAAGTAGAGCAAATTTAACTATGAAACTAAAGAGCCAGGTTAACCTACATAGGTTTCACCTCCACGTATAGTCACGGTGAAACCTAGTGAGGTTTACCTGGCTCTTTAGGTTCATAGTTATATATATATATATATATATATATATATATATATATATATATATATAATTTTACATACTGTAAGTAATTCTAATACATTTACTTGGTTTTAATATAGTATATTAAATATTAAAAATTAAATTTTTTTACAAATGTAGTTAAAACATATTCTAGCCTAAACAGCCGCCCAAAATCTTTAAGTATACAAATAGAAAAAATACCGTAAGAATTTTGCCGTTAAAAATATTTTTTTTATAAAAAGAAACCAGACGACCTGCATTTAGCGGATGTCAGAATTTTTTGAAAAATTTTTCCCTACCAATCCCTAAACATAACCCCGCTTTCGAATGTAACTATTAACTCATACAACAAAAATTAAAAAATTAGACACGTTACCACCCCTTGTCTAGATGAATGGATTTCTCGGTATCGTTGGAAACCCTCAATTATGAATCTTTGCCGTGCCTTTAAAACCGTAAATTTTAAAAAAATAAGTTACTCCAAAATTCGCTTGACGAGGAAATGGAACTAATGTCTTTAATTTAATAACAAAATTAAATTCGAAGGCTTTAGCTTCCATTTTTGAAACATGGTTATCACTGTGTAGCGAAAAACCATATTTTAAATCAATTAATTTATAATATTAATGCTCTGTAAATTTACATTGAGCACTATTGTGTAAAAATAAAAATATCTATAAGAACACCGGATTTTATATCTTACTGTTCTTTCTTTTTATTCATATATATATATATATATATATATATATATATATATATATATATATATATATATATATATATAACGTAATTGTATCAGTTGTGTCCATTATTCTGTTCTCCTCTCCTTATTTTCATTTATATAATTCTTAACATTTACCTGTCCAAGCTCAAGAAGCTACCGCAACGGGGCATGTCCGAAAACAAATATACGGTATCAAGATCTTCGTATGATCTACTTTATGGTAATTTCCTTTTTCCGCCATTTTGGAGTCGCTTTGTGCAAAAAGAATGAAGACTATTTATTTGCTATAAAATATGTCCAGCACTGCAATATTTCTCTACGGTAGGCCCATTAGTATTGCTCCAAACACGAAGATGGCGTCACATTATATACGAACAATAAAAAAAAAATATCAGGTTAACACTAATATCAATCAGATAAGTGACAAATTGTTAGTTGTA
>OZ038509.1:69210410-69235410 GCA_964036315.1 Acanthosepion esculentum | reverse complement strand
TATCTATCTATCACAGACTGTTTATCTATCTATCTATCTATCTATCTATCTATCTATCTCTCTATCTATCACAGACTGTTTATCTATCTATCTATCTATCTATCTATCTATCTATCTATCTATCTATCTATCTATCACAGACTGTTTATCTATCTATCTATCTATCTATCTATCTCAGACTGTTCACCCATCTATCTATCTATCTATCTATCTATCTATCTCAGTCGATTCATATTTTTCTATCTATCTATCTATAAAAATAAAATAAAAATAAATAAAAAGAAGCAAAATAATTTGACCCAAATAAATAAACAAATAAACGACTTCCGCTAAAATAGCCGCCATAAAAGACTACCCACAATAAGCTATATAAACAAATTTTTACTACATTAATAAAAACACCGATCAAAATAAAAAAATAAAAATAAAATAAATATAAAGGATAAAAAACAAAAATAAATTAAATAAAAACAAGGAAAATAATTTGACACAAATAAACAAATAAACGACTTCCGGTAAAATATCTGCCAAAATAGACTACCCACAATGCACCACTGACCCGTATATATAAATAGCCGAGAAAAATAACAGTACTCGTGGCCTGACGATTGCATCTAGCATGAATCACACTCTACATTCTATTCTCTATTCTATCTCCGATATTGAGCACTTAATCCCATGAATATAGCACACTTTAAGACTATATTTCTTCATATATATATATATATATATATATATATATATATATATATATATATATATATATATATATTGATTAAAACGTTTAAAATTGAAGATATAGACAGTGTGAAGTGTTGCTTGTGCAATTCGGCATACAATTTTAGCCAAACGTCTTTGTTCCCGATCAATATGCAGTAAAACTTTCCATCGGGCATTCACGGTTCATACTTGACACCATAGTTCGAGAAATATCTAATAGTCCTTCTATTCACAAACATAATTCCCCACTGTCACGATCGGTTGGAACTTCGATATTTTATTTTTCTTGAACAACCTAGTTGGTATACATATATATTATCAATTTCCCAAAGCACAAATGATATATAGCAGAACTTTTCTATAATATCATTGTGGCATATCTGTTTATCCTTTGGCACGTCAGTGTGTCTTTTGGTACGTCAGTGTATCTCTTGAAATGTCAGTGTGTATATAATAAATATTGTTATAAAGAAAACAATTACTTCCTGAGGAAATATATATCCATCTTCAACTTCAAATACCAAAGTTTTATTCACAAAACCTTCTTGGAGATGAGTTTTGATGGATTTTTTGATTGATTTTTTATCATCTCACAATCAGGCAGATAATAAAGTTATTAAGGCACAAGAGTTACAGATTGTGTAAGAACAATTAAAAAGAGTGATGGCATTATGGAGAGAGTAAAATAAAAGAGGAAGCAAGAAGAGAGCAGATAGCGATTGATATAGCATTTAAATTATTAAAGATCAAAGTTGTCTGTAAAGCATGGAGTTGGAAGAGTGTTCCACAAGGGAGAAGTGAGCGACAACAATAGAAGAGTAATCAGGAAGACAGTAGATAACGATTGACATTGCATTTAAATTTGTGAAGATCAAAGTTGGCTGTAAAGCATGGAGTTGGAAGAGTGTTCCACAAGTGAGAAGTGAGCGACAACAATAGAAGAGTAATCAGGAAGACAGTAGATAACGATTGACATTGCATTTAAATTTATGAAGATCAAAGTTGGCTGTAAAGCATGGAGTTGGAAGAGTGTTCCACAAGTGAGAAGTGAGCGAGAACAATAGAAGAGTAATCAGGAAGACAGTAGATAACGATTGACATTGCATTTAAATTTATGAAGATCAAAGTTGGCTGTAAAGCATGGAGTTGGAAGAGTGTTCCACAAGTGAGAAGTGAGCGACAACAATAGAAGAGTAATCAGGAAGACAGTAGATAACGATTGACATTGCATTTAAATTTGTGAAGATCAAAGTTGGCTGTAAAGCATGGAGTTGGAAGAGTGTTCCACAAGTGAGAAGTGAGCGAGAACAATAGAAGAGTAATCAGGAAGACAGTAGATAACGATTGACATTGCATTTACATTTATGAAGATCAAAGTTGGCTGTAAAGCATGGAGTTGGAAGAGTGTTCCACAAGTGAGAAGTGAGCCAGAACAATAGAAGAGTAATCAGGAAGACAGTAGATAACGATTGACATTGCATTTAAATTTATGAAGATCAAGTTGGCTGTAAAGCATGGAGTTGGAAGAGTGTTCCACAAGTGAGAAGTGAGCGAGAACAATAGAAGAGTAATCAGGAAGACAGTAGATAACGATTGACATTGCATTTAAATTTATGAAGATCAAAGTTGGCTGTAAAGCATGGAGTTGGAAGAGTGTTCCACAAGTGAGAAGTGAGCGAGAACAATAGAAGAGTAATCAGGAAGACAGTAGATAACGATTGACATTGCATTTAAATTTGTGAAGATCAAAGTTGGCTGTAAAGCATGGAGTTGGAAGAGTGTTCCACAAGTGAGAAGTGAGCGAGAACAATAGAAGAGTAATCAGGAAGACAGTAGATAACGATTGACATTGCATTTACATTTATGAAGATCAAAGTTGGCTGTAAAGCATGGAGTTGGAAGAGTGTTCCACAAGTGAGAAGTGAGCCAGAACAATAGAAGAGTAATCAGGAAGACAGTAGATAACGATTGACATTGCATTTAAATTTATGAAGATCAAAGTTGGCTGTAAAGCATGGAGTTGGAAGAGTGTTCCACAAGTGAGAAGTGAGCGAGAACAATAGAAGAGTAATCAGGAAGACAGTAGATAACGATTGACATTGCATTTAAATTTGTGAAGATCAAAGTTGGCTGTAAAGCATGGAGTTGGAAGAGTGTTCCACAAGTGAGAAGTCTGCGAGAACAATAGAAGAGTAATCAGGAAGACAGTAGATAACGATAGAAATTGCATTTGAATTTATGAAGATCAAAGTTGGCTGTAAAGCATGGAGTTGGAAGAGTGTTCCACAAGTGAGAAGTGAGCGAGAACAATAGAAGAGTAATCAGGAAGACAGTAGATAACGATTGGCATTGCATTTAAATTTATGAAGATCAAAGTTGGCTGTAAAGCATGGAGTTGGAAGAGTGTTCCACAAGTGAGAAGTCTGCGAGAACAATAGAAGAGTAATCAGGAAGACAGTAGATAACGATAGAAATTGCATTTGAATTTATGAAGATCAAAGTTGGCTGTAAAGCATGGAGTTGGAAGAGTGTTCCACAAGTGAGAAGTGAGCGAGAACAATAGAAGAGTAATCAGGAAGACAGTAGATAACGATTGGCATTGCATTTAAATTTATGAAGATCAAAGTTGGCTGTAAAGCATGGAGTTGGAAGTGTGTTCCACAAGTGAGAAGTGAGCGAGAACAATAGAAGAGTAATCAGGAAGACAGTAGATAACGATTGACATTGCATTTAAATTTATGAAGATCAAAGTTGGCTGTAAATCATGGAGTTGGAAGAGTGTTCCACAAGTGAGAAGTGAGCGAGAACAATAGAAGAGTAATCAGGAAGACAGTAGATAACGATTGACATTGCATTTAAATTTATGAAGATCAAGTTGTCTGTAAAGCATGGAGTTGGAAGAGTGTTCCACAAGGGAGAAGTGAGCGAGAACAATAGAAGAGTAATCAGGAAGACAATAGATAACGATTGACATTGCATTTAAATTTATGAAGATCAATGTTGGCTATAAAGCATGGAGTTGATATAATGTTCTACAAGTGAAATGCGAGAGAAGAAAAATAAAGAACTTACGGTTGTAGCTAACCAATTCAACTCTAAATTGATGTATTTTATTGCCAAACTAGTACTGCGCATCAATTGATAAAGTCTAGATAACATGGCGGTAAAAATTGTCGTCCATTTGCAGGTTATTTAAAGCCAAGAATTGTTTTTAGATCGCAAGAATTTTCGAGATAATGATTTACTTATACAAGTCCTATTATTTAACCCACATCTGGGGGATAATATGTTGTTTCTTACTTTTTCAACGGTTATTTGCGTCTAAGTTTATATTACGAACCCGACTGGAATTGGAACTCAGTTCTCCAATTTCCAATTCCGCGCCCTTATCCATTGCACCAGCGAAACAAGCGAATATGCAGCACCTGGTAATATATATTGTTTAAAGCGTTTAAAATTGAAGATATAGACAGAAACCCATCTAGGTACTTGACGTTGCTTAAAGTTGAGCATCTAATACCTGATTGCATCTTTCAATAAATAATTGGTCATCAGAGGCCATTGATCGGTGTCCCTCCCAATGACGAGATAACTATCGCAGTCGAAGGGAAACAGAAATAGGAGGCCACATGCTTATAAGGATGGCGATGATACGAGCATTATAATTCTCGGTGAGTCACTCCTGGTTATCAAGTCGAGGCTGAGTACTGCATGCAATATTTTGATTTCAGCAGTTGCGATGACCCTGAGGCGCTGCTGTAAGAATTTTTGAGGCGTGACAAGGACCAATTTATTCACGATCCTGCATTATCATCAAGGATTTGAACCTGCTTTTCTCTTCCAATCCCTTTATGCCTCTGGGTATTTGTGGCATTTCCGCTTGCTTGGTATGAAATGATTAAAAATACATCTCCATGACGATTCTTTGTGCTATCGGTATATATGTGTGTATCTCTTTTTTTTTTCGTTTTTGTTTTACGGCATATCAACCTCAATGGGTTATTTAATGCCGACAAAATTTTTATTACTGGTAATATGTTTTTCTTCAAAAACCTATTTCTGGGAATATTTTTTACTTGAAGAAATCTATAGTTGGTCACATTTTTTTTCAAAGAATGTATAGCTGTTTGTATTGCTGGTATTTTTTTAAAGTATTGCTGATAATAATTTTTCCTTCAAAAATTATTGCTGGTAATAATTTTTTATTACAAATTATTTATGGTATTAAAAGCTATTTTTACACAAGTTTGGGTGTTAACTATTTGCCCATACCTGGGACCCTAACGGGTGCTACCACCTCGGATCAGGGTGGACCTAGGAACACCAGCAATTAAGAGGTGGTTCCACACTCCTCAAAACCTCCTGATCAGAGGCCTTGCTGCTGGACGTAGTTTATCTTCCTACCCAGGACGCGGATGTAGTTTATCGTCATACCAGGGACGCGTGTGTATCTCTGTTCTGTTCTGTGTGCGATGCCTCGTAAACTAGCCCTTGTAAATTCCTTACTCGTCTGACGCCTCATTGTCGTGGCTCCGTTTCAGACAACGCTAAAATCATTAAATATCCCAAGGTGCTTCCCGTAAAGATATTGTAAATAAGCTAGTCCGGAGCACTCTTATTAAATAAGAGAGTTTAATATTCGTTGTATACGCTACTCGTGTGATTCTGTTCGAATGAGCGATGTCTTTTAAATTAGTAAATGGCACTTCTTATCGGTAAAGCGATGGTCAGCTAAACCGATTTTGAACGATCTTGGAAATTTTAATAAAAGTCTAACACCTGCTGTAGAACGGTGTCCAGGTGCTTTTTATTGCATACCGTTTCTAAAAGTTCTATCTTCAGGCGTAACCTTGTATCAGGAAATATGTTTGATACTGTACGCTACAAAAAGGTTTATTACTACTTTTCCTATAAGCTTTATCCCTTCATAACGAAGACGAAGTAACAAAATCATGATAATTATAACAGTGTAATGGAAACATCTCTCGGAAGAAAAAGATTAGCAACAACAAAACCTATTTAAAGACCAAATGCAAACATGCCAATCACTGAAAAGACAAAGATATCTGACTACCTCACATGAAATGCTTGAACATATAAGGCTATAATCTAAAAAAAAAAAACTTAGGAGTAAAGGGACTGAATAATTGAATAATTACACATTTTAATTTGCCCGGGGACTAATTTTATCTAAATTCAGATATTGTATAGATTATTAAAACGACTAATCACTCGGAAATTTAATAACTTACGGTGGAGTAATGTTTTTGCTTTATTTTGTTAGAAACTGAGGTTGACTAAACATGTGGCGTGGTGGGTTGTCGAAGGGGCTCTCTGTTACTGTTGTTGCATGTCAGCAGGTATTATTCTTCATGAACCGTATACCTTCAGTTCGTAGAGGATCATGGCTCTCCACAATTTCCTGTCTTCGTAGCTCTTAATAAATTTTTTTCTTATTCCTTCGAAACACTGTACACCCATCTATTTACTCAAACTAATTATGTTATACGCTTCTTTTCTCTGTCCAGATTGCCTTTAATCTGTCCTATGAGTATTAGGTTTTCCAAACCCTCTTTCCTTACTATCTACCCTAGAAATCTCAACTGTCTCTTCCTGATGTTAATTATGAGTTTCCTTTTTATTCCCATTTTCTCAAAAACAAGTTCACATATTCGCTCCATGCTATCCTCAGCATCCTTCTGTAGAACCACATTTCTGTTGCTTCAAGTCTCGCTAACGTATTGCGGTTCCAATGACAACCTTTCGTCAGGATTACCGCAATATAATGCCAAAGGAACTTTAATGTACAGTCAAGGTTAGACAAAAGTAATGCGAGGATGTAGAACACCCAGGTAGGTGACGGCCATTGACAAATGAATGGATTTTAACCCCTTCAGAAAAGAATTACCTATGTATTGTGTGACCACCTGTTTTATTTTCTTTGCGTAAAAAGATCATAAAACTAGCATTATACTCAAGTGTACACGGTAATTTACGTTGGATATTAATAGGTTAAAGTAATTATAGTTCATTTACGGAGATTACATTTTCGAAATTTTGTGTATTCTTACGAGATAAATATTCAAGCCAACGCCTTTAATGAGACATTTTTTCGGGTATATTCACCGACCATGACCAATATGTCAGCATCTGAACTTTTACTTTTAACTTATATATTTTACTGAATTTCTGTTCATACCACATTTCTATTCGATTTTATTGACAATTACTCAACTTTGAAATAAAAAATAAATTCATCAAACAAGTGCTATGAAACTTCTGGGATAAACCAAAATTGTATATATACATATATATATATATATATATATATATATATATATATATATATATATATATATATATATATGTATATGTGCGTGTGCGTGTGTGTGTGTGTGTGTGTGTGTGTGTGTGTGTTTGTGATTGTGTGTTTGTGTTTGTGTGTGTGCATGTTTGTGTGTGTGTGTGTACGTTTGTGTGTGTTTGTGTGTTTGGGTTTGTGTGTGTGTGTGTGTGTGTGTGTGTGTGTTTGTGTGTTTGCCTCTGTGTGTGTGTCTGCGCGCGCGCGCGCGCGTGTGTGTGTGTGTGTGTGTTTGTGCGCCCGTGCGCAAATATATAGAAAATAGGAAAGAACACGTCCGGGGTTCTTTAGTATTTTTGTTTTTATTTAAAAAAAAAACAGTGCTCCATACAGAAGTCTATTTGTTTATAAATTATAAAATGAAAATATTAAATTATAAATTATTATCATTATTATTATACATATATATATATATATATATATATATATATATATATATATATATATATATATATATATATAGCTAGTTAGATAAATAGATGATACAACTTCAGATAGAGAATTAAATGGATAGAAAAAAGAAATTAAGACTTGAAAAATATATAGAGATATTTAGGAAAACTTTATATAGATAGATAGATAGATAGATAGATAGATAGATAGATAGATAGATAGATAGATAGATCTCGTGCTGTTATCATTTAGTGATCAGGAATTCGATCTCTTGATGAGGTAATGAGATCTACATATACCTTTGTGCAAATTAAGCGGTACAAAATGCATAATTTCTTTATTATTTAACTTTTTTCGTATTTTCGAATGAAACGTGACTCACCGCACATGTTAGTACTTCGTTTCTCCTTTCTGTTCTTGATTGCAACGCCATGAGAAATTTCCAATGAATCTCTGAAATGCCCTATAAACAACCCACTGTAAATTTTTTTTTTTTCTTTTTTTTTTTTTAATCATATCACCCCAAGCAAGGCCGGAGGCCACTATCACGCAAGGGGTTAAAGAAGGGTTGGAGGAAGAGCAGATAGGAGTGGCAAGGGAGGGGATGTGGAGAAAGAGAAAGACAGTGGGTCGATCAAGGCAAGGGGGCCACAAAAGATCCGGAGCGAGAGCAGATAGGAATGAAAAATGAAAGGATGTGGAGAAGGGAAGTGGATAGATCAAGGCAACTGGAGATGTCGATTGACGCTACACTTAAACCGTTGGAGATTGTATTTGTCAGGGAAACAGTAATAGGGAAGGGAGTTCCATAGGCGAGATGTACGAGACATGAAGCTATTGGAGTAGAAAAGACGTCTACATCTAACAGTTTCCACGGTGTAGGGGTGGGAGCGGGAAGCCAGTCTGGTGGGGCGTTTAAATTCACGAGGCCTAGAGACAAGCGAACGCAACTCCTCAGAGCAATTACCGTGGAAGTACTTGTAAAAAAGGCAGAGCGAGGCAACATCGCGTCTGTGAGAGAGCGACTGCAGACGAAATGACAGATCAGGGCCAATCACGTTGCCTATCCGCCTCTGGATCTTATTAAGAACCCCGAGGCAAACAGCAGGGGCCCCAGACCATATATGGCAGCAATACTCCATGCAAGGGCGAAATAGGACAGAAATAAAAACTCTTGTTTCTACCTTGGTTGACTCATAATTCATAAGACTTTGGTGATCAGGTGGGAATCCTTTTGGTAAATTATCCCACAGAGAACAGTCCTTGGGAAGAAGCTGTCTGAATGGAATGTGCCCCTTACCAATGGTATACTAAGAGAATGAAGATAATTCAAATCTGTGATTGTTGCAATGGTTGGTCTTAACTGCAAATTTCTGAAATGTTGGATCAAAGGAATATAATTCGCTAGAACATTTCCCATAGAAATAGCGATAGATTAGCGAGAGACTTACCACGTTTTGTCTGTAGGAAAGGGGTTCCAGCGCAAAAAAATTCCATCACCCACAAGGCAGTATAAATTCTATTGAACTTCGTCATGGTTGGAAAGTGATGATTAGGTAGTTGCAGCCCAGATGGAATATGAAAGGAATTAGGATAATTTGAACCTGTGTACGTGAAATTGCGGCACTAAAAAATATAGTTCGCCAGAACATTAGCGATAAATAATGAGAGGCTAGCAAAGTTTTGTCTACGGGAAAGAGGTTGTAGCTTGGAAAAAAACATCAATCGCCGACGGGTCCGCGTAAACGGTTTTAAACTCTGTTATAAAAGCTAGAAGTGATACTTTATTTTTTGGTCTAATCTGACTCTCGTATAGATTAGAACATGATACAGTGAGTTAAGAATATTTTGGAATGTTTTCCCCAACATTTTTAGCAATTGATTTTATTCGCGATTATATACGAATGTGTTACCTATCGAGGTCGGGTGGTGTGGATTCCTTGAATGATCAATCATTTCTTTCCTTCGACTTGGTTCTGGTGACGGTCCAAATTAAAAAGCAAAAATAAAACACAAACATAATAACCTCATCCACTTGTAAAAAACAGATTAAAAATAATGGAAGCCTTAATAATAAAAAAGTAAAAGCCTGCACTTAATAATATTAACTACGAACACGGCCAAAATGTACTGTGTTCGGAAAACAATACATCCCTATAACTCTAAAACATGCACACAACCTATGCACCCAATTAAAATTATCCTTGATAATGGCTAAAATTATAGCCGAAAGCTTTCTGAATTATACATTTGGATAGTTTATATACACTCTGTGGCCACAAAAGAAAACACTTGTTTCAACGCAAGAAAAATTAAATAAAAAGCTTAATAGTAGTACCTTCAGTGTCATCTTTAATGAAACATATATAAATGAAGGATTGCTGCCTATATAATATAATATAATATAATATAATATATATATATATATATATATATATATATATATATATATATATATATATATATATTATAGTAAAAAATAAAATAACAGAAAGATATATAATCCGGTGATCTTATTGATATTTTTATTTTTACGAAACAGTACTCAATGTAAAACTAAGTAAATTTAAAAATAAGTTATTCCAAAATTTGCTTGAAAATGAAACAGAACTAATGCTTTTAATTTAATTATATAATTTAATTTTGGTTTTTGAAACTTGGTAATTCCTGTGTAGCGGAGGAACCATATTTTTAAATCAGTTAATTTATAACACACACACACACACACACACACATATATACATATATATATATATATATATATATATATATATATATATATATATATATATATATATATATATATATATATATAGGGTGTGCATAAAGTTCGTGTGCACTTAAAAAGATGTCTAACTTTATTTGTATTATAAATTTTTAAAACTGCACACGAACTTTATGGACACCCTATATATATATATATACACACACACACACACACACACACACACACACATATATATATATATATATATATATATATATATATATATATATATATATATATATATATATATATTGTGTATTTAGGCAGCAATCCTTTTTTCATGCACATTTCATTAAAAACGACTGACAAGGTGCTTTTATTTAGTTTTTTATATAATTTCTCGTGCAATCTAATAAGATTATTAGATCTATTTCTCGCACGAGAAATTATATAAAAAACTATATAAAAGCACGTTGTCAGTCGTTTTTAATGAAATGTGCATATATATATATATATATATTTATATATATATATATATATATATATTTATATATGTATATATATATATATATATATATATATATATATATATATATATATATATATATATATATATATAGAGAGAGAGAGAGAGAGAGAGAGAGTGGAGAAAGCATCATCATCCTCATCATTCCCTTGACTTTTGTAATCGTAGGGCGAATCCGAATGCAGAAGCCGCACTAAATCTCCTCCACAACGGTCCATCAAGTGCGGCCATCAGCAATTCCGGTACAGTCATACTTGTCCACTGGTTTGACATTGTCCAACCAGTTTTACGTTTCGTCCTCTCTTGCGTCTACCTTCGACGGTCTTTTGTATGATTGTCTTGCACAGGCTGTCGTGCCTTGTAATGTGTTCAAACCACGCCATTTTTCTCCGCTTGACAGTGGCGAGAAGATGTTCCTGGTGACTCACAAAACTTTCAACCCTTTTCCGCACTAACTGTTATGTTCCTAACAGAAAATGACAAAGTGTTTCCGTATGCATTTGTCTTCAAACGCTTGGAACTTCTCTCTGTTTCTGCTAACAATGTCCACGCTTCATATCTATATAAGAGAATGGCGACGACCGGCGATTTGTACATTCTGAACGTTTTTTGAAAGCTGATTTTGCTCCTCCATATTTTTACCAAGTTGTTCATCGCTGCCATGGCTGCGACAATCTGTGTACGGATTTCCGAGTTGCAGGTACCATCTTTAGACAAGATTGCTCCTAAGTATTTAAAACTGGAAGCTTCCTGCAGTGAATTCCCGTTCATGGTAATGTTGACACGGGCATTACTTTTTGTGCTGTTCACCATTACTTTGGATTTCTCAAAGCTGACCCCCATTCCATATGCTTCTTCTCTTTGAAAAGGTTTGTGGTCAGGTCCTGGAAATCACTGTTATTACCTGCTATGAGGCCAATATCATCTGCAAAACCTAAGTTAAAGACGGATCTGCCCCCGATAGAGATTGAAGGATCATGGTTTTTCAGTGTTTCTTGCATGATTCTCCCTAGAAATAAGTTGAACAATGTGGCTAAAAGTACGCACCCTTGCCCCCCGCCGAGAGTCGTCCGGGAGAATTCTCCATTTGATTTCCCAGAAGACCGGCGCTGGGTACAGCTTTATATAGGGCCTGGATGATTTTGATAATTCCGTTATTTACAGTGAATTCCCTAAGGATTTGCCAATGACTGTCATGCCATTCACGATCAAATATACATATACTGTAGTAAATGTAAATTTCCTTGAAATACGTCAATTGAAGCAAAAGTGTGAATAGATATCGATGCTTTTGCTTGAGGGAAATTCATTTACCGGGGAGTTAATGAAAGAAGGCTTCAAGCTGAGAGAAAAAAAAAGAAACGATAAATTTTTTAGAGGCTTTTCATAAGTTAACCGTGAAAATGGCATGAACACTTACACTGTTTCAAAACAAATTTCTACCACAGACAGCTGGTCGACACTTTAATTGAAAAAAGGCTGATCTGCTAGTCAACCATAAAAAATTGATAACGTGTCATTTTGACTTAACTAGATAGACGGATGCGTTCCGAGCAGAAAGATTAACTGTAAATGAGAAACAACATAAAGGAGAACCTTTATTAATGTAACAGTTTTATACAAATTTTAACCCAATAAAAGGCAGAAGAGCCACTTAATGCAGAGTGTTTCTGTATGCTGTTGCATGAACGTAAGTGAAAAGAAGAATTGCAGTCTATGAGGTTACAGTAAGATTCACCCTTTACAAGGCCCGGAGGCCAGTCGAGGTAGAGAGTTTATGTATACTGTTGCATGAAAGTAAGTGAAAACAAGAATTACAGTCTACGAGGTTACAGTAAGATTCACCCTTTACAAGCCCCATAGGCCAGTCGAGGTAGAGCGTTTCTGTATACTGTTGCATGAATGTAAGGAAAGACAAGAAGTGTAGTTTATGAGGTTAATGTAAGATTCACCCATTACAAGGCACGTGTGCCACTCGAGTTAGAAAGTTATGTCAGGAGGTCATTTGTGTGTATAGGAATGGGAGATAACCGTTAGCCCCAGCCTTGAAAAGGTCAAGATTGTATTGATCGGGGAAACATCCTGTTCTTACGATATGCCTAAGTGAAACCTTGGTAGGTTTGTCTGGCTCATTAGGTTTAACTATATATATATATATATATATATATATATATATATATATATATATATATAGGAGGGAAGGGGGGAAAGTCCTTATTTCATTGGCTGATGTTGACTGACGTATGTCAATAAGAACGGTCGGAATCCTAGCCATATTTTATTTATCTTTTTTTGCAATGTCGAAGTGCGTAGCAAAACGCTATCAAGGAGGCGGCCTGAATCTTGTGGAATTAGGTCGGGGTTGCTGTTGGAGCCGATATGATGCAAAACCCGAAATCGGCTATGAAGACAGTGCATCACTGAAGACCTTCCTTGTTGCCTCTGAAATGTATTACTCTTCTATATATATATATACAGAGATAAATGAGTAAAAATAGAGTATAATTCCATGGCCCGTAACATGTAATTCAAAAGAGGGCTCAATACAAAGTAGAGCTAAATATTATTTTGTTTTAGGATATTAAGACAAAAGCATGTTAAAAATCGCTATACAATTACAGTTATGTTTCAACGCTACAATCCAATAGATTACCATCGCCTGAGGAGACCCATTTGTAGCGTTGAAACAGAAATTTAATTCTGTAGCGATTTTTAACATGTTTTTGTTTTATTATCCTAAAATAATATATATATATATATATATATATATATATATATATATATATATGAAGAAATATAAATGTGGTATATTTATGGGATAATGTGCTCAATATCAGAGATATAGCGTGTGTAAATATAAAAGTGAACATGGTAGTCGACACTTAGAGGCGACAGTCTGTTTCATGCTAGATGCAATCTTCGGGCCACGAGTGCTGTTATTTTTCTCGGCTATTTTTATATACGGGTCAGTGGTGCATTTATATATATATATATATATATATATATATATATATATATATATATATGTGTGTGTGTGTGTGTGTGTGTGTGTGTGTGCAGGTATGCCATGTTTTATTACCTAAGGCGTCGGTAAAACAGGATAGCAGACCATATACAAAAACGGATGACTCCGAAATAAACCAGGCTTAGAGTTAAAAGTAGCATGAAGTAGAAATCTTTAGAAACCTGTTAGTCCATTTTCGTGCCGTCATATAACGACATGAGCTCAGTGAACACTATAAAACGAGGAAAGAATTCCTAGTTTCCTGTATTCAGATCAGAAGTAGATAGAATGTGTGTCAATCCCGAACATCATATCTCATAAACGATTTAGTTTCACGAAGCGAAGAATATAAATACAGACAGCTTCCGGATCATTTCCCAACTTTTTCACGCGGATCCACGCCCTCTCTAACTTTCTAACCTCCCGTCCTGAAGAAGCAGTTTTACGTACGATTTCATTGTCAAGAGTTTTTTCACTGCTCTTTGAACTGTCATAGCTGAAACTCTTTTCTCGTGCGCCAAACGTCTTATGGATTCAATTGGATCTTTTTGAATTGATCTCTTTAACTCTAAGTTGAAATGATGATTCCACTTTCTGTTGTGACCTCCTGATTCAGTTTCCTCTTTTTAAATTTATTCACTGTTCTTTTGATGCTTCCTGAATTGACTTTGAAGACCGAGCGCCAGAATTTGAATATTGGTACCATAGCTGAAGGCCTGATTGATCTTTTCCCTCCAACTATTGTTCATTTGGGAAGAGAGTGCCGCTGATGCAAAAAGATTTTAACATGTTCTCTTTGTCGCTGAATAATTGAAATGTTTTTCAGTGAAGAATGGATTGAGGATGGCTAAACGTCTTAACTGAAAACCTTGAAAAAAGAAACTCAGTTAGTTTAGTGTTTTCTGAGATATTAAACATTTTGACTGGTGGATAATTATGCTGTAACACAATTTGGACAATTTTGCTGTTTAATTTTTGCTGTATATATATATATATATATATATATATATATATATATATATATATATATATATAATCTGTAAATCTTTAAATGAACCTTGATTCTTATACGTACATAGAAACTATCCGATTTTCTGACAAAAATCTCTATTGAACAAAGAAGTGAATTAACTGTAAATTGACAACAGAATTTATCCTTTACCTTAAAATATAGTTAAATTATATAGTTACATTTTAAAAATTGGACATAAATTATAAGTATATAACGGACCACCATCTATTAGTAATTATCTTATTTTGGCTTTATTTACATTTATTTTGGCTTTATTTACATCTAAATTTAATACCTGCGGTGACCTTGTGGTAACTAGTGCACCAAGTATCTCTATTCAGCCCTTCAAAAATTTTTTTTTTTTGCAAATATAATATTCATTAGTTTTTTATTCTTTTAAATAAATCCTTAAGAGATCGTTTGGTAAAAATCGCCTGAGTCTACCGTAAGGTTGTAACTAAGGTAGGAGAGTTTTAAAGTTCTACATGTTATTTTTACTTTTTTCACGCATATATTGATCACTTCTTAATACTACTGTTTGTCAAAAATTCCTTTCTCCATAATATAACTATTTGTACTATGTTATAATGCTTATTACATAAACAATATCAATACGAAATATTTTTTTTTATTAAAGTATATTTAATACATGCAGGGACATTGTGGTACGTAGTGCACCAAGTATCTCTATTCGGCCCTTCAAAAAGAGTGGTTCGTTCTGCAAAAGCCTTCACCACTATAATCAAATCATATGAGTTGGTGTCTGGGCTGTCGGTTCCTAGGAAAGGAAATGAGTTAGTGCTGAGCCTCATACGTCCACCATATATATATATATATATATATATATATATATATATATATATATATATATATATATATATATATATATACGTATTGATTTGAACATGTTTTTGATCTAATCTCTCAGTTGAATTGGTAAGGTGTAACCGTAAGTTCTATGCTAGCATTTTCTTCTGTTACAATTCTCGCTCGTGGACCTCTTTTCTGGCTCTTACTTTTCAGCCATGTTTGTTCTTCAAAACTTTAAATGCCATGCAAATCGTTATTTATTCTATTCTAGATTCCTCTTCTTTTATTTTTCTCGCTCATCTGTTGCTTATTCTTTCACGCTCCTTGTGTCTTAGTGACTTTATTGCATTGCATAGGGTGATATGATTTTAAAAAAAGTGTTGTTGTTTTTTTCTGAAAAATGTCTTTACATTTCGGATGGCGCCATTTGCTATTCCAATTTCAGTGCCACATATTCCTTCATTTCTGAAAATCACTTGCGGAAACATTTTTATAAATCGTCGTCTTAATACTTTATATCCTGCAGAACGTGCGCTCTAAGAAATGTATCTTCCTTTGCTTGAAGTGCACAGTAAAAAAATCAAAAAATCCTGGCATTGATGAGAAGTAAAGGTCAGAGAGATCAAACAGTGATCGATTCCCTTGATATGAGCAAGCGTTTCTGACGTTGTTATCTTCGGGAATATTGCATTAGGCCATATTAGCATCAATAAATAATCTATCAAATGTTGTAATCCAATCCTATTCCATTTTTCTTTTCCTAATAATAATACCATATTCCCTATATTCAAATTTAGAAACAAGCTAAATATATACTGGAGCAGCAATAATTCATTCAAAAGATTTTAGTATTTACAGATTCGCTATACAATTACAGTTATGTTTCAACGCTACAATCCAATAGATTACCATCGCCTGAGGAGACCCATTTGTAGCGTTGAAACAGAAATTTAATTCTGTAGCGATTTTTAACATGTTTTTGTTTTATTATCCTAAAATAATATATATATATATATATATATATATATATATATATATATATATATATATACCCAAGTATAAGATTGGTATATACGGAATAAATTCCAATAACCAACAATTATTATTCTTAAAAGAGTGCTCCATATATATATATATATATATATATATATATATATATATATATATATATATATATATATATATTGTCATCCACAGACAAAAGCTCATCAGTGTGGCTAGACGTCCGGTTATGTATATGTGTGTGTGTGCAGGTATGCAGAAAAATAGGAAAGAACACGTTAGGTAAATAATCCGAAGTTCCTTAGTATTTTTGCTTTTATTTTAAAAAAGACCGTGCTCCATACAGATGTAGAGCTTATATTATATTTTTTTTTTAAATATGATTCCTTCACTACATAAGAGTTCTCATGTTTCAAAAACGAGAGCCGAGACCCTCAATATAATTATTGAAATTAAGTTGAGTTAACGTATCGAGTCCCGTTTCATCCTCAAGCGAATATTTAGGAATAAGCTATGTTGTGGTTTGTGCGTGTTTATAAGTATGGTCTCTTGCAACATTAATTACTATGGAAACGGCTGGGGGCGGCTATATTGGTTAGGTGGTCGAAGAGTTAAGAGTTAATTCATATCTGCAGACCGGTCACCTTCGGAATGTTTATGTCAGGTTATGGTGGGGGTCGCTATTTCAAATCTGATAGTTGCGGTCGCCGTCTAGTTAGTTTAAAAGCGAAAGGTATTTTATGGCGTGACGGCGTGTCGTTAAGTGTCGAGAGGATTCTGTTTTATTATTATCTATCTATTAATCTCTTTATTTATTTGTTTATTCAAATGGCTATTTCTTATACAAACGTGTTGGACTGGATTACAATTTGTTTTTTTGACGGCTTCACAAAGGGTTTTTCTATTTAATGATTGGGCTAAGCTTTTAAGACTTTTATTAAACTATGGAATTTATTTGTTTATCTGTTTTTTTATGGTAATTATTTAATGCGAAAAGTTGTTGATGTCGGCTAAAAAACCGTTAACTCCTGCCTATGGTTTAATAACTTTTCATTATTTAGAAACTTAATGTGTAGTTTTTCATGTAGGCATAAAGGGCATGGGTCATCCCAGGTTTTACAAGTTCTTGTTCTATTTATTATTTTCCATTTTACTTTTGGTGTTTTATTCGTTTCTTTTAAATGCCAGAAATATTGGGATAGAGATGTCTGATTTCTATTTTGGATATTGTTGAAGTAGCTCTTGTGTTGTGTCCATCTAATTTTAAATTTATTCTTCGTTGACCCAATGTATATCCTATCAGTGTTAGGACTCTCGATGGGTGAGATAGTCCACTGGTATACCACGGATTTTGTGAGGCATTTATTTTCTAACGGGCAGTCTTTAGGGTTTCTGCAATCACATAATTTTTCATTAATTTTGTCTAATTGCAGTTTAGGAGTTTTTTTTTATACTGTTTTGGCATGCATGTTTTTCCAGGATTTTAATATTATGTTTTTTTTTATGATTCTTTCTAGGTTTTCAGTGCAGCTGTAACTTAATTTTAAGTTTTTTTTTTATTAAAGATCTCGCTAAGTTTGCTATTAGTGGGAAAGTGTTTTTCAATTAAATCTAGGAACTTATGCCCAAGTTTAGTACTGACCATTTGGTTGAACGGAGGGGTACACCATATGATTTTTCTTTTCTTGTTTTTCTTACTATTGGTACTATTGTTTCGATAGCATATGTCAGCGCTTTTGTATCCGCTATCTTTCCGGACTGTGTTATAGAAATTACTGTGTTGTCGGAATATTTCCTTATTTTTAAAAAACTACTGAACGCCATATTATTATTTTCATTATCTTTCGAAATATGGCGTTCATTTGTTTTTCTTTTTGTTTTTTTTAAAATAAATAGTTCAGAGATAATTTGCTAAAAATCGCCTGAGCGTACCGTAAGGTTGAAACTAAGGTAGCAGATTCAACTGACCTCCTGATTTTTAACGTTCTACATTTTATTTTTACATTTTTCACATTTTTACATTTTTCAAAAATAGTAGTAATAAGTGTTCAATATGAACACTTATTACTACTATTTTTTCCTGTTGTTATTCAACCCTGACCATTTACCTTTTATCTATCTATCTATCTATCTATCTATCTATCTATCTATCTATCTATCTCTCTCTCTCTCTCTCTCTCTCTCTCTCTATATATATATATATATATATATATATATATATATATATATGAAGAAATATATTAAGGTGTGCTATATATAAGGGATAAAGTGCTCAATATCAGAGATTGAGCGTGTGTAAATATAAAAGTGAACATTGAAGTCAACACTCAGAGGCGACAGGCTGTTTCATGCTGGACGCAATCTTCAGGCCGATTGCGTTTAGCATGAAACAGTCTGTCGCCTCTAAGTATTGACTTCAATGTTCACTTTTCTATATATATATATATATATATTTGTGTATTTAGGCAGGAATCCTTATTTTAAGCACATTTCATTAAAAACGACTGACAAGGTGCTTTTATTTAGTTTTTTATATAATTTCTCGTGCGATCTAATAAAGTTTTTCTTTTCAGAGGATAAATTATATAAAAATTGTCCGAATGTTCTTTTTTTCCGAGCGCTTTCAGCTATACATTTAGCCATTTTCAAGGATTATATTTCAACTGTTAGAAATAGAAATAGTTTGTTATATGTATGTTTTATAAAGTGATTCATTTTTTTGTTTCAAAACACGGTCAAGATATTAGGTCCATGTTCAAAGTTAATATTATTAAGTGTTGGTTTGTTTATTTTTATTAGTAAGGCTTCCTTTATTTTTAGCCTTTTTTTACAAGTGGATGATGCTATTATATTAGTGTTGTCGACAAGTATATTCCGAATAGTGTCCGGTAGGTCTCCATGAATATTTAAATGAGATCTAATTGAGCTATTATCAGAAAGGTGTAGAGTTAATCTGCGTGTTAAACAATTTGTAGTGTGGCCTATATAATTATTTACGAAAGTTGATTCTTGAGGAATACAATTCCTTTGGACAAGAAACGCCTAATGTGGAAAATCCAACAATTGATTAGGAAATCCGTTATTAATCAGCGTTTGCTTTATATTTTTTAATTCATTAAAGAAAAGCGTGCGGGAAGATGAGTTCTCGTGCGCTCGCGTGAGGAAATTCTTAATAACACTTATTTTATATCGAAGAGGGCATTCGCTAGAGAAATTAAGATAACAAGAGTCTTTGCTAGTTGTTTTTTTATAAACAGAAGTTTTAAAAGTATTATTACTAAAATCGACGAGAACATCTAAGAAAGGAAGTTTATTTTTTTCACTAATTTCATAAGTAAAATTTAGGACAGAATTTTGTTGAAATGTAGTTTTCAATTTTCTATTTATTTCTTGTTTTCAGCCAAAATAATAATTATATATATAGTATAAACATACACACGCAAAAAAAAGAGAAATACTGGATTTTAAAATTAGACACATAAACTAGGGTTAAACAAAGTCTTGGGAATTTTAAATCTGTATAAAAATTTCAATAGTTACAAAATTTCTTTAGATATAGTTAAAAAAACCTTTTTAAACAACATCTAAAATATTACCGTTAGATTTACGTTAGAAATATTCAAACACAGTTGCATTCCACATCACGTGACGTCCGCGTCTCGCGACGGACGCTACTTGAAAACAAACTTCTGAATACAGTTATTTAATTAATTTCTGACGAAAGATCGGGGCGATCTGAAATATCAAATATATATATATATATAAAAATATAAATAAATACTTTCACAAAAAAAACATTCAATTTTTTTTCTTTTAATTTACAACTTTTCAGTTGTTTTCTCCATATTATATATATATATATATATATATATATATATATATATATATATATATATATATATATATATATATATAAAGCAGAAGAGACAGACCAAATATGGCCGTAATATTCAAATTCACAGGCGAATGGTAGAATAATATCCTGGCCATATGATTACACATTGAGCACTCTATTCAATTCTGTGTCTGTGATTCGCCTCGCACTGACTTAAATTATAACGATTATTCGAGCATGATTTGGAAGTCAAACAAATTTATCTTGCCAAATTCCAGGACACAGTTTTCGGTTTGGAAATTGTAGGATCATATCATGTCAGCCGTACAAGGTGAATCTTCCTAAAATTCACTTTTATCATAGGGCAACTTCTTAACTATGCCAATTATAGGAAACATTTTTGTTGTTTATTTCAGCTACAAGTTTTAAAAGATATATAGATTTTTTCCTATGCTACTCTACGAATCTTTTTTTGTATCTGAGTTTAATGTATTTGTGTGTTCGTGTGTTCAATATTTATTTGAAATCGCTGCTGTCTTTCTACTAATAGCAGCCGATGCCTTCCGGGCCATCCTGCCTCGATGAGTTTGAGTTCGATCCCAGGGCGCATTGCAGCTGAAGAATAACATTTCCACAGGAGAGCCCCATCACACCAGGAGGAGGAAGAAGGATGGTTTCTGAATTCAAAAATTCCAATAAAAGAAAATGGCCCAGGAAAAGAGAGAGAGAGAGAGGGGGGGATAGAGACAGGGGGAGATAGAGAGACAGGGGAGGGAGAGAGGGAGGGAGAAAGAGGGAAAGAGGGAGGGAGGGTGAGAGATGCGAGAGAGATAGAGAGAGAGAGGGAGGGAGAGGGAGAGTGTGAGAGAGAGAGGGAGAGAGATAGAGATAGAGAGAGATGCGAGAGAGATAGAGAGAGAGAAGGAGGGAGAGAGGGAGAGAGATAGAGAGAGAGAAGGAGGGAGAGAGGGAGAGAGATAGAGAGAGAGGGAGAGAGATAGAGATAGAGAGAGAGAGATAGAGAGAGATGCGAGAGAGATAGAGAGAGAGAGAAGGAGGGAGAGAGAGGGAGAGATATATAGAGAGAGGGAGATTGAGAGAGAGAGAGGGAGAGAGAGAGGGAGAGAGAGATAGAGAGAGAGTTGGAGAGAGAAAGAGAGAGACTAGTATATGCGAACAACAAAACCCTGCTTGACGAAACAAAAGCATCTGTTTAAAATTCCCCGAAGCAGGGAAAAGTCGAAGTGTATTGTAACAAAACACAAAGTAAAACAAAAAATAAAACAAAACATTAAAACAACGGATGAGATCGTTAGCAACAAAAAGATATGTATGTTGACATTATGCCATGTCAAAACTATAGGGTTAATGTTTAAAGTTCTGGAAATTCCATGGTGATTTTTGCGAGTTATCACTGAACAGAAATGTGAGAGAGATTGTTCACCAAAATACATTAAATAAAATTGTAATAAATAGATTACTATTTCATTATTTTATGCGTCTTTTTTTAAACATTTTGAGCCCTGCGTTCCCGAACAATTTGAGCCCTTCCGCCTGATCTCCTCACTCAAAAATTCGCAAATAATTGTTATGTAATGTTTCACGGTAGATATAAAAATATTTACAAGTGTTTACCCACTTGGTAGCAGGGCATTACGTTATTTTTCTCTACCACTGTTCAACCGGTGGATGGATAATACGTCATTTTTCTCTATCACCGGTAAAGCGGTAGTCAGAGCTCAAAGGGTTAAAGACTGATTAGGGTATTCGGCAATATATTTTCTTACCCTATTAGCTTAAAAAGGCGCACTGTGCTGATGTTTGCGTTATACCCGTTGAGGGCTTATTGTGTCTCCGGCCCAAAACTAAAGAGACCTCTTGTCCAGCTTAGAAAGCAGCAATGATAAATTTGATGAAATAACTTTGAATTCTTCAATTCACTCAATGGAACTCCAAAACATTCACTTTAAATCTGATTCGAGCTGTAAGTCCATTTCCGTCCAGAAGAGCGATTTCGGCCGAAACACCGATTTGGACAGAAATTTCAATTCAGGTCGAAAATTAAGTTCTTCAAATCGCAACTTCAACTGAGTTGAGTTCTTTCAAATCTCACGTCACGAAACCTCTGACTTTAACTTTGATTTCTTGACATTGTGAAGAAATAAAATTGATTTTCTCAATTCACAAAGTTTTGGAGATATTTTAAATTGAATTTAAAAGAAATAATTTTAAATTCAAAAAGATTTGTGTTACTTTAAGTTCAATATAAATTAAAAACTTTAAAATCCCTACATTTTATCAGTTACTTTAAAATTTGAAATGCCCTATCATCATTCGGAAACAGATCCCAATCCTGAGAGTTCAAGCACCAGCTGAAGGGCAGATTTTCATTTTTTCATCCTGATTCCAAATATGTATAAAACCTTTCACTTTAACTCTGCTTCTGTGGCTTTTTGAAGAAATAAAATTGATTTCCTCAATTCAAAAAAGTTTTGGAGATATTTTAAACTGGATGTGAAACATTCTTTTAAATACTCAAAGATTTTGTGTAACTTTAAACTCAATATAAATTGAAATTTTAACTGTTCCCTCCTCATCCGGAGAGAAATCCCAATGCTGGATGTTCAAGAACTAGATGAAGAGCACATTTTTATTCCCGGGATCATCCTGATTCCAAAACGACATAATACGTCTATGTAGAGCAGGTATGGCCGTAGTTAGTGGCGTTTCAGATACACGAACAGACAGAATTTGCTGTTTATTTATTAAGAAGTAAGTTAAGACCGTTTGCTATCTCTCTATGTTCTGGTGTTGCCATCCATTTACACAATGATATGGAATATAATCGATCTTGAAAAAGCATCACGATTTCAATCACTTTCTCACCGACGTAATATGGCTTCCCTCTGTCTTTTCTACGAATATTTTCATGTCAACTGCTCTGACGAACTTTTTTTCCCTAGTGCCCCGAAAAAATTAATTTAAGTGTGCTACTAGATTGCCATCTAAGTTCCACTTATTTTGCTGTTGCAATAACTTGATGCAACCACCACTTCTACTCTCTCAGTTTATTTCTTGCACTTTCAGCCTGTGGGACTCTCTTCCGATTCCTTGCTTCCCTGATAACTAAAATCTTTAAAAATTTAAATTCAACGTCAGTCGCTATCTTCTGTCTTTGTGAATCCCTTTCATTTTTATCCTTACTTCAATTCTCTCTATTCTCAGTTTCACTTTCACTTTCACTTTCGCTTTCTCGTTCGCTTTCACTTTTACTTTCACTTTCGCTTTATTTTTCTCCCTGTAACGTCATGCGTTTTAGTGCTATTATGGCTTTACTTTGGGTGCATTATCATACTCCTAATTCCGCCGCCTTATGCAAAATCTCGCTCTACCACAACTAGCCGTTAGGCTTTGTATTAGATAGAGAAACTGTATAAAACTATCTGAACAACAAAAGATACACAGACGACACATTGCTGAGAGAAGACACGGAAAGAAATCTACAAGAAGGTAGTGAAGGAAAGCGAGCAATCTTTGGGTCGAACAAATGTTCTGAAAAGGCATGAGCGTTTCAAGGTCGGTCGAAAATTAATGATGATAAGCGTTAAGCACGAACAAATCCGAGCGAAACACTAATACATTGTTGAAAGAATCGCCGCCTACGTTCTCTACGCTACCAAGGTGATTATTTTATTTGTAATACTCCATTGAGGTCTAACCCAACCACATTCATATATTCATAATATTCCTCACCCAGAAAGAAATGCCACAGCTGGATATTTTTGTTGTGGCAACACACTACCACTTATAAAACTAGAAAAAAAACGAATTCAAATTCCTATGTTAATTGTGAGGTCTATACGAACGGGAGACGTGTGCGATAAATCTAAGAATGGCAAAAAAAAAAGGTTTGAGCGTACATAAAATATTTGAAAAAGAAAGATATGACTTCCAACAAAAAGATGACCATCGGTCAGGTTGTCCAAAATCCTCAACTACTAATGCGCAAAATGATGCCACTCACAGTATGCTTTTGGGTGACAAACGCCTTACTGTCTAACGGTTAGCTAATTCCATACACATTGAATCTGAATCGGTCCATACTGTTTTAACTGAGATCTTGAGGACGATCAAGCCGTCTGAAAGATAGGTCCCAACCTGAAAAGGGTTGACACTTCCAGGACACTTCTGACTCGCTTCCAGGCTGACCACGAGAATTTCCACCTCAAATTAGAAACCTTGGTTTACCACTTCGAACGTTAATCAAAGATTCAAAGCAAACAGTGGAAACACTCTGGTTGTCGGCCAACAAGGAAATTCAACCACGCAGTCTGGTGGCTTCTGTTTTTCGAGAAGGCGTAATCATGACAGACTGCCTGGAGAAGGAAACAACTATTAATGGACAGTACTCTGCATCAGAATTAAGACAACTGAAGGACACAATCAAATTGAAAAGCAGAGAGAAGTTGAGGGAGGGTGTACACTTGTTCCAAAATAACCCCCTCGTTCACAATGCTCAGTTTGCAGGATCTGAAGTAGCCAACTCTGGCTTTGATTTGTTACCCACTTACTCACCAGACTTAGCATCATCTGACTTCTTCTTGTTTCCTAAACTAAAATCTAACCTGTG
>OZ038509.1:69192910-69202910 GCA_964036315.1 Acanthosepion esculentum | reverse complement strand
CAAAGGCAGGATGTGTGTGTGTGAGTGTGTGTAACGAATGCACGGTCGCAATTTTCGACGGATTTGCACCAAAATCTACATGCACATGCTCTAAGTTAGCAGAAGGCCAAGACCGATTTTGCATTTTCCAACTCCCATCGATAGTGGAAATAATCGATTTTTTCATGCTTCTACGGCAGTTTTCATGTAGTTTGAGGTTATTTTCTACTGGCCAGAGTGGGAGCCTATAGCTGGCTGCCACGATTAGGCAGGAACATTCTATTGGCAAGAGTGAGAGCGAACAGCTGACTGACACGAATGTTAACTAGCTTGCTAGCATGCAAAAAAAATGCATTCGTCTCAAGTGGCAAAAATTTAAATCTGCATGGCACTTTACTCCAATTGGCTCATTCGCTTGCTTAAACTCAACGTTGATTCTGATTCCGCAGAACTGGGTTATGTGTGAAAAAGTATTTGTTGTTAACATTCTTTTTTCATTCGGTTTTTCCAGTTATGAGTCCTTTTTTTAAATCTGATTGTTTTGTGTTCATTTTGTTTAGTTCTTTTTTCGTAACAGATTTAATGTTTAGTATAGAGCTTAAAAAAATTCGCAGTGTGAGATAGGCAAGAAGTAAGGCATGTAGAAACATCAGCACGGCAAAGGGCACTCCTTTAAAGGCAAGGAAGGGCAAAAATATTTTAAGTCAAGTGAGAGCGATTGCTGTATGAGTCGCACGATTTTTGAATCAAGCACAGGCAAAGCCGGTTCATGCTGCTAGTGTATATATATTGTTAGATAAAAAAAATAAATTATTCAGTATCAACCACTGACTAAAGATTTTATTTTACTCCCATTTTTAGTCATATTTTTGTATATACATTTTAAGTTTTAATTATGTATATATTCATAATTTAAAAAAAATTAATATTAATTTATTTATATAAGATTAAATTTTTGTATAACATTTTTAATTTTTTATGTATATAAAAGTTTAATTTTTAATTTTTTATATATGTAAGATATTACGTAACGTGCCTCTCTTTTAAAGTATGGTCAACCATATATGATAATCAGAATATAAGTGCAATGACTATAGCAAATTTAATTCAACATTCATAACATTAGATTACGGAGCATATTTTCCTTTATGTAAAAAAGGCGCTCTCCTGTCATTTACTTAAAGTGTGTTTTAACAGATAAAGTCGTCGTAGAACAACAATAAAGTGATTGATGAGTGACAAGCGACCAGTGACAAACGGGTAATCTCCGCTAC
The DNA here is from genome assembly GCA_964036315.1 of Acanthosepion esculentum. NCBI lineage: Eukaryota > Metazoa > Mollusca > Cephalopoda > Sepiida > Sepiidae > Acanthosepion > Acanthosepion esculentum. The sequence continues at coordinate 69,201,657 of OZ038509.1, read as the reverse complement.
TTTAAAAATCAATTTCTCTGTTATTTTAAACTTAAAGTAAAATTGTTTTATTCAAATAACTTTAATGATTTGAATCGGTTAATATTCATCAAATAATGTTTCAGAAAAGTATATTTTATTTTTGGAGGATTTTTGTATACAACAGTGTCAAAATGTTTCCAAAATAGCCGTTTTTAAACGATTTTGTGGAGGCGACCAAAAAGATGAAATTCCAATCAATATAATTTCTATTTGATATACATCAGTTTACTTTTCTTACTAGAAATAGTAAATTTAATCATTTAGCTTTGGATTGTAATGTTTTAGGTGTGTGTTTATAGTTGGTAATAATGTTATTATTAAGCTCTCATGTTATTTTTCCTTAAATAATTGTTTTTCTTTTCATTGGGGTGGCATTAGTAAAATCAAAATTATGACCAGCGTCGTTCCTTTGTAACACGACATGAAACGTATATCCAAAGGTAAATCTCTCTTGTGTTCTTAGGTGTAGGTCTTTAGATCACGCGATGTCTCACCCACATAAACACTTTTGCATTATAAACAATTTATTTGATAAATCCCGGCATTTGAATTGGTGTTAGGTTTGTTTCTTTCTGATTATATCGCCGAGGTAGTAGTGACGATCCGCGGATTAGGGATGATTAATTTTTTGTGTGTTTACTGTAGTGTTGGAGTTTTAAAAAATGTGTATTTTTGTTGTTGTTGTTATTTTGTCTGTTTTTTTGTTTTTTGTTTTGTGGATTTTGAGAGCTCGTTTTTTGTGTAAAATTATGTTTTTTTTGTTGTTGTTATTGTGTCTGTTTTTTGTTTTTTTTTTGTTTTGTGGATTTTGAGAGCTCGTTTTTTGTGTAAAATTATGTGTTTTTTTTGTTGTTGTTATTGTGTCTTTTTTTTGTTTTTTGTTTTGTGGATTTTGTGAGCTCGTTTTTTGTGTAAAATTATGTTTTTTTGTTGTTGTTATTGTGTCTGTTTTTTTTGGTTTTTTTTTGGTTTTGTGGATTTTGAGAGCTCGTTTTTTTTTAGCGGTGAAGATGTAATTGTGTGGGTAGTTAAGAAATCTGAATGTTTTCTCAATACATTTCTCTTTTTCATTTAGGTATTCCGGTTATTTTTTTGCTTTTGAAAATCGTTCTTTATTTTTTTTTCGGCCGGCCTGCGCATTCGAAAAAGCTTAAAGAAAATTTGCCCTCCAGTTCGATTCCTGCCGTAGAGCGCGTGTTTATCAAAAGCACTATTTGGGCTTTGGCCAAGAGGTTCTTTGTAGCACGTCGGATCTCATGACATTTCCCCCCTCCCAGGGAACGCAAGTTCAAATCTGGCACATTTTTAGAATTAGATTTCTCGAATATTCAGGGTGAATATACGATTTTTTTATTTAAGTATTTCACAAGTAGTCGGCAGTGCCATTCGCACGCAAGAGAATGAAAGTAAGAGTAAGGAGGAGTGTTTCAGGAAAGGATAAAGACATGGACGAGGACCAAGATCAAGGCAGCAGAAGATGTCGGTTGACATTACATTTAATGTTCGGAAGATTATAGCTATCAGCGAAGCAAGTAAGAGGAAGGGAGTTCCACTGCCGGGAAGTGAGAAACTGTTGGAGTAGTAGAGGTGTTTACATTTAACTGTTTCGACAGTTAAAGAAACCGAGATGCCAACCTCGTAGCATGCTTAAATTCATGCAGTTGGGGCACCAGTGAAAATAGCTCGTCAGTTGCCATGAAAATATTTGTAGAAAAGACAGAGGGAATCCACGCCACGTCTGCGAGAATGTTACTGGTGTCGAGATGCCAGTTTAGGACCGATCACATTGCATATCCGTCTTTGGATTTCGTCGAGAACCTCGAGATGAACAGCAGGGGCACCGTATCATATATGGCAAGAACATTCAATTCCAGGGTGAATGGTAGATTTGTAAATGTGAAGGACGGACTCAGACGATAAAACATTTCTATTTCTATTCACATAAACAACTTTTCGTATTGTAGATGAAGCTATTGTATATTGTTTAATAAATAAAAGGAGCGTCTCCTCAAATATGAATATAAGCTTAAAATAACGTTTAAATAATAAAATACATATGTGTGTGTTTCTGGATGTATGTGGGTAATTGATAGAATGCTTAAGGATACTCGGTATTGACTTTGGAGTCATATCTTACTTCTGTTGGATCGGGAACTTGTTTATATATATATGTATATATACGACGGCTATATATGAACTTGCTTATATATCTATATATTTTAAGACATTTTGTTATGTTTATACGTTCTTTTTTTTATAGATACAAATATTTAAGTAAATGCTCCGATTATAATAAACAGTATTAACAATATTTCTGTTGAATTGTCGCAACAAATACGTATTGTAAGGGACTACCCACTGATTGGTGATTTCTTGGTCAACTTGACGTCCATATTGTCTCATTTTGATCTTGCCAATGTGACCTCCATCTTCTGGCTTTCTCCTTCTATATTTTGGATAGGATTCATTCCCTTGTTCAAATTTAAATTTAATTTAAATCAAATGAAAAAATATAAGGGGTGTTGTGCCCCCTGCCGACACTCTTTGATCAAAATGAAATATTCCTACATTGGGTAATGTAGTTTCAGAATATATATGTTTATGGGAGTCTGTTTCCAAAACCGTTGGAGGAGTTCAATAACAAACGAACAAAGGTTACAACTTCATATATATATATATATATATATGTGTGTGTGTGTGTATATGTATATATAAATAAAAAGAAAGAACAGTAAGATATAAAATCCGGTGTTCTTATAGATATTTTTATTTTTACACAATAGTGCTCAATGTAAATTTACAGAGCATTAATATTATAAATTAATTGATTTAAAATATGGGTTTTTCGCTACACAGTGAAACCATGTTTCAAAAATGGAAGCTAAAGCCTTAGAATTTAATTTTGTTATAAACCAATGACATTAGTACCATTTCTTCGTCAAGCGAATTTTGGAGTAACTTATTTTTTTAAATTTACGGTTATTAAAGGCACGGCAAAGATTCATAATTGAGGGTTTCCAAGGTTACGGAGGAATCCATTCATCTAGACAAGGGGTGGTAGGGTGTTCAATTTTTTAATTTTCGTTGTAAATTGAACAACCTACCACCCCTTGTCTAGATGAATGGATTTCTCGGTATCCTTGGAAACCCTCAATTATGAATCTTTGCCGTGCCTTTAATAACCGTAAATTTAAAAAAAATAAGTTAGTCCAAAATTCGCTTGACTAGGAAATGGAACTAATGTCTTTGGTTTAATAACAAAATTAAATTCGAGGGCTTTAGCTTCCATTTTTGAAAAATGGTTATCACTGTGTAGCGAAAAACCCATATTTTAAATCAATAAATTTATAATATATAAATATATATATATATATGAAGAAATATAGTCTTAAAGTGTGCTATATTTATGTGATAAAGTGCTCAATATCAGAGATAGAGCGTGTGTAAATATAAAATGAACATTGAAGTCAACACTTAGAGGCGACAGGCTGTTTCATGCTAGTGCAATCGTCAGTCCAGGATTGCGTCTACCATGAAACAGACTGTTGCCTCTAAGTGTTGACTTCAATGTTCACTTATATATATATATATATATATATATATATATATATATATATATATATATGAATGACAATAGGAAAACAGTAATTGCTGACGCGTTTCGTCCAATGCGGACTTTTTCAAAGCAAGAAACGAAATGAATTTAATCAAACACAGAAAATTAATAAAAACAAAAAACAGAGTGTTCTTAGCAACGGGAATGTAGGAAACGCTATTTTCATATTGTTAACTGAAAATGACGTCAGTTAATGTCACGCGTGGAGAATATTATCATTAATCTGTGTTGATGGATTCAACCATTTTCTTTTGATTTTAATATGTTTTTGTGTACATTTGTTTGTGAGAGCAGTAATATATATATATATATATATATATATATATATATATATATATATATATATATATATATATATATATATATATATATATTTTCATTAATGACCGCCCGATGGCATCAGTATCTATGCTGATGACAACACCATTTGCACCTGCCTCGATAGTAATTAGAATGATAAGGCCAGATTGGCGGCTCATGTAAAAATGAACTTCAGTCGATTGCGAAGTGTGGCAAATAATTTCTTGTTAATTTTAACGTCTCCAAAACCAAACCAAACTATTCTCTTAATCATCTGAGTGACTCCATTTATTAATTTCAGTTTCTTAATTAATTTTCTTTCAAGCTAGATACCTCTCTGTTGTGAGGGCGAATATTTCCCTACCAGTTGGATGAATGACCTAAAATACTCCCACATCAAGAGGAGTAGCAGCAGAAGCAGGCTACCTTTACCGAAAACAGTCATTCACAGCAAAACATCCTCTTCCATAGAACCTATTCTACATTATATTTCCCTGTACCAAAAACGTAATGAACTTGTTAAACCAATTCCGCGTTTCTACGGTTGCTTTTCATAACTCAGTAACACACTCCCATCAAATCATATCTATTATTATATTATGTATATTCTGTTCGTACCATCAATCTCAGAGTTTTCATCTGTCTATCTATTTATATATCTATCTATCTATCTATCTATCTATCTATCTATCTATCTATCTCCTGTTTATTATCTATCTATCTATGTCATTCTGTTCATATCTATCTATCTATATATCTATCTCATTCTGTGCATATCTATCTATCTATCTATCTATCTATCTATCTATCTATCTCCTGTTTATTATCTATCTATGTCATTCTGTTCATATCTATCTATCTATATATCTAAATATCTATCTCATTCTGTGCATATCTATCTATCTATCTATCTATCTATCTATCTATCTATCTATCTATCTATCTCCTGTTCATTATCTATCTATATATCTATCTCTTTATCTATCTATCTATCTATCTATCTATCTATCTATCTATCTCCTTCTGTTTATTATCTATCTATCTATCTATCTATCTATCTATCTATCTATCTATCTATCTATCTATCTATCTATCTATCTATCTCCTTCTGCTTATTATCTATCTATCTATCTATCTCATTCTGTTCATATCTATCTATCTATATATCTATCTCATTCTGTGCATATCTATCTATCTATCTATCTATCTATCTATCTATCTATCTATCTATCTATCTATCTATCTATCTCAGTCTATTCAGTATCTATCTATCTATCGCAGTCTGTTCATATCTATCTATCTATCTATCTATCTATCTATCTATCTATCTATCTATCTCCTTCTGTTTATTATCTATCTATCTATCTATCTATCTATCTATCTATCTATCTGTCTGTCTATCTATCTATCTATCTATCTATCTATCTATCTCATTCTGTTCATATCTATCTATCTATATATCTATCTCATTCTGTTCATATCTATCAATCTATCTCATTCTGTTAATATCTATCTATCTATCTATCTATCTATCTATCTATCTATCTATCTATCTGTCTACATTGTTCCTTTTGAGAGTAACGCAAGCTTTTACCTTTGTTCTGAATTAAGAGAAATATGATAATTGTTACATGACTAGACAACCTAATGCATCCTACATTTACAGATGTTTCCTAACTTTTGATGTGAAATCGAAACAAAGGGTAGCAATGGACTCCTCCTACCAACATCCACAAAAGGCTCATTAATATACGCGTATGTGTGGCGGTGGTCGCCATGTGTCGACATGGGTTCAGACTGTACAGGGGAAGTGTAAGGTCAATGCTTGACCATAGAACACTTGAAAGAGTATTTTCAAAAGGGCATTTGGAAAGAGAGGTCAAATTTGGAAGCAATGGCGAACATTTTGATATTAACATCTTGTAGACAATTATATACGATAATAAAGGAAAGCAAGAAGAAAGGACTAAATATCAATTGCAAGAGGATAGAATGCACTGTTGGCAACAAATATAAAATCTCAACATGCAAATTAGAAATAAGGCATATCAATATCAAACTAGTACAACTATTGAAACATGGGATGTATAATTCCCAAGGCATTAGGAAAGTGAAAGGTGACTTTCTAAAGCTAAGCAAAGTATTAAGAAACTGAAACAATGTCGTTAAAACAAAGAAAAGTCTAATGAATTGTTACATAATATCAGGCCACCTATATGGCCGTGAATGTTGGACAATCTTCTCACAGAGGAAGAAGAGACTGGAAGCAAGAGAAACAATGAAAAGAGTACTGAAGTGTTATGTAATATCAGTCCGCCTATATGACAGTGAATGCTAGACAATCTCTACACAGATTAAGAAGAGACTTGAAGCAACAGAAACAATGAAAAGAGTACTCAACTATTATGTAATATCAGTCCTCCTATATAGCAGTCAATGATGGACAATCTCCTCACAGATGAAGAAGAAACTTGAAGCAACAGTAACAAAGAAAAGAGTACTGGACTGTTATGTAATATCAGTCCTTATATATGGCAGTGAATGATGGACAATCTCCTCACAGATGAAGAAGAGACTTAAAGCAACAGAAACAAAGAAAAGAGTACTGAACTGTTATGTAATATCAGTCCTCCTATATGGCAGTGAATGCTAGACAATTTCAACAAAGATGTAGAAGTGACTTGAAGCAACAGAAACAAAGAAAAGAGTACTGAACTGTTATGTAATATCAGTCCTCCTATATGGCAGTGAATACAGGAGAATCTCCTCACAGATGTAGAAGAGACTTAAAGCAACAGAAACAAAGAAAAGAGTACTGAACTTTTATGTAATATCAGTCCTCCTATATGGTAGAGAATGCTAGACAATCTCCTCACAGATGAAGAAGAGACTTGAAGCAACAGAAGTCTTTTTCTATAAAAGAATGCTCGTAATACTATGAACCGAGTATGTGAGCAACGGTGAAGAATTATTGAAAATTGAAACAAAAACGACACATTAATTCATAATGTGATAATTTAAATTTCTAGGTCACCTAATGAGGAAAGGGGGCTTCGAAAATCTGACACCCACAGGGTATATTGAAGGTAAACAAAAACAGGGTAAAAACTGCGAATAACCTACCTTGTGTAAATGGTTGAAATCCAAGGATTAAGGGAGACAGCAAAAAGACAATCGTAGCTAAGAGCAGCAAGATGCAAATTACAAATTAGAAACACAGAATCAGACAAATACAACAATTTAAATATCTAAAAAGTGTTTTAAATGGGGACGTAAAGCGCGGCACTCAAATCCGCAAGTGTATGGGGTTTACGAAAGAAGCCTTCCAAAAGATAAGCAAAGTATTAAGAAAAAGAAAAGTTTCGTAAAAAACAAAGGAAAGAGTACTGAACTGTTATATAATATCAGTTCTCCTATATGGAAGCGAATTCGGGACAATCTCATCCCAGATAAAGAAAAGACTTGAAGCAATGTGGTTCTACAGAAGGATACTGAGAATACCACTGACCAAATATGTAAGCAATTAACGAAGTTTTAGAGAAAATGGAAACATATGCAAAACGTATGGTTAAAATCAGGAAGAGATATCTGAAATGCCTAGGGCATATAAAGATGAAAGAGGGCTATGAAAATTTGATACTCACAGGACAGATTGACAGCAAGATGGACAGAGTAAAAAAATGCATAACCTAATGTGTAAATAGATGGCAGAACAAAACTTATATGTCATCACAAAAAAGACAAAAATTGAGAGCTACACAAATACAGGAAATTGTGGAGAGCCATGATCCTCTACGTGCTCAGTTCTGTCAGGCATTATTATTTTAATAACACTTGTATCTATCTCAGTCTGTTAATATCTATCTATTTATCTATCTGTCTACCTATTTTGACTATAAATTTTGGAAAATGTTTTATTGAATTGTTAAAAAAATATTTTTGATAATTTATGGGTTAAAGAGCGCCTTGGCCGGTCCGAGATGCAACGTTGCTCGCTAAACAGTGAAAGGAGAAAATACCCCAACAGAAATTAATATGGCGACCAAGAAATTTGTTTATAGAGTTTAGCATCCACTCAGTACATAGAAAGAAAAAACATAGACAAAAACATAAACACGCAGAGAAAACTTCAAGAAAGACACGCAACGAACACACATACGCACATACACATAGGCACACTCATATAAACACACACATACACACACATATATATATATATATATATATATATATATATATATATATATATATATATATATATATATATATATATATATATATATATATATATATATATATATATATATATATATATATATATATATATATATATATACGTATATATATACGTATATGCACTTTTGATATAAACATATATAAATATATGTGTAGCATATATATAGGCAGCATATCTTGATTCAAACATGGTTCATTGAATAATATAGACATAATAATTTCAACTTATCACGGTGGAGTAATGGATAACGGCATGGATTGAGGAATCGGTGAGCCGAGTTCGAATTCCAGTCGAATCCATTATATTCACTTACGTGCTAATACCCTGGGGAAAGGTATAAATCCTCTTCTACTCCCCCCAGGTATGGGTAAATAGCAGGACAGACCGGGTTCTATAGCCATGGATGGCAACTGGTCTAGGAGAATGATAACTCTGAATTCAAAACCTGCGGAGGGTCGTTTGGGGACCTTGTGGTATTCGCTGCACCAAGTCCCTGTATTCGTCCCTCCAAAAAGTGTGGATGGCCCTGCACAAAGCCTTCACCACTATAATCAAATCCTGTGTGGGTGACGG
>OZ038509.1:69152910-69182910 GCA_964036315.1 Acanthosepion esculentum | reverse complement strand
TTTACATTGAGCACTATTGTGTAAAAATAAAAATATCTATAAGAACACCGGATTTTATATCTTACTGTTTTTTCTTTATATATATATATATATATATATATATATATATATATATATATATATATATATATATATACACATATATATATATTGTGTGTATTTAGGCAGCATTTTTTCATTCATACATGTTTCATTAAATAATATAGACAAGTGTTGTCTATATATTTTATGTAAGTTCTTTTCATATCGTCTGATAAGCTTAATAACATTATCATTAAACAATGAAAGAAAATCACAATATTGATACATATTTTTAATCCAATCTAAGCTTTCGGCTTACATAAGCCATTATCGAAGATGACAATTACACAATATATTAAGCAATACAAGAACAAGAAATTGGTGATAGTCTGTTTTTGTTTACATGGATGATTTCCAAGCAACGATAAACACGTGCATAGAAGACGCTGAAAGCGAAAATCGCACAACAGCTCATGACGTCACACATGACCACGAGAGAGTGAATCCGATGAGTATTGAGTATGGAAAGCCGTTGGTATGAACCAATGGCTTCTGTTACTAATTATAGGCATTTAAGGATATTTGTGGAGATTTCATAGTTTATTTTGTTCAGGTTAGGTTTCAACTGTTTTATGTATATAGCTTAAAGAATTTTTAGTTTTTGTTTATTGTTTTCATGTTTATATATATATATATATATATATATATATATATATATATATTAGTGGACATTGAAGTTAATACTCATGGCCTGAAGATTGCGTTTAAGCATAAAACAAACTATTGCCACAGGGTGTTGACTTCAATGTCCGCTTTTACATTTGACATATATATTTGGACACTTTAACTCATAAATGTTGCATACCGTATATATATATATATATATATATATATATATATATATATATATATATATATATATATGAGATAAAAATATTTAGGAGGATTTGATAATTATAATTGAGTAATTCATTGAGTCTGAAAGAAACCTCAACAAAATGCAGATAGCACTGGACGGCCGTTCCGTTCTATATTTGGAACTCATCAGCAGTGCGCATCCACTACCGAGATTTGATACCCTAACAGTTAGGTCGCCAAGCAAACATAATACCAACTGTTCCAACGGGCCTCGGTGACGAAGAGGTAGCAAATCCCATTCAATATAGCGCCGCTCGCTCACATATTATCCGTGGTGGAACTCAAATGAAATTCTATGTAACTATAACACTGTGCCCCCGGGTGCCACGACTACTATCACCAAGCCGCTCAAACTGAAGCATTAGAAGCTGGATCAAGCAATGATATACATATGATATAAATTGATAGGAGGATTTGATAATTATAATTAAGTAATTCATATATATATATATATATATATATATATATGTGTGTGTGTGTGTGTGTGTGTGATAAAAATTTGGAAATAATATATATGTTATATAAAAAGAACATATAAACATAAAAAATGTCTTATATATATATATATATATATATATATATATATATATATATATATATATATATATGTATAAATAGGCACAATATGATTATATTATTCCATGAAACATGTTTGAATGAAGATATGCTGCCTATATGTCAGTGGTAAATTTTGGGAGGCGGGGTATTGAATAATCATTTGTAGTAATTCATCGAGTCTAGAAGAATCCTCAACAGAGTACAGAAAGCACTGGATGCCCATTCCGTCTGGGACTATATCTTCCGTGCGCATCTGCTACCGAGAATCGAAACCAAACCGTCAGAATACAACGCAAGCGTCATGCCACTGAATCAACGGGCCTCACTGACGAAGAAGAAACGGACCAGACTCGATATAGCGCCGCTACTCACTAAATTCCGTCATGATGCTAATTGAAATATACGAAAGCCAACGGATTGTGCTCCAAGAGCCACGTCTTCTTTCCCCAAGCCGCTCACTCCAGAGTATGAGAAGCTGGATCAAGCAAGGATTTAGAAGTGATAGAATATATATATATATATATATATATATATATATATATATATATATATATAACTATGAAACTAAAGAGCCAGGTAAACCTACCTAGGTTTCACCTACGCGGATCATCAGGGTACACTGGTCCATACTTTTGCTTTACTCGTGTTGGAGGTTCTTTTTCCTGGAACTCTGAGCTTGGATTCTGGACGATTGTTTTCGTCTCAGTTTCATGTTCTTAATTCTTCTTTTTTATCCCTTATTTTTCCTTGGGTATTAGTTTGTTCATTTACAATGCAAAACACCTAAGGTTTTTCCAGACGAGTATAATTACTTATATTTATAATATTATATATATATATATATATATATATATATATATATATATATATATATATATATATATATATGTGTATGTGTGTGTATGTGTGTGTGTGTGTGTGTGTGTAAAAGACAACAGGAAAGCTGTAATATATGCCGACACGTTTCGTCCAGTGTGGACTTTTTCAATGCAAAAACGAAATGAATTTATTAACTCAAAGTAACCAATAATAACAAAATAAAATGTCCTTACCAACTGGAAGACTTTAGAAAACGCTATTATATTCTTATGACAACTGAAAATTACGTCAATTAGTTACGTGTGGAAATATTTTTCTAAATTCTTCCAGTTTCGAAGGACATTTTGTTCTGTTATTATCAGTTACTTTATTTTAATGAATTTATTTCGTTTTTGCCTGGAAAAGTCTACATCGGACGAAACGCGTCGGCTAATATTACAGTTTTCCTATTGTCTTTTACATGTATAAATATTGTCTTTTTTCTACAGTTTAACTCTGAGAAATTTTTCATATATATATATATATAAATATATATATATATATATATATCCGAATGTAATGAGAACGAAAATAATATATAAATTCTAACGCTCACAGCATTAATACAAAAGAGTACTCAGTACCGAGTGTAGAACAATAATTATTCATTTTAATTTTTTCATATTGACAAAAACAGTTTACTCACTACAAAGACGCAACTTCGTTTCGGTGCATTCAGTTGCACCTCGACTGGTGAGAACCAAGAATTGTTGGTTCTCACCAGTTGTAGATGCAACTAAATGCACTTAAACAAGGTTGCATCTTTATAGTGAGTAAACCGTTTTTGTCTTTATGAAAAGATTATAACATGTGTGTGTGTGTGTGTGTGTGTGTGTGTGTGTGTGTGTGTGTGTGTGTGTGTGTGTATGTATGTTTAATGACAGATCTCGGTTCGATAATGAAATTCTTCAGGCTTATCACAGTTTTATTGCTTGTTTCATTCGTATACATGAAAGCGTGGCAAGAGTGGAAATATAAAACACACACTAGACTCAGTTTTGATTAAAAGGGAAACCAGTTTATTAAAGTGTAAATGTGTAGAAAGTTCACTAATTTCGGAATACTGTGCGTCAAATTTATGCACAGCATCTTGCATCGTATCGCCTATCACATTACCACTAATACAATGTGGTTTAATTAAAAATAATAATGTAAAAATAAGAAAAAACCATAAAAGAAATGGATAAAAGAAACAGAATGAGATGGGAAGCTAGATAACTCTGGCGTCACCATTGATATTGAAATTGAAAGACGAACATATTTTTCCCTTTGTGTCCATTATTAAAAAAAACAATATGAGTTTGAAGAATTTTCCTTTTTGTCATTCACTTATTCGCTATTGAACTGACACATATATATATATATATATATATATATATATATATATATATATATATATATATATATATATATATATATATATATATATATGCATTCAGGCATGTCTGATGAACAATTTAGACATGTTATGTTTGTTTATTTTCCATAATATTCTTTCGTAATCACATAAACTTGTTTGTTTCATGAGTTAAGAGAGCGAGGAAAGTATCATGGTTGGATGTATTCATTTCTTTTTTTCCCGAGTATTTTCAATATATTCCAACATCTGCTTCAGGATTATGATGGCTAAGACAAATAATTGTTTGTCGGAAGTAAATTTTTGCTTTTGTGGTTAAACCGTTAAGAGTTCTGGTCATGCGCAGAAGTCACAAATGCTGTTATTTTTTTAAATTTTTCAATGTTGTAAAAAAATTTTATGTAAGGGAGATAACTTAGTTAAGAACTGAATTGTAGATAGAATGTTGTAGTTTGCTTGTTTTTAAAAACTGTTTAGATTAAACATAGATATAACTATATACTATAAGCATGTCAGAATATTTGGACAATATTCATAATTAATTTTGTTATGTGTTGGTTTAAAATTTTTCTTATTTTCGTGTTGTAGTATATTAATGTTGTCCTCAAGTATTTTTGTGTTGTGAAGGTAGACAAGAATGTTTTTCAGTCAGTTGAGGTGACATATATCATCAAAAAGAAACCATTAAGCTAAAAACGCGAGGTATGTCTATTGATATTTTAGTCAGGTAGAAGCATTAATATGGATGTCATACATGGCACAAAACCCGTTCAGTAGTATCTAAATTGTCGGCTGTATACAACCGCCTTCTAAGGTTAATTGGTAAATAATGGCTTTGAGCGATGAAGCCTGTGGGTCTTGGTAAATATAATCCACTTTTAAACACTGTAGACTGGCGCTACACAATCACAGACAAAGAAATGTGCTAGATAATAGAAAGTACATCAGTCGAGGATTACCAAGAACAGTGACCAACAACGAAACCGGATAGGATACGTACCTCAAAACATAATCTAGATGTTTAAATTCTACACCAAATAAAAGGTTAGGAAGGAAACCTCCACCAATACTTGAAAGAGCGATAAGAGCTATTGGATATTAGAAACCTATTTTCCTGAACAATTGCTTTAACAGAAAGATTTTATAAATTTCAACCGATAGCACCACTGTCAGCTCGGTCAATGAATGCCGAATATTTCATTATAAGGAAACGGCTAATATTACCATTAGAGATGAGGAGAACAGATACTACACTTTGATCCCAGTCCGATGGCCAGGGAGTGAAGAAAAGCGTAACGAGTAGCACTGGCTGCTCGGTCAATGAATGCCGAATGTTTCATTATAAGGAAACGGCTAATATTACCATTAGAGATGAGGAGAACAGATACTACACTTTGATCCCAGTCCGATGGCCAGGAAGTAAAGAAAAGCGTAACGAGTAGCACTGGCTGCTCGGTCAATGAATGCCGAACGTTTCCTTATAAAGAAACGGCTAATATTACCATTAGAGATGAGGAGAACAGATACTACACTTTGATCCCAGCCCGATGGCCAGGGAGTGAAGAAAAGCGTAACGAGTAGCACTGGCTGCTCGGTCAATGAAAATCATAACCAGATGTTTCAGGCGAGATTTGATTGATTTTTTTTCTTCTATATGCCGATTCCTTTCACAACGTATGCGATCATATATCTCTACTTCCTATCCATTGTAACACTTAATAAGGTTTCACGTTTCACATTTCCTCCTAGTCCTAGGTATGACGATAAACTACATCCGGCAGCAAGGCTTCTGATTGGGAGATTGGAGTTTTTGAGGCGCATGGATCGAGTTCTTAAATGAATGCCGATGTATTACCAAAATGGCTATCATTCCGTCCAAGTGTTCTTTGGTCAAGCATTGACCTTCCAATTCCACTGTCCAGTTTGAAACCATATCTGCACATGGTTCCCGCCAAACCACATTAATAGCTCTTCTTTGCTTCTGAGGGAAACTTTACTTGATCCATTGCTTAACTTTTGGATGGCATCTTTGGTTACCTTCGTGAATTTAATTCTGCGCATCACTACCGGGGTGAGAGTTAAGACTTACATCTCTGTCATCAATAGGCAAAGGTATTATGAAAAACATGTGGCCAGGTCTTGTGTGTGGCCTCCGTAAACGTTCAGCAAGTGTCGTTCAAAATCAATGTGAGCAATTTTGCCTGCTTGACGGATTTCACTAACCCGAACACGCACGCACGCGCACATGTATGTATGTGTGGCGTAACTTCTAATGTGACAGAAAATGGTTCGCCTATTCAGTCGAAAATATTCATTTGAAAGAGACGAACATGAGCAATGGCAAATAGAAACGTGTGGCGCTGCATCCTGAGATATTGTGTCATCAGAAACACTTTGAATAGACGATGATAAATACCAGATGTTCACGTAAATCTGTCATTGAATCTCTCTATCTAAGAAGGTTGCTATGAAATAGAGACCTGCTTGCTATTTTTTGTACATCTCAGTCTGTTAATATTTATCGGTCTATAGGTCTGTTTCGATCTATCTGTCTATCTATATATCTATCTATCCTTCAGTATGTTTCTATCACTCTCTCTCTCTCTTTCTCTCTCTCTTTGTTAATAGTTATCTATCTATATCTATCCGTCCCTTTCTATCAGTATGTTTCTATCTCTCTCTCTTACTATCTATCTCAGTATGTTTCTATCTCTCTCTCCTTCTTACTATCTATCTATCTTAGTATATGTATCTCTCTCTCTCTCTCTCTCTCTCTCTCTCTCTCTCTCTCTGTGTTACTATCTATCTATCTATCTATCTATCTATCTATCAGTCCGTTTCTTTCTGTCTATCTTCTCAGTTTGTTTCTATCACTATGTCTCTCTCTCTCTTACTATCTATCTATCTGTAGGTTTCTGTGACTCTCTCTCTCTCTTACTGTCTAAGTTTATTTCTATCACTCTCTCTCTTATTATCTATCTATCTATCTATCTATCTATCTTACACTGTTCATAGCTATCGATCGATCTATCTATCTAACTATCTATCTATCTTCAAATCGCTCTTACACTGTTTATATCTATCTATCTTCAGATCTCTCTCACACTGTTCATATCTATCTTCATATCTCTCTTACACTGTCCATATCTATCTATCTATCTATCTATCTATCTATCTATCTATCTATCTATCTATCTCCTTCTATTTAGATCTATCTATCTATCTATCTATCTATCTATCTATCTATCTATCTATCTATCTATCTATCTATCTATTTGTCTCCTTCTATTCAGATCTATCTATCTATCTATCTATCTATCTATCTATCTATCTATCTATCTATTTGTCTCCTTCTATTCAGATCTATCTATCTATCTATCTATCTATCTATCTATCTATCTATCTATCTATCTATCTATCTATCTATTCAGATCTATCTATCTATCTATCTATCTATCTATCTATCTCAGTATGTTTCTATCTCAATATTTATTTATCTACTAGCCTAGGAACCCGGCGTTGCCCGTGTGTACATTGATGCAGTTGCATAACCGCAGGCCCCTGTATACCCACACACCCTGTCTAGAAATGTCTGCCTGTGTCCTCGCTTGCATGCATCAACTGTTGGTATACTAAGCTACGCCACTCTCATCTGTTTTTGCGGTATGACAGTCACAAATGTTTGATTGTTCTTAATAAAGTAATTCCTTTGATAAAACCTTCCTGCGCGATCATTACTTGGGGTTAAATTGTTTCAATGTTTTAGATATTCAGTAAATTTCCTATGGCCGTAATAACTTTCAAATAGTATGGCATTGATCACAAATCTAACAAGCAAAAACAGAGATTCAAGCGTCAGAGCTTGATTCAAATGCAAGTGCAAAAGCATGAACCCACTCATTCTTCGCACATTTACTGTAAATCTGGGGGTTAATAAAAGGTTATTTGAGAATTTCTTCCCTTTTAACGCTTCAATAATCCGTCTCAAACTGTTGTGAGACCGATACCTCCCTACATCATGGACTCTCCCAGTACTATATTATTATGTGAATCATGAGGAGTACGGTCAGTAATGCGCAGCCGCGTACGATACCAATATCGGACACCACTGGATAGTAAGCTCTTTGTAACTTTTCTGTTTAATATATCTTTCTTACCTCTAACCCGTGTTCCGTGTTTTCATTCCGTGGCCCTTACTTCGGGTCCACATCAGAAACTATCTTTGCTTCAAAGGTTGTTCGAATGCAAATTTAAGATGGAATCATATAAGGAAACTATTGGCTAAATTGCAAAAGCCGATTTGGGACCTAGTTTGTCACTCAAGACTGTTAGGATTTTCTGTGTACCGTATGTACTAGTGAGCCAACCAAAATGAGCTGACTAATTTTATAGTCCACCAATAGAAGTTTAACCAATCAGAAGACATAAATATTCAATCCGACGTGTATAAAGGCGGCCATTTTGTTTTCTCCGAATATCTACTGCCGACCTCTGATACCGATGACCAGAAGATCTACTGAACTACGCTCGGCTACTTTCACCGAATATTCAATGCCAACCTCTGATATGGAAGACCTTAATAATTACTGAACAGCTTCTACTAGAGATTGGTGTTATTTAATATTTTTTTTAAGCTTTTTACTCCAAGCAAGGCTGGAAGCTACTAGCTCGCAAGGGGTTACAGAAGGTTTGGAGGAAGAGCAGATAGGAGTGGTAGAGGAAAGGATGTGGAGAAAGATGGTGGATCGATCAAGGCAAGGAGGTTACAGAAGATTTGGAGCGAGAGCAGATAGGGTAAAGGATGTGGAGAAGGGAAGTGGATAGATCAAGGCAACTGGAGATGTCAATTGAACAAATTACTTACTACGTTGGAGTCTACATTCAGACTACGGTGAACATGTACAACAATTTATGTGTCACATCGAATTTACATGGCAAAGTTGAAAAGCATCAGTTGAAAAACCAGGGAGTTATAGCCGAAAAACTGGCTTTTAGAACAGTTTTCCTGGTTTTTCGTTATACGCGGGGGGGACGAACAGGAGTAAAAGCGCTTCATTTTATTTCTTTCATGGCGGTAATTCTTTGTGACATGTTTGAAGAAAATCCTATGTAAAATGAGGAAGATATTCAAGTTTTCATTTTAAGTAGTCCGAAAACGAGATTTTTTCACAGTTTTTTGCAGTCTTTTGTGTGAAGCCAATATCGCAGGAAAGCTATCATACACTCGGCATGAAACTCGTATGATATGAGCGGATGTTTGGCGTTAAGCGCAAAGAACATCAACTCATCCAGTAAAAATCGGAACTTTGCCTTGGTTTTTGCAAAAAGTCGAACCCACCTTCAGTTTTATCGATTTTTCTGCCAAACTTGTATATTGAAAAGTGTTCTTGACTTATTAGAGTAAATTTACAACATCTATGTACAATTTCCTCGAAATCGGTCGAGAAATGTGGACGGGCATCAAGAGTATACATACACAGAGACACAAACACTGATATCTTCTATTTGATAGATATAGATGTACCTATCAGTTTGTTTTATCTATCTATCTATCTATCTATCTATCTATCTATCTATCTATCGCAGTCTGTTCATTATCTATCTATCTATCTATCTCAATCTGTTCATATCTATCTATCTATCTATCTATCGCATTGTGTTTTTATCTATCAATTGACCTCTTAGTCTGTTTATAACTATAAATACATTTATCTATCTGTATGTTTCTCTGTCTACCTCTCTATCTATCTATCTATCTATCTATCTATCTATCTATCTATCTATCTCAGTCTCTCTCTCCCTCTCTCTCTATCTATCTATTTTCATGTCTATGTACTTATACATGAATATACGACTCTTGTGTAAATCATTTCTTTTAATTATCGACGCACCTGCCTTCGTTTCTCGATGCATTTCATGCATATGTATCTACATAAATGTGTCCCAGGTTGCATAAGGACGTACTTTTTCCATGCCTATGTGCTTATGAATAATGTAATATTCAGGTGTCCATTGTAACTGACAAGTTCCAGCAGATTATCAAACGCACACACACCACACACAAGCATATATATATATATATATATATATATATATATATATATATGTATGTGTGTGTGTGTGTGTGTGTGTGTGTGTGTGTGTGTGTGTGTGTGTATGAATATCATTATTCATCATTACTTTAGTTGATACCCGTATTCGTCAATATTGACCTGTTGTAGACTGTTCTTATATATATATATATATATATATATATATATATATATATATATATATCAAGTTTATATATATATATATATCAAGTATTCCTTATACAACTGGAATTTATAAACAGGGATCATAACATTCATTTACAGGTTCGAGGTTAATGCATTTTATTAAAAATTGTTTGCAAGTGTGATTCTTGCCATTTATATTTAACTTCACTATCTGCTTTTTGTATGAATGATTCATGCAATATATATATATATATATATATATATATATATATATATATATATATATATATATATATATATATATATATATATATATATATATATATATATATATATATATATATATATATAATGCTCTTCAACCGAATTGAATAGAGCTCTCCGGAACACAGACGTATTTCGCATAGAAAATGTTAAAATTTCCTTTCCTCTCTGCAGTGCGACGTTAGCCTAGGGGTAGACTCTCTGACTCATAACAAATCGGTCGGGTTTCGATCTCGGTTTGAAGGTATTGGACGTCTAGCCACACTGTGGTGCTGTGATACTGCGAAACAGTCTTTCTGTGTGTGCCAATATATATGTATGTATATTTAATCGGTATCAATCTATCTCAGTCTGTTTCTATCTATGTATATATCTGTTCATCTCTCTCTCTATATATAATTTTATCATAGAACTTCTGATTACCACTAGCGATTTTAATATTGAAATGATGTGACCAATCTAGACATCTACATCGATGTGCCCTCTCCCTTCATGACGTCGGCGATCGTGGCTCTCCATTACTTCCCTTCCCCTGTTGTCCTTAGTAAATTTTATGTGTTTGCTGTCTCTCCTAATCCTTGTTCTTCCAAACTCGTTAGTCAGATTTTTCGCAGCTGTCTTCTGTCTCTCTTGCCTTTAATGTATCCCGTGAGTATCAAATTTTCCAAGCCGTCATTATGTATTCTAGAAATTCCAACTCTCTCTTTCTGATGGTAAATATAAATTTCCCTTTTTAGTCCATCTATATCGATAATTCTAAAAGAGTGTGTGTGTGTGTCATCAGATGTTGTTTATGTGTTTCCACAGTTTTCATCCGATTTCGATGATTTATTTTTGTTTGATAGATAATTCTTTAGTGCCGGTTTTGTGTCCAAATTGTTGGCGACAATAGCTTGTCACTTCTTCCTGTCTATTATAACTCTCAGCAACGTTTTACTACTTACTGTTCTTGTATATATATATATATATATATATATATATATGTGTGTGTGTATCTATATATATATATCTTTCATAAAAAAATTTAATGAAAATAAGTAGTTTAAATTATTACAATAATATTTATTATCATACAGCTCTCTTCTCAGCGCCCCTATTCAAATTGCCCCCCCAACATTTGGGGATGGGCTTCAGTTGCACCCAAATGTTGTTACTAATGCTGATTTTCGGGGGAGGGGCTGACTTTAAACTTAAACTGCTTCAAGTGAACGGCAAAAATTCCCAGTAATGAAACACCCGGTCGAAGACGGATTACACTGGTAAATTCTAACAAATCTTTTAAAAAATGATCTCGCCTCCGTTTCTTCTTCTTCTTCTTCTTCTTCTTCTTCTTCTTCTTCTTCTTCTTCTTCTTCTTCTTCTTCTATACACGGTAACCCTTCAGGGCGCAGCTAAACCCTCCTACAGTAGAATGAACTTAAATACTAACTGCAATGAGTCGGTCGAGGGCGTAGACGCAGTCTCTAACTGTGTGCGACTTCTGTTTCGTCCTGGGAGGTAGAAAGACCCTGAACCCGTTTATACGGGTTCTAAGGGAATATTTTTCGCCGAGCCCACGGGCTCGAAGAACCCACGGTAAACTCGGCCTTGTACCACAAAAAAAACCTCGTGTGGGGCTGTTAAATATAGCGTAGACGCAGTGTTAACCTACCGTTCGGACGTACACCTCTATCCGCTTATTACTAACGCTCTTGCTTTTTATATATCTGTTATTTCAATACACTTGTTGAACCTACCTTGGTTTTCCGTGTCTTTCTTTCTCGACCCCAAACACGCCACAACAGTGTCCAGTATAATATTTTTGTATAATAGTTTACTTAACTTTTTAAAAGAATCTTTCGCTATCCAAACTTGCCTATGTGTTTAGGTGTCGTATTTTATATCCTCTGTTAAAACATTTAAATTCCTGGAGTGCAGATATCAACGTGGATAGGTCATCAGAATAATTACTGCGACTATATTTACAGAAAATGCAAAGACAAGCCACATTACGGCGCTGGGAAAGTGACGAGATGCGGACTCAAGAACAGTAAAGTTCCTATACTTCTTTCGATTTGGGCAAGAATCTCTAGACAAATAGCAGAACTACCACCTTAGACAAATGACACACTTGAAAAGAGGAATGATAGATACTGACCAGTTATATTCACCGTGTCTTCTGAAAAACGTATATATATATATATATATATATATATATATATATATATATATATATATATATATATATATATATATAAGTAATTGATTTGGGGATTTAGGCTAATTTTGTATAGTAATTCGTCGAGCTTAGAATCCCCAACAGAATGCAGAAAGCACTGGACGGCCATTTCGTCCTATCTGAGACTCATCAGCAGTGCGCATCCACTACCGAGTCCCGTGGTACAGTTGTACCGAAGCGATCCGGGTTCGATTCTCGGTAGTGGATGCGCATTGCTGATGAGTCCCAAATAGGACGAAACGACCGTCCAGTGTTTTCTGCATTCTGTTGGGGATTCTAAGCTCGACGAATTACTATAAAAATATAATATAATATATATATATATATATATATATATATATATATATATATATATATATATATATATATATATATATATATGTATATATATATATATTGTGTATATTTAGGCAGCAAAGGAAGACACCCTATTGACACATGTTTGAATCCAATCTAAGCTTTCGGCTTACATAAGCCATTATCCCATACTTAATACTTCTCGTTTTAACTCTCGCGTGGTCATGTGTGACGTCACGAGCTACGACGCGTTTTTCGTTTCCTTGGCTCGTAAATAAGAGTTTGTCGGTACTTTGAGCTTATTCAAACAGCAAGGGCGGGACATTATTGTGGTTTCGTATATGTGTTGTTTGATTTATTAAAATTTTCATGTTTGATAATGGCTTATGTAAGAAGATTTGTGATGAAATCGATCATAAATGAAAATTACATACCCTTGGAAAAAGTGTGAATCCTCTTCTTTCCCTTCAGCTATGGGTAAATAGCAGGACAGACTGGTTTCTGTAGCCTTGGATGGCACCTCGTCTAGGAGAAGGGCAACTCTTAATTCAAAATCTGCGAAGGGTCGTTTGGGGACCTGTGCACCAGGTCTCTGTAGACGGCCCTTTAAAAAGTGTGTTTGGTTCTGCCCAAAGCCTTCGCAACTATAATCAAATCTCATGTGCTGGGTACGGGCTGTCAGTTTCCTAGGAACTGATCTGCTTGTGCTTGACCCTCATACGTCGAATTCGACGAGAGAGTCGAGAATATATATATATATATATATATATATATATATATATATATATATAAATATATGTGTGTGTGTGTGTATGTGTGTGTGTGTGTCTGTATATATATATATATATATATATATATATATATATATATATATATATATATATATATATATCTGGTGGGTGTAAAAGCAAAATTGTCCAAATCGTGTAAAAAAAATTGTACATTTTTTAGATTATGCTTCGAAATGTTGTAACTTAGAAATGATTAAAGGTATCTTACCGGAATTCGCCGAGGTTTTTATAACACTATTGGACTCTACTTAGAGCAAGAAGAATCTATAATTACTCTCCAAGCTTAAAAGAAGAATTGTGATGAAATTGGTCATAAACGAAAATTACATGTTCATCATTAATGAATCATAGTTAATGATCGGAAGCTCATAAAGGATTGCAATTGGAAGTTCAAATATATATATATATATATATATATATATATATATATATATATATATATATATATATATTCCCGGATCATTTTCCAACTTAGTCAAGATGGTCTTCACCCTCTCTAAGCTTCTAACTTTCTGTAACAAAGTGTCTCACAGGTTTCACGTACGATTTCATTTTCAAGTCTTTTTTCACCGCTCTTTGGACTGTCATCGCTGAAACTCCTCTCTAACGTGCCAAACGTCTTATGAATTAAATTACATCTTTTCTAATTGATCTCTTTAGCTCCATGTTCAAATGTTGATCCCTCTTCGTGTTGTGGCCTCCTGATCCAGGTTTCCATTCAAATGTTCCCCTTTTTTATACTTATTCACTGTTCTCTTGATAGTTCTTGAATGGACTCTGAAGATGGAAGCCAGATTATGAATGTTCGTACTGAAGACCTGAATGATCTTTTTGCTCTCACTATTGCTCAGTTGGGAAGACATAGTGGGGGCTGATAGAAAATGATTTTAACCTGTTCTCTTTTCACAGCTAAATAACTTAAATGGCTTTTCAGTGATTCTTACGACAAATGGTGTCAAGATGGCTAAACATCTTATCTGGAAACCTGCAAAAAAACTTTCTTTAGATATTAAAAAAATTGTTGGATTGACACTTATTCGGTTTTTGCTGTTACACCCAGTATATATATATATATATATATATATATATATATATATATATATATATATATATATATGTATATATATAAAGAAATATAGTCTTAAAGTATGCTATATTTATGGTATAAAGTGCTCAATATCAGAGATAGTGCGTGTGTAAATATAAAAGTGAACATAGAAGTCAACACTTAGAGGCGACAGTCTGTTTCTGATGAAACAGACTGTCGCCTCTAAGTGTTGACGTCTATGTTCACTTATATATATATATATATATATATATATATATATATATATATATATATATATATATATATATATATAATTCAATGGAAACAGACTTGTCATGGTAGAGGTCTTACTTGTCCCAGTGATCGCAAGAGCAAAGCGGTCTGAGTTTCCAACTCCTGTAGGGCCACCCATGACGGTGTGGTCGAAGAGGAAGTATCAGACTGAATGCAACCAACCCCGAATACCCCAACGGCGGAATAGGCAGATCTATACGATCTCAACGGCCAGATCGGCTGAAGAGGGCAGCGCTAGTCGGGCTGGCGTAAACAAAGCGGCCCTAGACAGAACAAACATTCAACAGTTTGACTTAACCGGGTTTGCTAGATCTCGCCTGTCTCAATAGCCTTTGAGCCGCAAGCGACTCGCTTTTCGTCAAGTGTGTGAGATTTTCCGTCGCGCAAAATAAAATTCACGTGAACTGCCACGTCAAACTGTCTCTGGTTCACAACCATCTCCGTCAACGGAACCGTGGTATGGGAAGGTAATATATATTTCTCATTGAGTTTATGTATCTTGTTGGTCAAACTAATTGCCGATAGAGTGATGCCAGTTCTCTTTCACAAAGAGGCGTCGTGCCAATATTTAGCTACGAAAGTGTGCAGTATGTTCATCTTCATGGCCGGTGGAAGCCGTTAAGTCAGCTGAATAATTCAGTGCCAACGGAAGTCAAGACCAAAAGTGAATATCCCGAATCTATATCCAAGTAGAGTGCCGGCGCATTATATTTTATGATAGTAAACGGCCCTCTACAAATTTAATATTTCCATTTATATATGAAAAAAAGACTTTTGTGTCATATTTTATTAAAATTTTGTATTGATCTTGTGCCAGGCGGAAAAAAAAAGGTTTGAAGAATTTTTTTTTTGCGCAACCTGTTCAACAAAAATTAACGAAAACCTTTGATAATAATTCTTTGAATACACCCCAACTCTGCAAATATATATATATATATATATATATATATATATATATATATATATATATATATATATATATATATATATATATATGTATGTATGTATGTATGTATGTATGTATATTAAGAAATAGACAACTTTTGGTTCATGGCGATTATAGTTTATTTCCTTAGAATCAAAATTCGATTCTAATTCCTCAGATCAACATTTTCATACAAATAAATTGGTGACAAATATTCCAGGTATAAGAAGAATTCAGTATTATTGATTTTAATTTATGCACGCATGCGTTTGAGGAGGCAGGTTTAAATTGGTGACAGGTGGGGTCCTCATTGAGTTTATGTATCTTGTTCGACAAACTAACTGCGGACTGAGTGATGTCAGTTCTCTCTCACAAAGAGACCTCGCACCGAAACTTAGCTACGAAGGTGTACATTGTGTTCATCTTCGTGGCCGGTGAAAGCAGTTAAGTCAGTTGAATAATTCAGTGGCATCTAACGTCAAGACCAAAAGTGAATGTCCCGAATTTATGTCCAAGTGGAATACCGGTGCATTATGTTTATGACAGTAAAACGATGTGTTGTGTTCATTTAAAGTCTCGGAATTTACGGTGAGTTGTCTGTTATTTCAGCGAAATTTCAGAACGGGCTATATTTTTTTTATAAAGTAATAATTGTATATTCATACAAATATATAATACAAATAGGTAAATGCAGTTACAATATGTGCAGATCAGATCATAAAAAATATCCATATGAATGCTGGATGCGAAATAAATGAACCTAATGAACAGAGTTTACCTTTGATTTATTACACGTAGGTATAATGGGTCTCAAACCCGTTTGAGTCGCGAGGGAGGCGCTTCTGGCCAAGTGTGTGGGCTTCTCCGTCGCGCAGAGTTGTCGACGAAAATCAAATTCACACGAATGGCCTCGCCATCTCTGTCAGCGCTAGCAGAAGGGAGAAAGGGAGTAGGGCGGAGAGAGGTTGACGATAGTTATTGACGAATTCCCAAAGTATTTAGTGATTTAGTTTGCATTATTATTAATTTAACTTCACATATCTTATGACTGTCTCCAACACTTTATTTTAGTATCCTCGCATACATTATTATTATGATTTCGTTTGATTTCTGTTGGGTACTCATTTTCTTCCGGGTCCCAAACAGAGACCTAAGGTCAGAAATAACATCATGTCATTTTCCACTGAAGAGATTTGTAAATAAAGGTTACCGACAATAATTACAAGGTTACGGAAATGGGGATTAGCCAGCCACCCGGATAGTCCGAATAATGTAAATAGTGTACATAATACCTCATCTCAGAAATAGAGACAGATACTGAAAAGCCGAAACGTTGTAATAAATATGGCGACAAAGATGAGGACAATAGTCCGAATAATGTAAATAGTGTACATAATACCTCATCTCAGAAATATAGACAGATACTGAAAGGCCGAAACGGTGTAATAAATATGACGACAAAGATGAGGACAATAGTTCGAATAATGTAAATAGTGTACATAATACCTCATCTCAGAAATATAGACATATACTGAAAAGCCGAATCGTTGTAATAAATATGGCGACAAAGATGAGGATAATAGTCTGAATAATGTAAGTAGTGTTCATAATACCTCATCTCAGAAATATAGGCAGATACTGAAAGGCCGAAACGTTGTAATAAATATAGCGCCAAAGATGAGGAGAATAGTCCGAATAAAGAAAATAGTGTACCTCATCTCAGAAATATAGACAGATATGAAACCTTGGTGCCTGGGAAAATGTTGTTGTCATTATTATTATTATTATTATTATTATTATTATTATTATTATTATTATTATTATTATTATTTCCTTGGATTTCTCTTGTATACACATTTCTATGCGGGTCCCAACCAGAGACGTAATGCTAGAAATGGCTTCATGGCATTTTCTACAGATCACTTTCGCAAAAAAACAACAACAAAAAAAGCAAAACAAAGATTACACCCATTTTACATAGATAAAGCTCTTCGTAATGCGTGAACTGTACTTATAAGTACAATGTTTTGTATTTCTTTAAGGTATGGGCTGCCTGGGATTCCTTCAATCAGTATATTGCAACCTTTTCCAATCAATCAGAGGGCTCCAACTACTACAGAGATTGGTGATGTCCTCATGTGCCACATTTTTTTTAAAGATTTCCAATTCATTTGTATTTTGATAGATTTTTGAAGATACATTAAAATCAACTGGGACTGGCATGTCAATAAGAAAGCCCATTCTGTTTTTGTAGTCTTTGGTCACGATATCTGGGCGATTAGCTTTAATTGTTCTGTCTGTATTGTAAAGTTCGATAAAATTGTCACAGGTCCTGTCTTTGTAACCTGGTCTGAATGGTCTCCAAACCAATTTCTTGCAGTTTCCTTCCCGTAAAAGTTGCATATTTTAGTCCTCTCACTCCTGCCTGGTTTTATATTCAATGATGCAAATGCTGTGTAAGCTGTTACAAGATGGCCAAACATTTGTTTATATTTATCACAGATATTATTATTATTATTATAGTTGTTGTTGTTTTTGTTGTATTACCATAATATATGTAAAAATCATGACAAGATTATTTATATATGAATCAATACGCGTGTCATCAATTCAAGTTATCTATGCGAATAACTGAGTATGAAAATTCCGCTTCTTGTTCCTCTGTCAACAATGGGAGTGTAGTATGTGTGTGCTTTATTGACTATGCTACATACACAGAAAAAACACATACATGTGTGCGCGTGCGTGTTATTCATCTGAGTTGAATTATTATTCTATGAACCCCCGTCGACATATGCGATCATGGCTCTCCACATCTTCCAATCCTGTGTGACGATTTTTTTTTTAACATTCTTCTCCCTTTACTACATCTCCCGCGTCCATTCCCCGATCGATTCAGACAAGCTCATCAAGTAAGTGGCTCGCTACCTTTCCCTATCTCTCTTGTTCACAATATGCCACGTGAGGGTTAAGTATTCCGAACCTTCCTTCCTCATTATCTGTCCAAGTGATTTCACCTATCGTTTCCTGATTTTGCCATCCATTCAAACAAGCTCATCAGCTACGTGGCTCGCTGCCTTCCCCTATCTCTCTGGCAAGAAATATGCCACGTGAGGGTTAAGTTTTCCGAGCCTCCCTTCCTCATTATGTGTCTAAGGGATTTCACCAATCGTTTCCTGACTCTGTCATCCATTCAAACAAGCTCATCAGGTAAATGGATCGCCACCTTCCCCTATTTCTCTTGTCCACAATATGCCATGTGAGTGTTAAGTTTTCCGAGTTTTCTTTCCTCCAACGAAGTTCAAAATTTCTTCCTGATTCTGAGTATAAGTGTTCTTCGTGTTGACATTTTATTTAAGACTTCCTTGTTACTTACTCGCTCTGTCCATGGAATTCCCAGTATCCTTCTGTAGAACTACATTTCTGTTGTCTTTTTATTCTTCCTCATCCTTTGGTGGAATTGGCTAATATTAATTTTCATGTCGAAGCATAGGGTATCACATAGCAATGCAACACTCTTTATTTTGTTTCAAATGATTTTTTTTCCGTTCTTCAGCACATTGCTTAACTCTTGGGATGTTTCTTTCGTTAGTCCAGTGCGTTTTCGGATCTTGCCGTCGAATTTACTTCCAGAAGAACATGTTTTCCAGAAAATACACGCTGTTTAAAAAATTAACAGGTTATTAAACACCGCGTGATTTCTGGAAATCGAACTCTTCTAGACATTTTGTTTTATTATTATTATTATTATTATTATTATTATTATTATTATTATTGCTGTTAATATTATTATTTTTATTATTATTAATGTTATTATTGTTATTATTATTATTATTATTATTATTATTATTATTATTATTATTATTATTATTATTGTTATTATTATTTATTTCCTTTGATATCTGTTGATACACATTTCTTATCGGGTCCCGCCCAGGGACCTAAGGTTAGAAATGGTATCATAACACTTTTCACTGTAAAACAAAAAACAAAAAACAAAAAAAAATTATTACATAGATAAAGACCTTCGTAAAGTGTGGGCTGTACTTGTCAGAATTGTTATTGTTATTATTATTATTATTATTATTATTGTTGTTGTTGTTGTTGTTGTAGTTGTTTAATGTATCCTGCTTTGTATCATACAGAGGCGGGTTCAAACTATGGCCGTTAGGCCAAAATGGGAGAATTGTCATTTAATTGATAGCACTTTTCTTAGTAATGGGATGTTTTTATTAGGACGATCTGGGCATCGTGTATGTTTCCTGGGACACTCTAGTAAAACTGTCCATTCCTTTTCTCACGAGGCCCAGAGCACCGATTACTGTTGGTACGGCAGTCTCAGTCTACATTTCTCACATCCTGTTAATCTCGATCTTGTATTTGAACAATTTCTCAGTAATTTTCATGAATGTGTATTTCTTTAAGATATGGGCGTCCAGGAATTACTTCAATGTGTCTGTTGGAATCTTTTCCAACCAATCCTAAGGCTCCAACTATTAAAAGGGATTGTTGATGTTCCCATGTGCCACATTTTTGAGATTTCTATTTCAAGGTCCTTGTATTTTGACAGCTTTTCGAATATCTTCAAAGATACATTGCAGTCTGCAGGGACTGCCGTATCAATAAGGAGGCATTTTTTGTTTGTTTGTGGTCTTTAATAACAATGTGTGGGCGGTTGACTTTGATTGTTCTGTCAGTGTGTATTGTGTAGTCCCATAGAATTGTAACAGGTCCTATCTCCGTAACCGGGTCTGGGTGGTGTTCGCACCAGTTTCTTTCAGTTTCCTTCCCGTAGAAGTTGCATATTTTCCAGTGCAGATGGAACTCTGTCATGCCGGGTTTTATATTCAGTGGGTGGCATTTATTGGTGAATGTGTGAGAGAATTCTGACTTTAATCTTCAGAATCTTCCGCATAATCCGTGCAACACTCTATTCCGGGTAGTTTAATTCTTTCTTCAAATTTTCATCTAGTCTTTAATTCAGATTTTTAATATAGCTCCACATGTTCCTACTACTGTTGGTGCTACCTTTAATGTCGACTTATCATCAGTTCTCTAGAATCGTGATTTTTCGTCAAAATCCACCATTTACTGCTCCTTTCTAGCTCCACTGACGGAGAGCGAGTACGAAAAGTTAAACGAACAGAGAGGCATTTAAGTAGGGCCGTAATACAGCGAGAGGCAAAACACAAGCAGCTTTACTCGGACGGAGTTTATGACAAGAACGAAGACACGTATGTTAGGTCATTCGTGGGTCTTCCACCATACTTGTGGGTGGATGATGAGTTTAACATTTCCGTGAATGGAGATTGCGCCATTGCAAACACTGAGTATCATTAAGGCAGCTCTTAATGCAAGCAAACAGTTCGGGGGTCGTAAATAAACGGCTTCCCATAAACTAGAATATCAACCAGGCGTTTAATCGAGTGCAGCAAATGAAGAGCTAAAGAGCGGGATAAAAGCAGGACACAAGAAATAGAAAATAATAATAATAATAATAATAATAATAATAATAATAATAATAATAATAATAATAATAGAATTAATGATAACAGCGCCAGGAAAGAGGTGCGAACAATGGGAGAAGAAAGAGAACAAAGAAAGAATACTGTATGTCTTATGTAGGTAATTATTTTGAGAGAAAAGACAAGAAAGATATACTTCTTCTTTTTATTTCGTTTCTTCTTCTCCTTTTTATTACGCTTCTTCTTCTTCTTCTTTTTATTTCGCTTCTTCTTCTTCCTCTTCTTCTTCTTCTTTTTATTTCGTTTCTTCTTCTTCTTCTTTTTATTTCACTTCTTCTTCTTCCTCTTCTTCTTCTTCTTTTTATTTCGCTTCTTCCTCTTCTTCTTTTTATTTCACTTCTTCTTCTTCCTCTTCTTCTTTTTATTTCGTTTCTTCTTCTTCTTCTTTTTATTTCGCTTCTTCCTCTTTTTCTATTTATTTCGCTTCTTCTTCTTCCTCTTCTTCTTTTTATTTCGCTTCTTCTTCTTTTTATTTCGCTTCTTCTTCTTCTTCTTATTTCGCTTCTTATTCTTCTTCTCCTTTTTATTTCGCTTCTTCTTCTTCTTCTTCTTCTTTTTATTTCGCTTCTTCTTCTTCTTCTTTTTATTTCGCTTCTTCTTCTCCTTTTTATTTCGCTTCTTCTTCTTCTTCTTCCCCTTCTTTTTATTTCGCTTCTTCTTCTTCTTCTTTTTATTTCGCTTCTTCTTCTTCTTCTTTTTATTTCGCTTCTTCTTCTTCTTCTTCTTCTTCTTCTTCTTCTTCTTCTTCTTCTTCTTCTTCTTCTTCTTCTCGCGTCTTTTCAGGATATGGGCGATATTGGTCGTCCCCATCATAGCATCTTTTGTAGCTGATTTTCTCCCTTTTCTGATGCTTCTGCGTCCCGTTCCGGCATCCATTCACACAAGCTCATCAGGTAAGTAGTTCGCTGCCTTTACCTATCTATCTTGCCCTCGGTAGAGGGTTAAGTTTTCCGAGCTCTCCTTCCATATTACGTGTCCAAAAGATTTCAGTAATCGGTTCCAGATTCTGCCATCTATTCTGTTATGGTCCAATATCGTCGCACCACTGTTATGGTCCAAAGTTAGGACCAAGGAAGAACAACACGAACACAAGAGTAGGAATAAGAAAGATATATTACACCAGAATAATAATACAAGAAGTTGAAGGTGTTAGTATGACTGTCAGTCTGGTTTAGAGTGAACTACTATTGTCTCGACTCGTTCCACTTCGTTCTCTCGTCTCTCTTGAGAGGCGCAGTCTTTATAGTGTCAGGAAGAGTTTATTGTCGTTACAGGTATGATCCCATAACATATTCAGCAAGCTCATCAGGTAAGATTCTCACTGCCTTCCCTTATTTCTCTCTCCCTCAATATGCCACGTGAGGGTAAAGTCTTCCAAGCCCCCACCTCCTCATTGTGTCCAAGGGCTTTCACCTATCGTTTTCTGATTCTGCCTTCCATTCAAATAATTTCATCAGCTAAATGGCTCGCTGCCTTCCCTTATCTCTCAATATGCGTATCACCCCAAGCAAGGCTGGAGGCCACTATCACGCATGGGGTTACAGAAGGGTTGGAGGAAGAGCAGATAGGAGTGGTAAAGGAGAAGATGTGGAGAAAGAGAAAGACAGTGGGTCGATCAAGGCAAGGGGGTTACAGAATATTTGGAGCGAGAGCAGATAGGAATGAAAGATGAAAGGATGTGGAGAAGGGAAGTGGATAGATCAAGGCAACTGGAGATGTCGATTGACGCTACACTTAAACCGTTGGAGATTGTATTTGTCAGGGAAACAGTAATAAGGAAAGGAATTCCATAGGCAAGATGTGCGAGACATGAAGCTATTGGAGTAGAAGAGATGTCTACATCTAACAGTTTCAACGGTGAAGGGGTGGGAACGGGATGCCAGCCTCGTAGGACGTTTAAATTCACGAGGCCTAGGGACAAGCGAAAGCAACTCCTCGGAGCAATTACCGTGAAAGTACTTGTAAAAAAGGCAGAGCGATGCAACATCGCGTGTGTGAGAGAGCGACTGCAGACGAGATGACAGATCATGGCCAATCCGTCTCTGGATCTTATCAAGAACTCTGAGGCAAACAGCAGGGGCCCCAGACCATATATGGCAGCAATACTCCATGCAAGGGCGAATGGTCGATTTATAGACTTGGAGGATCGCTTCCGGGGAGAAAAATTTCCTGGCTCGGCACAGGGAACCAACTTTTACTTTTTTTTAGTACCCTCTCCATTCAGATGATCATTACCTTCCCCTAGTTCCTTTAATTTACTATGATTTTTGGAAAAAGATTGAATTTATTTTATCCTATTGTCCATTCAGTACTCTTTTTAAGAGACACTCAAGCTAGACAATTACTGAATGAAGTCGTATGGGCGCAAGAGAAAGACGTAAAAATGGCAGATTATGAACATATGTCGGATAGATAACGATTGACCCTAGACTCAAAGATATCAAAATAATAGCGGTCGAAAGTATCCTCTCGGGAGTCTGTAGAACAAAGTAAGGGTTCTTGGGAAGAAGCTGTCTGAAATGATTTTTTTTACTCAACATCGGAATATGAAGGCAATAACGATGATTCGAACCTGTGTATGTGGTATGGCGAATCCTGCCTGTAAAGGTCGGATCTAATTTGTAACTTGCGGGAATGATGAATAAAGTTCATAAGGACATTTTAAATGGAAATAGCGTGGCTTACGGTGGCATCAAATTTTAACGCCTATCCTATTTCTTTCGTTCTTTCTTTCTTTCTTTCTTTCTTTCTATTCTTCTTGTTAATTTGCAGTTTCTTTCTCTCCTGTTCTTTCTTTCTTTCTCTTTCTTTCTTTTTCATACCTTCTTTCTTTCTTTATTTCTTTAGTGCTTATTCTTATTTAAATTTGTAGTTTCTTTCATTTTCTCTTTTTCTTTCTTTCTTTCTTTCTTTCTTTCTTATTCACTCTTTCTTATTTAATATGTAGTTTCTTTCTCTCTTTTTTTCTTCGTTTCATTTTTTCTTTCGTACTCATTCTTCTGATTAAAATTCTTTCTTTCTTTCTTATTCACTCTTATTTAATTTGTAGTTTCTTTCTTTTTCTATTTTTCTTTCTTTCTTTTTATTCTTTCTTTCATTTTTTCTTTCGTACTCATTCTTCTGATTCATTTTCTTTCTTTCTTTTTTTCTTTCTTATTCACTCTTATTTAATTTGTAGTTTCTTTCTCTCTTTTTCTTTCTTTCTTTCTTTTTTTTCTTTCTTTCTTTTTTTCTTTCATTTTTTTTTTCGTATACATTCTTTTGATTTAAATTTTTCTTTCTTTCTTTCTTTCTTTCTCAGTGTGTCCATATATTTTTTAAGCATTTCACCCTTAGCATGACGGGATTGCCACTAGTACGCAAGGGGCCACAGAGGGTATTATCAAGGGAAAAGAGTGGGTATAAAAAGGGATTGAGGAAAGTAAAAAGAAGAACAGGGATTAATGCAATAGAACATGTCGATTGACATTACATATAAATTTTTGAAGATTATACTTATCAGGGAATCAAGTAAGATGAAGAGAGTTCCACTGTCAGAAAATGAGAAAAAAGAAGCTCTAGGAGTAGAAGAATGAAAGGGTGGGACCGAGATGCCAACCTAGTAGCACGTTTAAATTCATGCAATCGGAGCACCAGTGAAAATAGTTCGTTAGAGCAGTTGCCATGAAAATATTTGTAGAAAAGATAGAGGGAATCCACATCACGTCTGTGAGAACGTGGCGGAAGTCGTGATGCCAGGTGAGGACCTATCACATTGCATATCCCTCTTTGGATTTTGTTGAGAACCTTGAGATGAATAGTGCGGGAACCAGACTATATATGGCAACAGCATCCAATGCAGGAACGAATGGTAGATTTGTAGGCGTGAAGGATGGACTCAGACGAGAAAAACCTTCAGTTTGCAGAGATGAAAGTAAGAAAAAAAAACTGTTTAGGGTATTAAGGAAAGGATAAATAGGAGAATGGAGAGCAAGGAATCAGATGTCAATTGACATTACATTTAAATTTTTGAAGATTATATTTATCATGGAAGTAAGTAAGAGAAAGGGATGTCCACTGTCAAGAAGTGTGAAAAAAGAAGCTGTTGAAGAAGAGGTGGTGACATTTAACTGTTTCAACAGTAAAAGGGTGAGACCGAGATGCCAAACTTGTAGCACACTTAAATTCCTGCAGTTGGGGCACCAGTGAAAATAGTTCGTTAGAGCAGTTGCCATGAAAATATTTGTAGAAAAGACAGAGGGAAGCCGTATCATGTCTGTGAGAATGTGTGTGGAGTCGAGATGCCAAGTCAGGACCTATCACATTGCATATTCGTCTTGGATTTTTTCGAGAACCTTGAGATGAGTAGTGGGGTAACCAGACTATATATGGCAACAGCATCCAATGCACGAACGAATGGTAGATTTGTAGACGTGAAAGATGGACTCAAACAAGAAAAACCTGGTGGGACACAGAGAACCAATTTTCCCTTTCTGTAGATGCAGCTACTGATTCAATGTACTTGTTTCACCCTCCGGCCAGTGGAAAACGGGAGACCAAGAAGCCGCAGTGAGACGGTCTCGTGAAGTTGAGCATCACCCATACAGGGAAGTTGCTCTACAGTGACAGCAATTTCGTTTAGGATGTATTCAAATTCACAAGCCATTTCCTACTCCAGTCAACCACAGATCGGAGGTCGTTTTCGAGACCAACGGCCAGCTTAACTTTATCAGCAATGTCGGATTTACTATTGAAAAAGAAGTAAATGGCGGTGCCGTCTGCGTAGATGCCGACTTGTGAACGACGTCAGAAAGATTATTGACGAAGATCAGAAACAGTGTAGGGCTAAGGATAGAACCTTGAGGAACACCAGCGTCCGTATGGAAGGAACTGGAAGGAGAACCCGTTCAGAACAACCTTCATTTCACGCTTAGACACGAATGACTGGATTAAATCAAATAATCTCCCTTTAATACCGTTATCTCTGAAGCTTACGTAGAATATATAATATATTACAGGACTTACGGCCATATCGCGTTCAAACATTGGTTCACGTACGATCAACAATGTTAAGCAACGTCGAGTCTGGTGAGTTCCTAAATGGATGACTGCTTGGGAAAAAAACTGGTGCTGTAGTCTTAGATGAGAGTGTGGTGTAATACGTAACGACTGGGAATTGAAACTCGAACAGCAGAATTGCAAGTCCAGTCGGGTTCGTTATATTCACTGACGCGCAAACATCTTTGGGAAAGGTATAGAGCTATCTCATCTTACCCCACCTATGGGTTAATTAGTAGAAATTGTATCATTATCTCCAAAAGAATTCTTACAATCAAAATATATTTTCTGGCTTTAAATAACCTGCAAATCTTTGATAAACCGTAAAAAGCGACGTCCGGTGCGTGGGTATGGGGATGTGCTTTCTTCATGGCTTGGATTTCAGAGATTTCCTTCTCTTAAATTGGAGGCCACCCAAGGCTGGAGATTTCAGTCTACCTTGCTATTTAATCAACTAATGAAAACCGCAAAATCCGTTATTAATTATAAAAATTAATTAATTAATTATGGGATTATTATTATTGTTTATTTATTTGCATATATCCTATTAATATTCATCGAGTCAATTGCGGCAATTTGTAGCTAAGGAAAGGTGGGTTCATGCCTTTTGCAGATGCATTAATCAGTGCGAAGGAAACTCAACAGATAATGACGGAGCTTGAATATGATTTTGGCGATGATAACTATTACGATACTCTCTATCTACTGCTACTGCTTCTACTACTACACCTGCTACTATTTGTGATAGTGCTGCTACTACTACTATTGGTACTACTACTACTACTTTCACTACTATTGCTACTACTACTACATTTACTACTAATTTTATTACTACTTCTAATACTACGCCTGCTGCTGCTACTAACATTACTGCTACTACTTCTTCTGTTATTGCTACTACTACTACTACTACTAATATTAATAATGATAAATTAACTATTACCAACATATATCTGAAGAAAACATCCTACAGTGCATCTCGACATTCTTGACAAAATCGAGGGAAGGGTCTGCAATACAGATAATCTTGACCTGGCATCTCATCTCCAGTCCATTTCTCACCGATGCCTTCCCTCGGTCTGTTCTACAAAATATTTTCATGGTAACTTCTCGGCGGAGTTTCTTTTTTTTTTCTTTCTATTTCATGGTGTCCCGACTACATGACTTAACCTCGCTACTAGATTCCCAACTAGGTCTCATCGTTTTAGTATTGAACTCATTAGATGCAACCGTCATGTCTACTCTAACAGTGTGTTTTTTTTTCTTCTCTCACTTCCCACCTGTGGGACTCACATCCGATATCTTGCATCCTTGATAATTACAATCTACCAAAATTTGAAAGCAACGTCAATCGCCATCTTCTGTCTTCTCGAACCATCTCTCTTTTCTTGCCTCTTCCCCAGACCCCTCTCTATTTTCAGTTTACTCCTTCCCATTCACTTTCACGCCCTGTAACACCCACTTCGTTCTAGTGGCATTGTTACTTTGCTCGGGTGAAACGATATAAAAAACAAAAAACATGCACATATATGAAATACTTTTTAGACGCCATGTCCTTACAGGACGTAAACGATCAAGGTTTATTATCGTTGAATAAGCATGCATTCTTGAGAAAGAAAGTGTATTTGTTTCCAGTTAACATCTCTAGGGTTTAGAATTGAAAGTATGCTTTTGCTTACCCACACCAAGGTTAGAGTGGCAAGTTTTCTCTGTTATTTAATCAAATGCTTGATCTCCAAGAGACATCGTGCATTAATTAACCCAAACGACCAACAGGGAATTTGAAATCGGATCGTCGATTCCACTTTCCACGCCGATAGACACTAACGATGTCCGGTACAGTAGCCGAACATTCCTGAAATATAGTAATTTTCCAAGCTTAGCTTAGATGTGGCACAAGGCTGAAAGTATGGGGCACTGTGTGAGGATCGAACTCACTACTCAGTCGAAATTATTCTAGAGAGACTAGCTTGTTAACCATTACACAGCCTCGAGGTGGCCATAGCATTCAAGCGTAGATTAGATGTAGCATAAGGCCGAAAATAGTGGGTACCCAGTAATGTCGAACTCACTACTGAGTCGTAACTGATCTGGCGAGACAAGCCTGGGAACTTTGTCAAACTAGTATAGAGAATTCAATATATATATATATATATATATATATATATATATATATATATATATATATATATATATATATATATATATATATATATGTTCAACACGCAGACTCACTCTACACCTTTCTGACCATAGCTCAATTAGATCTCATTTAAATATTCATGGAGACCTACCGGACAGTATTCGTAACATACTTGTTGACAACACAAATATAATAGCATCATCTACATGCAAAAAAGGCTAAAAATAATGGAAGCCTTATTAATAAAAACAAAAAGAAAATAATATCTTCTCTATTTCGTTGCTTCAGCGAGTCAGAAAGTAAAACTTAAATTTAAAATCTGAACAGATAACTAGAGCTCGCAAGAAAACTGTAAATGTAGAATATAATGACGATAGTGCCCATCGTTGCTAGAGCACTTGGACCAATCAACGTAGGAGGGTCGGATATCATTTACGAAGTAGAGGGTTGCATTTTTGAAAATAGCTAGAAAAGTTATATGTAGCAGTAGTAGTCAGGGGACTAGTTTTCTTAATATCTCCATTTTAAAGCGACAATCACAATCAATGTTAGTACGTATGCAACGAATAAAAATAATTAAAAATTGTGTTGACCCCCAAATACAGATTCTGTAATGAATATCGAGAATCAATTGTCCATTTTGTATCAAGTTGCATGGTGTTAGCAGCCAGTGAAGATAAATCGCGGCATGATATATTGGGCCAATGTGCAACTTTTCTCGGAAGAAAACTGCAAGAATTTGGTACGAACATCACCCAGACCCGCTTACAGAGACAGAACCTGTAACAATTGTTTGAGACTTTATAATAGACACAGACGGAACCATGAAAACTAATCGCCCAGACATCGTGATCAAAGACTAAAAAAACAAAACAGAATATGCTTTCTTATTGATATGGCGGCGGTCCCTGCAGATTGTAATGTATATTTCGAAGATTTGCAAAAAAAAAAAAATCTATTAAAATACAAGAATTCTGAAGTGGAAATGTAAAAACAAAAATGTGGCATATCAGAATATTATTCGTTCCTGTTGCAGTTGAAACTCAGGATTGATTGGAAAAGATTCCGATAGACCAATTGAAGTAATTCTTAGTAGTCCATGCGTTAAAGAAATACAAAACAAAAAAAATTACTCACAAGTACAACTCACACATTACGAAGCGCTTTATAATGTTAGGTTGATTTTTACAAAAATAAGCAATGGAAAATATCATGAAGCTATTTCTGACCTTAGGTCTCTGGTTGGGACCCAAAAAGAAATAGGTATACGCAGAAATCCAGGGAAATAATAATAATAATAATAATAATAATAATAATAATAATAACTTGGACTGGTTGGAAAAGATTCCAGTAGGCTGATTGAAGGGATGCCGGGAAGTCCATGCCTCAAAGAGATACAAAAAATTATTCTGACAAATACAGCCCACACTTTACGAAGGGCTTTATCCATGTAATATTTTTTTTTTTTTTTTTGCAGTGGAAAGTGTCATAATACCATTTCTAACCTTAGGTCCCTGGGCGGGACCCG
>OZ038509.1:69122910-69147910 GCA_964036315.1 Acanthosepion esculentum | reverse complement strand
GAGGCTGGGCATTAGAAGCATGTTTTAGTAATATATATATATATATATATATATATATATATATATATATATATATATATATATATATATATATATATATATATATATATATATATATAAAAGAAAAAAGCCAATGTCGCTTTAGTGAAACCCAGATTTTCTTCTGTTTTAAAATAAAGAGAAGAGAAAAAAGCTGAGTAGAATTTTTTTTATATTTAAAGAAGCAATTTAATTTCTTAAAATCCGTTTCTCTTTTGTTTATTTTTTATTTTTAATAATTATTTTTTTTTTGCAATTTTATTTTTTATAGAAAATTAAACTCCTCTAAAAATAGAAGCATTTCTATAATTAATCGTAATCGCATCCATACTCTGACAACACCAAAGGATTTGCAGCATGAATTCTCTCGACAGCTTTTAGTCAAACCAAATTCTGTTATTCGGGGTTAAGCAAACCAGCTGAATATGCAAATGGGTAACCGCTGCGGAAAACAATTCTATGCAAGTGATGTAGTCACATGTCAAATCAATTAAAAGTAACTAATTTTTAATCTCGTAAATCATTTTTCAGTTTACAGTGTTCAAATTTATGTTTGTTTTTTTTATTCAGTATATAAATCCAGAAGGCTCACTGAGATATTTAAAAAATAAACTTTGTAATTTTTTTTTTTAAATGGCGATGAATAATTTTAAGATACCCGGTGCTTTGCATAAAGAAATCTTCGAGCCTTAAAAAGTTCTTCCAACCTAATCATCTATTTTATTATCTTGCATTCGAATGAATTTAGCCAGTTTAACTCCTTCGAAATATAGGTCCACACGTAAAACAGCAAAAGTCTCAAACGGTGCGAATATATTTTTGGAGGTTTTTCCTGTCTTCTGGTGGAGATACTTACGTAAGATTGCACATGGAAATCGCTAGATGCTAGGTTCATATAAAAAACAACTACAACAAAAAAGATGTGTTACGAATAAAACGGACGAGTTTACGAAAAGGCTGTACGTATTTTAGAGTTGTTTTTTTTTTTTTTTTTTTTTTCCGGAGCTGAGAAATTAAATATCTTTTTTTTTTTAAATTTCCTTATGAAAACATAACAAGTTCATTAGTATCATATAAATACTATGATTCAAGACTAAGAACGAAAGTATCTTGTTTTGTACAATCATTATCTACTACACAAAGAAAATAATATTAACAAAAAAAAAAAATTGTTCCAGTGTATCATAGTGTACGGATGCACATTATGACTAAAACTAACAACAAAGATCTTTTATACGAATGTATTGTTACGACAGATAGAGGAAGAAAAACGTAAAGAAATTGATGGATGGGTGTGCGTGTGTATGTATGTGTGCGTGTGTATGTGCGTGCGTGTGCGTGTGCGTGTGTGTGTGTGTGTGTTTTGTTTGCGTGTTTGATTAAAGTCGGCAGATATAGAAAAAGAATGTAATATGAAAGGCCATCGCGTATGTATGAACGGAGAGTGTGTAAAAATGACTAGATTATTTGCTAAAAGTCTGTCGAGCAGTATTTCCTTGCATGTAGTGTAGCTACGTTTGCAGTGAAGGGAAACACGGTGTGTGGAGGGTGGGAGGAGACAACACGGGTGAGTGAGAGGGAGAGGCAGGGAGAGAGAGAAAGTGGGAGAGAGAGAGAGAGAGAGAGAATCCGTCGATTACGAAAAGGGGAGAGATAGATAGATAGATAGAGAGATAGAGAGAGAGATGAAGTAAGAGCGGAAAAGATAAAATATCAGAAAAATACGGAGAAGGAAAGAGAAGAGAAGTAAGTGAGTGAGTGCTAGAGAGAAAGAAAGTGAGAAAGAGGGAGAGAGAGAGAGAGAGAGAATCCGTCGATTACGAAAAGTAGAGAGATGGAGTAAGAGAAGAAAAGATAAAATATCAGAAAAATATGGAGAAGGAAAGAGAAGAGAAGTTTGATAGAGAGAGAGAAAGAGAGAGAAAGTAGAGATGAAGTGAGAGGGAGATTCCGTCAATTTCAAAAAGGAGAGAGAGATAGAAAGAGAATGATATATAGAGAAAGAGAGAGAGAGATGAAGTAAGAGAAGAAAAGATAAAATATCAGAAAAATACGGAGAAGGAAAGACAAGAGAAGTGAGTGAGTGATAGAGAGAGAGAGAGTGTGTGAGAGAGAGAGAGAAAGGGAAAGAAAGAGAGAGATGAAGTGAGAGGGAGATTCCGTCAATTTAAAAAAGGAGAGAGAGATAGAAAGAGAATGATATATAGAGAAAGAGAGAGAGAGAGAGATGAAATAAGAGCGGAAAAGATAAAATATCAGAAAAATACGGAAAAGAAGTGAGTGAGTGAGAGAGAGAAAGGGAGAGAAATAGAGAGAGAGAAAGTGAGTGAGTGAGTGACTGAGTCAGTGGGAGA
Source organism: Acanthosepion esculentum (assembly GCA_964036315.1). Classification (NCBI taxonomy): domain Eukaryota; kingdom Metazoa; phylum Mollusca; class Cephalopoda; order Sepiida; family Sepiidae; genus Acanthosepion; species Acanthosepion esculentum. The sequence goes on along the minus strand of OZ038509.1, from coordinate 69,145,517 downwards.
GAAATAGAGAGAGAGAAAGTGAGTGAGTGAGAGGGAGAGAAGAGAAAGTGAGAAAGAGAAAGTGAGAGAGGGAGAAAGTGAGAATCCGTCGATTATGAAAAGGAGAGAGCGACAGAAAAATCCAAATAATGATGAGAAGGTGAGAGAGGGGGAGAGAGTAGGAGAGAGAAAGAGAGAGAAATAGAGAGAGAGAGAGAGATGGAGAGGGAAAGTGAATGAGTCAGTGAGTGAGTGGGAGAGAAAGAGAAAGGGAGAGAAAGAGAAAGGGAGAGAGGAGGAGAGAGAAGCAGAGAGACAAATAATGAGTAAAAAAAATAAACTAAGAGAGAAATAAAGGAAAGATATCTTTAGACATGGAGAATCCGAACATTAAGAGAGAGAAAGAGAAGAAGAAAAACAGTGATAGAGAGATAAGGAAAAATCCGAAGATGAGAGAGAGAAAGAGAGTGAGAGAGGGGTGAGAGAGGAGGTGAGAGGGCTAGAGAAAGCGGTGGGGGGGTGATAGAGAGTGATAGAGAGAGAGGGCGAGAGATGGAGGGAGAGAATTTATAGCGGTATCCTAACATATAAAAGCAATTCGAAAGCTGTCTGCTCTACAGGAGATATTCATCGAAAGCTTTAACTCGGATACTGAATTTGATCCTCACCGGGTGCCCTGTGATTAGGGCGTTCTGAGATAAACTTAGCGGATATCTACGGGGACTTAACGAGTTGGTCTTTCAGGCAGACACCGAAAGCAAATCAGACAAAACAGATGAGGGGGGGAGGTTGCTGAAAAGTTGTCGGCCCAATCCACTTTTCCAAACCCGACCGAATGAGCAAATATGATATTTTGGAAGGGCTTCTTAATCGGACCTTCAGTCTTCTAGCACCCCCCCCCACACACACACACACTGGCACACACACACGCGCGCGCGCGCACACACACACACACAGACACACACACACACACACACAGAGAGACACACACACAGACACACACACAGACACACTGGCACGGACGCACGCACGCACGCGCACACACACACACAGGCACACACACAGGCACACACAGAGAGAGAGAGAGAGAGAGAGAGAGAGGCACACACAGAGGCACACACACACACAGAGGCAGGCACACACACACACACACAGAGGCACACACGCACACAGAGGCAGGCACACACAGAGAGGCACACACACACACACACACACACACACACACACACACACACAGAGGCAGACACACACACACACACACACAGAAGCACACACACACACACACAGAGGCAGGCACACACACACAGGCACACACGCAAGGATATATATATATATATATATATATATATAGAGAGAGAGAGAGAGAGAGAGAGAGACATACACATATATATTTTTCTTTTCAACGTGTACACCCATTCTTACATTTGAAACTAACATCCACCATGCATATATATATATATATCAGGAAGTCAGTTGAATATGCATCTGAGTTTTAAAGTTAAAAGCTCCATATGTTATTTTTACCTTTTATTTTATTTTTTCACACATGTATTAAGCACTTATAAATATGGTTGTTTTTCTGGTCTGCTTCAACTCTGATCAATAAACATTTATTTTATATATATATATATATATATATATATATATATATATATATATATATGTGTGTGTGTGTTGTGAGTGTGAGTGTGTGTGTGTGTATGCAGTTGCATATTTCCGCTACAAAATGCGTACTTCATATAAGAACCCAGGTAAAATGAAGTAATTTGAATGCTGATTTTCAAGATCTGCATACTCTCTCCACGTGAAGAAAATGGTGCAAGGCAGGCGTTTTAATTTACACTTGATTTTGTGACAAAAAATTTGTTTGTCTCTCTGTCTGCTATCTATCTATCTATCTATCTATCTATCTATCTATCTATCTATCTATCTATCTATCTATCTTAGGCTGTTCATATCTCTCTGTCTACTTATATATGCCTGTGCAGATCTGTGTTTCTGTTCATACTATTATAGAATGTTTATATTATAATCAGAATCTATCTATCTATCTATCTATCTATTTTTTTATAAACATATGTTATATATATATATTGAACCGTTGTAGACTCTTCACATATATATTCTAAACACTCTCTTTCTCCCACTTTCTCTTTCTCTCTCACTATATATATATATATATATATATATATATATATATATATATATATATATATATATATATATATATATATATCTGAGTCGGTGTGTTCATATAGACCTGTCATTAACTGATCTTATATGTATTTTAACTTTTTTTTATCTATCTATCTATCTATCTAACTTTTTATATACGTATGTATATATATATATATATATATATATATATATATATATATTGAACCGTTGTAGACTCTTCATATATATATTGTAATCACTCTCTCTCTCATATATATATATATATATATATATATATATATATATATATATATATGATTCGGTGTGTTTATATAGACCTGTCGTTAACTGATCTTGTATGTATTTTAACTTTTTTTTCTATCTATCTATCTATCTATCTTTTTATATACGTATGTATGTATATATATATATATATATATATATATATATATATATGTATTGAACCGTTGTAGACTCTTCATATATATATTGTAATCACTCTCTCTCTCTCTCTCTCTCTCTCTCTCTCTCTCTCTATATATATATATATATATATATATATATATATATATATATATATATATATATATATATGAGTCGGTGTGTTTATATAGACTTGTCGTTAACTGATCTTATATTTATTCTAACTTTATTTTTATCTATCTATCTATCTATCTATCTATCTATCTATCTATCTATCTATCTATCTATCTATCTATCTATCTCCTAGACATAGGTTGATAGATACTAAGCTTTCCTTTATTGTCAACAAAGCCTAGGAAGACTGTGTTGCATCAGGTCTTCTTGAGAAGCGCGTCTGTCTATCGTGCCAATTATCTGCGACATTTTCCCTCTCTTTTTCTGTCAATCATACTTAATCAAAAAGAAACAAAACACGCACTTACGCACACGCGCGCGCTGACAGACACTTACACGCGCGCGAGAGCGCGCACGCACACACACACACACACACACACACACAGGGAATCAGAACGAGAACAGAGAGAGAGAGAGACTAATCTATAGATCAGTCAATAAATACACTGATCAATGAAAATCAAGTTATGATCGGAATTAAATCCATACCATTCTCCTTGGACGTTCCTCTTCTGCCGTTCGATCTCTGCGCCTGCCTATTCTTCAATCTCTGTGCAAAGTGTGTGTCTGTATTCTAAGACAAATTCCGTTCGGAAGCAATATTGATTGTTATCAGCTACTGACACACATTTATGTGCACATTGTTGACTCAGCTGATTCGTATAGATTCTGCAAATGCACCAATGGTTGTTTATTTGCCACTCTCTCTTGATATAAGTAGTTCTGGAGTAAACCCTAAATTAAATAGATATTTTTATATTCACCTATTAATTTAAATATTTTTTTTTAGTTCTAGTAAGCATTGCCGGTGTAACCCAAGCGTCTATTACCCCGCAATCTTTGATACGAGACCCACACTGTACTACATCTTAATTTTCATATTGTAGTATTCACATAAAATACAAAATAACTAATTATATACAATAATGGATCATATGCAATATAGGTGAACAGTTCAACTGGAAAATATAACCGTTGTATCTAGATAGAAATTAGAGACATGTCATAATAGATCATTCCATCTTAAATAACTCGAAAATGTTTTGGGGTAATTTTTAACATCAACTTCAGATTTTTTTGTGTTAAGATGTTGAATAATTATAGCACATTCAACATTATAGATAAAAAATAGTGAATTTTATATTATGTTTTTTTTTTTTTAGACTTAGCACGAGCAAAACAAATTCTCGGATTTGGACAAAAAAGACATCAGAATGACGTCAAAATCCGCGAAAATGTTTCGTTCTTTAATTGTCAGTTGTACTTGATTTAAATTGTAACGTATACAAATATAGACAGAAAAAAAAGCAAATTTTTATTAAGATACTGAGGATCACAAAGCAATGTTCAGGGCCCCAATTAGCTTTGCCCTTTCTTGTCGTGGGGTTCAGTGAGTAGTATTCACATGCCCTGTTCGTAAGCGCGTAAAAAAAAAAAAAAAAAAAAAAATCCGAATATGTGACATATTCCGAAAATGGAGGAAAGGCAGTATTTTTTTCCACATCGTTTCCTTTCTTTCTTGGCATCGAAAGCGTTATTTTTTTTTCACTAAGATAAGCCACAAAAAATTGATGTTCTACAAACCGAATTTATTTATTTTTTTTAAGTTTAGAAAATTGCACGTCAAATTCGGAACGCTTTCTGACACAAGAAAATACGATTTATTTTGAAAACTATGTGAAAAAAAACAAAAAACGACTTTTTTAAAACTTATGGAATGCAGTCCCAAATAAATGTAAATATTTTGCCAAATCTGCAATAAATATTCAAAGTAGCAAAAATTATATTGATATGTAAGTGCAGAATAACTTTTACTAATATTCACGTAATATAAGGCCCAGTTTACAGTTTGCTGGGTTAGCAGTTCGAGAACGATGTAAGGAGTGCAGTTTATGAGGATATATAAGAAAGATAAAGTTCAATCCTCACTGGGTGCCCCATATTTTCAGCTTTGTGACACATCTAAGCTACGCCTGGAAAATCGCTATAAGAAAGCTAAAGTTTAACCCTTGATTTGAAGACATTAAGTATGTAGTAGCCAAGAAAACACCCTCTGGTGAGTCTTGTCCTACAATGTCGCACCTTTAGGGAAGAAGCTGTTCGAGTGGAAATACCTTGTTACTAATGAGATGCCAATGATTATAGCGATAGTTCGTCGTTGTGTTTGTGGCATGGTGGGTCTTGGCCCTGAAAATCTGAACTGGTGAGACTAAGTAATGTGGCTAACCCGAACATTTAACATGGAAATAGCTATCGAGTAGCAAGACGCTTGCACCGTATTGTCTTTGGGGAAGGGGTTGTCGATTCAAGTTTAACTTTCGATTAAATAGTTTGTGCTCGCTCCGCCCCAATCAGAGATTTCTGTTTGCCTTCGGTTCGATATAATCCAAAACATACTAAGTTCACTGTAAAAAAAAAAAAAGAAGCCTTATAAGAGTTCCACGAGCGAGAAGTGCGAGAGAAGAAACTGTTAGCATAGAACTTACGGATACATCTACTCATGTCAACTATAAAATGAGACCTTGCCGCCAATCTAGTACTGCGCTTAAATTCATAAACTCCGAGTACAACAGAGGAATGTTCATCAAAACAATTACCGTGAAGGTGTTGCAACCTAGAAAATGTTACTGAATGAAGAATAACCAAAACGGTGGTTGGAAATGAAATGGTAATCTTTATAACATCAACAAAATACAATACTCACCAGCGGCGTGAAGTAGGTAAACCACTGCTAGTGGTGGACTACTTAGACACCATATTACTCCTCACTTAAAATAGTGTCCAACGTATTTAAGAGGATTGGGACATACCCATTAGTGTTCATAGTTATGGTATATAACAGGATGTATTTACGTTACGGTGGTGGGAAAGTGACTAAAGCCGATGTACCAAGGCATGGATAGTAACATTGCAGATTCTTCTTTGGATCTTATCATTGTAGCCCTCTTCCTCGAGTTATCTCGAGCCTTGTACAGGGTGAACATCATTGTGTAAAATATATAGATATAATACGAAATATCATTTAAATAAATTTTCACTATTTTTTTTAGTTTTTATCATTTATTATTATGTTGTCATAAATAATTTCCGTTTTTTTTTTCAAATTTAATTCTTTCAAAATTGAAGTACAATTAAATTTTATTCAGTTATATATTCACCATTATTTGCAATGACCTTTTGCCACTTATCAAGCGGCTTTTTGATACATTTGGGTTAAGAGTCTACAGGTTTTCGACACGCTCTTGAATATTGTTTTCATTAGAAATAGAATTTCCCCCAAAAAGAGTTTTGAAGATTTCGAAAAAAAAAGAAAAAAAAAAAAAGAAAAACTATAATCGGTTAGTACAAGGCCAAGATTATACACTCAGTGAGGAACGAGCTCACTGTTCAGTCATATCTGTTGTAGCGAGACAAGCTTGTTAACCATTACATCACGTCGAGTTGCGCCAAAAGGATTTTCTATGTGTATCTTACATGTGGCACAAGGCCAACAGATTTGGGAATTCTATGAGGTTCAAACTCGCCACTCAGTCGTAACTGATCTAGCGCGACAAGCTTGTTAACCATTGCACCACGTCGAAGTGCCCAAACCTTGCATTGTTATGAAAAGTAATATTTTTACTATTGCCGAGCGCAGAGTACTTTCTCGGCTGAACTTTTATTGACACGTTGCAGATGCCGGACATATAAATACGGATTTTTAGTTTCGTTGTGTTTTAAGAAGTTTAACTGGACAATACCCCGAAGATCACAACAAACGCACAAAATTAGCTTACTTCTCTAGAGTTCATCTTTGGGGTCGCTTGTGGAAGTTTCCCCTGTCTTTCAATATTGCCGTATGTTAGGACAAATTTGGCCAGAGATCCCATCACATTTAACAGCTGATTTTTATCACCGATCCATTATTTCTGCTGTGTTAATGATGGCCCCCAGTCTAATAAGCATATAACAGACGCAAGCATCAGAACCAACAGTGCGAGATATGGGGCAGGGTTTTTTGGAATCCAGCCCACTTATAGAGCTTTCGGCTGGGTGTGTTTCGAAATATCTAGATATGAATCTGATTGAGTCTTTGCTGAATCATTCTTCAAAATTTCCAAAAATATTCCCGCTAATAATGCACTTCTACTACCTCGGTTCATGAGGAAAGATGCAAAGTGAGTTAACCCCCTGAGACATAGCCGATTGTTTGTCGCCAGTAGGGGAATTTTGCCGACTAATTTTCCGTGATGTAGAGGTATATGCGAATGAGAGATTTTTTTCCAATACAATCAGCTTCAGACGTGAAACTTATGAAGAATTTTGTAGATGGAAACTGTTTTTTATCAGGAAAATGCAACTTCTTGTTAATTGTTTATTCGTTAATTCACTGGTCATTAAAAAGGTATTGATACCCGCCACATTGCTTTTTTTTTTTTTTTTGCATTCTTGCGGGTTTTGTGACCATCAAACAAACTTATACTGTATTACAGAAATACAATAGATTTATTTATACCAATATGTGCTGCTGTTTATTACTTGGGGGTGATCTTTCTTTCCCCGATATACCAGACCTCAGTTTATTCCCCAGTACACACACACACACACACACACACACACACACACACACACACACACACACACACACACAATGTGTTCGACCAAATCTTTTCGACAAATGACAGAGAAATCAACAGAAAGGCGCTCATAATCTTGAAATAGCTTTCTTACCAATTCTATGCTGTAAAACTGGCATGCTTTGCTCTCGTCACGAAGAGATTTATCCTTACAGATTTGGTGAACAAAGAACGGAACTGAAAATGAAAAATAAAGCCTCGACTTTTACTCGAAGCTACCTTAATTCTACCTTAATTCTTCATGTAAAATACGCCTTCATCCATAATACGCACAACTAAAATTCTGCTGAAAGTGTGGAAAAATGGTACTACTCACGCACTCCTTGTTTGGTAATCAAACCCTACAAATTGTGCTGAATGTGTGGAAAAATGCTTCAACTTACGCATAATACGCACCCCTTGTTTGGTAATCAAACCCTATAAATTATACCATTCCAATTTCATTATGGCCAACATTTCCTATTGTAAAAAATGGTTTTAAACATAGAATAATATTATTCTAATTTAGTTTTATGATATTTTTTTTAAAGAGTTTTGTAACTGTGCATAATACGCACTCCTGATTTTGTTTAATATTTTTTTTTAAATGCGTATTATACATGTGTACTTACGGTACTATACGATAGTGAATGAATTAGTCCGCAACCGACATTTACTGAATTTTGATCTGATACTTTCACTGTATAATGTTAGATTTTCGAGATTAATATTATCGCTGAATTTTTTTATCATTTCACTCCAAGCAAGGTGGAAGTGCCAGTATGCAGGGGATTACATGGGGGGGGGGGATGAGAGAAAAGACTGAGTATAGGGAGGATTGAGGACATTACGAAAGATGAACGGGATTCAAGAAGGTAGAAGATGACGATTGACGTTGCATTTAAAGTCTTGAAGATTGTAGTTACCCCTGAAGCAAGCAAATAAAAGGGAAGTGCGAGAAAGGAAACAGTAAAATGGTGGGAGCTAGATGCCAATCTAGTAGTGCGCTGAAATTCATATGTTCGGGGCACCAAGAAAAAAAACAACTTATCAGAGCAATTTCCATGAAAATATTTGTAGAAAAGACAGAGGGAAGCCACGTGACGTAAAGTCGTGATCGATTACATTACAAATACTTCGTTGGATTTTGTCAAGAACCTCGTGATGAATAGCAGGTGCACCTGACCAGTTATGGCGGCAGTATTCAATGCACGGCCGAATGGTAAAGTTGTCAATGCGCAAAATAGACTCTGACAAGAAAAAAGTGGGTTCACGAGGAAAGAAATTATGTAATACTCATCTACTAATTGCTCTCGCCGAAATGTCCTTGAGAAAGGCTTAAACCCATTTTTTAAATTCTAGCTATAGGTTAAATACCAGAGTAGGAGATGTCATATAGCTTCCCAAGGCTGTCAGACTTGTAGAAGAACAGCTTTGAATTGAAAATGACATACATGTTGAGATTCTAGACAAGATCCAAAGAAGAATCTGCAATATTATAAGACGCGACCTGGCTTCTCGGCTTCATTTATTTTCACTTAACGTAGGTTCCTTGAGCTTTTACTACAAATATTTCCATGGCAATTATTCTGATGAACTTTTTAGTCATGTAAATCGATTTCATGTGAGCGTAGGTCTAGATTGACAGGTGGGTCCTGATTTTACTGTCCAAATGTAACTGTGTGTCCTATTCTAAATTTTTCTTCTCACTCTTCGTTTCTTGTCAACTACAGTTAAAAATAAATTAAATCCTATATCTGCCGCCATCTGTCCACATAGAACCCTGTGCTTTTTTTAATCCTCGGCAACGTTTTCTCGGTTTCATTCATTCAATTCTTTTTCATTGTCAGTAACACCTTGCGTCTTAGGGACTTTATCGCCTTTCTTGGGTGTGAAATGATTAATAAAATAGAGTAAGCGCCAGAAAATCACTTCACTATGGTGTCCAAGAAGGCAGGGCGATTGACACTTAATAAAGGAAAAGGAAGTTTGGAGAGACATAATCGCCTACGTCTTAGGAATTGGAATAATAAATCGTAGTACGTAGTGGTAGTCAAAATAATCATATATTTAGACGTGCTAACAGCAGTAGCAGCAGCAGTATTAGTAGTAGTGATAGAAATATTAGTTTCTTATATGTGCCGTGTCCCTTCTAGACGTGGGCGAATTTGGCTCTCCACAACAACTATCCTTTGTAGTTCTAAGTAAGGTTTGTTTTTTAACATCCCTTCATCCTACCCTTTTTCATAAATGCTGATTAGGCCGATAGTCCGCTGCCCACCTCCTTTTTGGCCCTCGATATATCCTGTGAGAATCAAATTCTCTAAGCCTTCCTTCCTCATCATATGACAAATAAATTTCTTCATGATTCTGAGTATAAGTCTTCTTTTTATTTACATTCTTCCTCATTGCTTACACGCTCCGTCCATAACATTCTCAGTATCCTTCTGTAGGACTACATTTCTGCTGCCTGATGTTTTTTCTTCTTCTCTTCATCTATAAAGAAATTGTTCAACATTCACTGCCCTATGGGAGGATCGATATTACATAGCAGTTCAGAAACTTTTTCTTTGTTACTAACGAAACTTTCCTCTTTCTTAATACTTTGTTTAACTTTTACAAATTATCTGGAATTGGAATGAAAGCAGTTATAGCACGTACCTTGAATTCATCATGAAAATTTAAGATGTGGAATTAGTAAACACTAAATACTTCAAATACGTCAGAGTATGGATCACTTATAAGACATTTCTTACAGGAGAAAAGGAAAATGGACATAGAATAAACTGAGTAGTTTCGCCCAATACCTCAAGTTGCTGCAGAACCAAAACATCAACATGAAAAGTCGATTTATGTTCTTAAATTAACGACGTCAGATCGAGACATTCACATGGGTGTCATACATGGCACCAAATTCGTTCAGAAATATCTAAACTGTCAGCTGTATACAACTGTTTTCTAAGATTTTTGGCAGGTACAGAACAACATAGAACCGGACCAAATAACAGAAACCACATCACTTGATGACTACCAACTAGCAGCTAAAATAATTTAATACGACTTCAGATTTCGGTGCCATATTAGCAAATATCTGGAATTGGAATGAAAGCAATTATAGCACGTACCCTGAATTCATGATGAAAATACAAGATGTGGAATTAGTAAACACTAAATACTTCAAATACGTCAGAGTATGGATCACTTATGACAAAATGGAGACAGGGAAATTGTACATAGTCTACCCCAGAGGCAGTTTTACCCAACACCGCAAATTGCGTCTTGGGATCAAACGACGCTAATAAGGGACACCACATGAGGATCTTTATTACATACTGTGTAATATTTATTATATAATATAATATTTATTATGATATAATATTTTATATATTTATAACATACTGTGTAATATTCTTGGATCTTCTTCTTCTGCGTGTAGTATCTCTTCAGAACTTTGGCGTTCACGTTTCTCCACAACTTCGTATAAGTGGTGGTAATGTTTGTCTTTTCATCATCACTCCCAGCCCCGTTACTTTCCTCTGTCTCACTTGTTTTTCAATTATGTCCTGTGTGTGTCAAATTTTCCAAACCTTCCTTCCTCATTCTCTCTCTACGAAATTCCAGCAGTCTGTCTCTGTTTATGAGGATAAGTTTCCTTATTATTTATATGTTTACTAATACTTTCTCATTGCTCACACGCTCCCGCCCAGGATATTTTCAGCATTTTTCTGTAGAACTATATTTAAGTAGCCTCAAGTCTTTGCTTCATATGTGCCGAAATTGTCCAGCAATCACTCCCATATGAAAGGGTTGATATGATATAGAAGTTCAATGTGTGTAACGAAATTCACTTATTTCTTGGAATTTTGCTCATCTTTTGGAAGATATTATGCGGTTCAAGTGCGTGTTCGGATTTCAGTACATTACTACAAACACGAGGCACGGAGGAGTAATGCATAGCGGCTCAGATAGAAGAATCAGAGAGCTGAGTTCGAATTCCAGTCGAATCCATTCACTTACAAACTAATACCCTTGGGAAAGGTATCAATCCCTTTCTTCTTGTCCCAGCTGTGGGTTCTATAGCTGTGGATGGCAACTGGTCTACCGCAGAAAGAAATGGCAGTCTACTGCAGGGAAAAAAATCTGCCTCTTCAGTCATGTATCGCAAGATACATGATCGCCTAAGCGTATACAACAACTTTGGCGACGAGGATGAGAACAAAGTTGTTGTAGAGTTACTTTCCGCAGTGGAAACTGTATTTGGACTAAATTCGGTCCTAAATAGGTTCAACGTACAAAAACGTTAGTAACTAGTTATAATAAGTATTACGCAGAGTAATCTATTGTGGTAGCTGACTACTTTCGTATTCGACTCCCCGTCGACCCTCACTGACTCCTACTTATATTAGGTGGGAGAGTCTATTATCTATAGACTAGGTGTGTTTCACCATAACACTGAGAATCGGAAATAAAAAGCCCACATCTCTTGAGAGCATAATGAGGACAGAGGGCTAGGAAAATTTAATTCTCGCAGGGCAAGAAAAGGCAGGGGACCACCTATTTGATGAGCTTTTGGTCAATGTATTGCGTAATGGGTGGATTGAGACATGACAATGGGACAAACGCCACGAGGTAGAGAAAGTTGTGGAGGGCCGTGATAGCCCACACCCTAAAGGAACGAGGCACACAGAAGAATACATGCAATAGAAATATTTCTTTAAAGGAAGGGAAACAATTGTATCATGTATACATGTCATTTCATTGTCCCTCTCTGATGTCGCGCTAAAGAAATGAGATATATAAACGTAACAAGGCAATCAACAAAGCTGCATAAGCAAGATTTTCAATAAAACACGAACTTACCGGCGAGGGGCGAAGTGACAAGCATATCAGACGTGACTCGAGTCATATGTCTGTAGATAAGACAGATCTGAGCTGGCGTGAAGTCAAAATAATTGGGCAAGCAACGTGGGTCGATGAATGAGCGCTTAGCGTAGCGGTTATCGGCGCTGGAAATCGAATGAATTTCCCAAATTTTCGTAAATGTTCCTGTTGGTAAGATATGAACGCATACTGCCTTCTCCCCGCTATGGGGTAAATAAAATAATACACTAATCGCTCTTGTTTTTGGTATCAAAAACTCTATTTTCTCTGGAGAACCATAATCGTTGACGTACTGAAGGTTAATTGAATGATTGATCGATAGGTTTTCCTGGATTATTAACACATATTTCTGATTTCGTCAATCAAACAATATTTACACTATTTACATTATTCGGACTATTGTCCTCATCTTTGTCGCCATAATTATTACAACGTTTCGGCCCTTCACTATCTGTCTATATTTCTGAGATGAGGTATTATGTACACTATTTACATTATTCGGACTATTGTCCTCATCTTTGTCGCCATATTTATTACAACGTTTCGGCCCTTCACTATCTGTCTATATTTCTGAGATGAGGTATTATGTACACTATTTACATTATTCGGACTATTGTCCTCATCTTTGTCGCCATATTTATTACAACGTTTCGGCCCTTCACTATCTGTCTATATTTCTGAGATGAGGTATTATGTACACTATTTACATTATTCGGACTATTGTCCTCGTCTTTGTCGCCATATCTATTACAACGTTTCGGCCCTTCAGTATCTGTCTATATTTCTGAGATGAGGTATTATGTACACTATTTACATTATTCGGACTATTGTCCTTATCTTTGTCGCCATATTTATTACAACGTTTCGGCCCTTCAGTATCTGTCTATATTTCTGAGATGAGGTATTATGTACACTATTTACATTATTCGGACTATTGTCCTTATCTTTGTCGCCATATTTATTACAACGTTTCGGCCCTTCAGTATCTGTCTATATTTCTGAGATGAGGTATTATGTACACTATTTACATTCTTCGGACTTTTTTCCTCATCTTTGTCGCTATATTTATTACAACGTTTCGGCCGTTGTACGCTCCGGCCTTCTTCAGTTGGTTTGAATGTCGAACTTAACCCTTTATTTCGCTCACTGGGGTAGACTGTTGTAGTTCCACGTGCCATGTTTTATGGATGTCAGTTATCAGTTATCTCCCGAAAATCCCCCCTTCAAGTTCTCTACCGCCTTAATCAGGTATTGAACTCACACTGTTTGGGTCCTGTCACTGGAGCTAACTAACGCCTTTATCCACTAGTTGCAAGTTAGTTAGACCCACTGTCAGGACATAAGAGCTCGAGTTCAATATCTGGTTAAGGCAGCGGAGAATTTGCAGAGGGGAATTAACAACAAATAACTGATAACTTTGAGGAAAATAGTCCGAATAATGTAAATAGTGTACATAATACCTCATCTCAGAAATATATATATATATATATATATATATATATATATATATATATATATATATATATATATAATAGCTGGCCACTCGTATTCGAGGATACTCTTCTACTAGGGCGGCTAAGCAATCCTTATTTAGACTCTAACTCAGGCACATTTATGCTTGTTTAACACCCACAGAGCGCACCTGTGGTTTAATACTGCAACTATGCTGATCAGACCTTAGTTACAGTTGTGGGGAGAGAGCGTGTTATCTAGCATGATAAACAATCTAAACAACGCCAGCACGCTCAACACTGTCGGTCACGTTGAATTGTGACTTCGTCCTGGTACAGCTATCGACGGCTGCCAAGCCGTTCCGTCTACGACATTTTCACTCACAAGGCTTAGTTCTACCGCTGGTATGGGTTTCAGGCACTTTCCAAAGATGCCCCATGCTGGGATTTCCGCCTCCAGACCGATAACGCCGGTAAGTCTCCTTACTGTCAAATCAACCGTGTCTATAATTCCTACTTAAAGGACCTAAGATTAATCTTCCTACAACAACAACCAAAATACTCAGAAAGAGAAAGAGAAAGCGTAACTAACTAGAAAGTAAGAAAGTGAGGAAAGAGGTATTGCAGAATTTGAAGCCCATGGGACGTATCGAAGGAACACAGGAGAAGGAGAAGGCAGTATACAAAAAAAAAGTTGTTCCCTCCTCTCTATAATGTTGTAGAAACGGTCTTGGCATGTTATTTTCTTAGCTGAAATGTCTGCTACAGATTTGCTAGTATCTGGTCTGTCCATTGTTTGACATTAAAATCCGTTCGCAAAAGCTAGCGGGGAATATTTGATCTGTTGACATGATTTTTCTATCTTTCTATTCATGTCCATCAGTTCAAGCTGCGTTCATTTTCAGAGGAAGAGACGGGTCGATGGAGAAGAAGACGCCAGGTCTCCCGGTTTGTGGCTAGATAAAATATTGATTGATTGGTTTGCTGTTGATTTTACGGTTTATCAACCCATAGCTGGTTATTTAAAGCCAGATAATATTTTAGATTGTAATAATTTTTGTGGGGAGATAATAATGATTTAGCGATACAAGTCTTACTAATTAACCTATAGCTGGAGGAGAAGAGGTGGCTTCCTACCCTTCCCAAGAATATTTACAAATGAACATAACGAACCCAACTGGAATTGGAACTCGGCTCTACGATTAACAATTCCGAGCCATTGTTCATTGCACCACATCCATATTCAAGCTTACAGTACTCGATATTCCCAAGCAGCCCCCAATCTAAGCATTAACCAGGCTCGACATTGCTTAACTTCAGTGATCGTATAGGAACCGGTGTTTCAACGTGATATGGCCGTAAGCTGTGGTTAGATCAGACTACAAATAATGGTCGATGTGATAAATGCTGAGTGATTTTATATCTCTATTTCAATGATTGGTTCTACAGAAGCATATTGAGAATTCCATGTACGGAGTGTGTGGGCAATATGGAGGTCTTAAATGAAATAGCAACAAAAAGAACACTTATACAGAAAATAAAAACAAAACAGCTGACATTTTTTGGATACATAATGAGGAAAGAAGGCTTGGAGAAGTTACTCTCACAGTACAGATCGAAGGCAAAAGGGTCAAGAAGAGACAACAACTGTGCCAGTCTGTCTGAATCGATGATAGGACGAGGAATGAGAGTCTTCAGCAAGAGACAAAGCTTGCAAAGAGACCAATGAACAATTAGTTGGGAAGTAGAACAATTGTCCACGTCCTGAAGGTACAGCGTATAGAAGTGATCTGGAGTGCTTAAGTGAGATGCAAAATAAAGTAGAAAGTATTATTTCTGGTCGCAGTTAGACTCCTCTATCTATTCGCCATCTAAACGGAAATCTTCGTAGTGTTTTATTGGGTCTCTGTGTTGAGCGACTCTGTAGTTTCAAAATTAATTTCTTTGATGTAAATATTTGTCCTCTTTCGTTTGCTTGAGAGAAAGAGAGAGTATATCTAATGTAAATAAACATATATTGATTGGAACGTGTTTCTGAACAGACAAGAACGAAATATACACAGAATAATTGGAATTTTATAAAGTCTTATAAGAGAAAAAATTGCCTTTATGATTGTTGTACATGTATATATAAATATAATGGAAAAAATCCTGTTTGCTGTTTGATAACCAGAAGTACTGAAAAGTTATCATCCTTACCAAGCAGAATGATCGAAAGTCATGAAAGTTTCTATTCAAAATATTCAAACCTGACAAAAGGTCTCTCAATCTAACCTTTTCAAATAGGATTCTGATATCTGGATATTGAAATATTGATCTTAGGAAAGGCGTCGAACCGATGACCTTTCAGAAAAAGAGGACCTCATAATCACCTGAATTTTTTTTTTCGTGAAATACTTTTACTTCTGCTGTGGAAATAGACTTTTTCGTTTATCTTCCTATTTGTTTACCTGCTCACCTTTCACTAACAGGAAAATGACGAGTTTATAGTTACCTTGAGGGTTGCGACATTTTCTCACGGAACAATTTGTTCTTTTTTATATCTTAATTATAAATATATACCCTAGAGTTCAAAAATGTTCAGCGACCCCAAGAAATACAATGAGATGAACTTAGCAGAAGAGTGAAATTTTTCCATCCAAGAAATGAAAAAGAGCTCTTGGAGTCATTGATAAAAGAATGGAATCAATTAACAAACTTTGAGAAACATTTGCAACGAATGCCAAAAATGGCTATATTCTTTTTTGAAACTTTTATTTTGTTTTTAATCGTCAATTTGGTTACAATTAAAACCTACTTTAATCGTGTTCCAATAACTCTTCCTCATTCGCTATTTAAAAGTCTGTCATTGATTATTTTGTTCGATTCGCCAAAGTTCACCTTTTGATAAAGTGTGGGCCGAAAAGCTCTCCTAAAGGTCAAATGACGTCCTCTCTATGAGCAATGATAAAAAATGCTTGCTGAAGACATTAGGTTTATAATACCCAGAAATTCATACACACATTGGATAAAAGCGTTAGTTAGATCCAGTGACAGGACCCAAAGAGTGTGAGTTCAATATCTGGTTAAGGCACTGAAGAACTTTCAGGAGATAATTGATAACTGACATCCATTAAGCATAGCACGTAGAAATAGAACAGTCTACCCCACTGAGTGAAATAAAGGGATCAGTTCGACATTCCAACCACCTGAAGAAGGCCGGATCGTACAACGGTCGAAACGTTGCAATAAATATGGCGACAAAGATGAGGACAATATTCCGAATAATGTAAATAATGTACGTAATACCTCATCTCAGAAATATAGACATGACGTCTTGCTGACGCGTTTCGTCCAATGTGGACTTTCTCAAAGCAAAAAAGGAAATGAATTTAATTAAACAAAGAAATTAATAAAAACAAAAGACAGAGTGTTCTTAGCAACTGAAATGTAGGAAATGCTATTTTCTTATTGTTAACTGAAAATAACGTCAGTTAATGTCACGTGTGGAGAATATTATCATTATATCTGTGTTGGCGGATTCAACCATTTTCTTTTGATTTTACGATATTGTTGTGTATGTTTGTTTGTGAGAGCAAGTAATCTTGTTAAGAAAGGTGAAATAGGGAAAAAGCCTGGGCGTAGATTAATATTTGGGTAATGTTCTATGGCGGCACTCTCTATAATTTTCCTTCTGAGTGAGTTATTTTTTTTATAAGTATAGCATTTTTAAAATCAAAAGTATGGTTGCATTTATTCCTATGTATTACTAGTGCATTTGCTAAGTTGTTTATGGTAAGGTCTCTTTTGTGTTCATAGATGCGTTTTTTAAATTTCTACTTGTTTCTCCAATATATTCGGAGGAACAGTTTTGGCAATTTATTTTATATATATATATATATATATATATATATATATATATATATATATATATATATATATATATATCACTTGAGAATTAGTAGGGATAATTCAAAGGAGGGCATAAATCCAAATAGAGCACAATGCAAATAAAATAATAAATACAGAATCCTTAAAAATCCATTCATGTGATAATTTATTTCGTTGACTCAGACGTCCATCTATTCAGACCAAATCTTTAAAATTTGGTCTGAAGAGATGGCCGCCTGCGTGAACAAAATAAAATATCACATGAATGGATTTTAAAGGATTCTGTCTTCATTATATATATATATATATATATATGTGTGTGTGTGTGTGTGTGTGTGTGTGTGTCTGTGTGTCTGTATATGGATAGCCAATATCCATGTATGCACCTTATTTTATATAAAAAATAATGACAAAGTAATGTATATTTTTGGTGTTTTTTACTGACATGGCATATGGGAGCACAATACATTTTTTCGAAATCACAACTATTCCTGAAGCCTTCATCAGTAGATGCTATTGTGCATTTCTATTATTCTAACTTACAAAGAATTTTCCTTTCGTTTTTTGCCTTCAAAATATCCTTCTTTCCTTTTATATGTTTTTCTTATTATCAGAAAATAATTTTTCCTTCCTTTTTCATTCCTTCGGTATTAAACATAAGGTTCTGTCTTTTGTCTTTCTTACTTGTTCGTGAAATAATATATTACTATATTTCTTTCTTTTTTTGTTCTTTCTTTCATTCATTCTTTCTTTCTGTCTTGTCTTTCTTTCTATTGCTGGTTTATCTCCTCACCTTTTTTTCTTTCTTTCTTTCTTTCTAGTGCATGTTTCCCTCCTTACCTTTTTTTCATTCTTTCTTTTTTCTTTGAATTTTCATTCGTTTTTATTCTTTTTTGTTGCTTTCCGTCATCCCTTTGTTTGTTTGCTTGTTTGTTTGTTTGTTTCTTTCTTTCTTTGTTTCTTTATTTCTTTCTTTTTTTGTCTTTGAATTTTCATTCGTTTTTATTCTTTTTCTTGCTTTTTGTCGTCATCCCTTTCTTTTTCTCTTTTAATTTTCTTTCTGTTTCATTCTTGTCGTTATTCCTTTCTTCCTTTATGTTACATTTTCCGTCTCGTTCAGTCATTCTTTCTTTCTTTCTTTCTTTCTTTCTTTCTACTAGATATTCATTTCTTTCTGTTGAGTTTTAGTTTTCTTTCATGTTCGTTTTTTCTTTGTTTCTTGTCATAATCTCTTTATTTCTTAATTTCTTCCTATTTGGTTTTACGTTTCTTTTTTTTATTTCTTTCTTTCTTTCGTTCTTTCTTTCTTTATTAATATTGTCTTTAATTTGCATTTATTTTCAGCCTTTTATTTTCTATCTCTTTTGCTATATTTCTTTCTGTCTGTCTGTTCTTTCTTTCATTCTTTATTTCTTTCTTTTTAACCTTTTTAAAATTTCTTACATTGTTCAGCGGTGACATTCTGAAAATCTTTCTTTTTTATTTGTAAAGTTTACTTTCATTAATTCTTCATTACACTCAGTGATAAACAGAATGTTTTTCTCTTTCTAAAGTCATTTTTTCTTTCTTCCTTTCTTTCTAAAATATTATTTTCTTCCTTTTACATTCTTTTCGTTTGAACGAATATTTCTTTTTGATTTCTGCTAATTCTTTTTGCCTACTTAAAATGTTCTTTCTTTCTTTCTTTCTTTCATTCTTTCTTTTTGAACAGATTTTACTTTCATATTTTCTTTTATTCATTTTTTTTTTCTTAAGATGATTTTCTTTTCTTTCTTTCTGTCTTTCTTTATTTCATTCGTAACTGTTACTTTTTAAACAGATTTTTCTTTCATTCTTTCTTTTATTCATTTTTCCGTAAAAGGTTTTTCTTTTCTTTCTTTCTTTCTTTCTTTCATTCGTAACTCTTACTTTTATTCTTTCTTTCTTTTACTCGGTATTAAACAGAATGTTCTTTCTTTCTTTTTAAACAGATTTTTCTTTCATTCTTTCTTTTATTCATTTTTTAAAAAATGATTTTCTTTTCTTTCTTTCTGTCTTTTTTATTTCATTCTTAAATGTTACTTTTATTCTTTCTTCCTTCTACTCGGTTTGAAACAGAATGTTATTTTTTTCTTTTTAAACGGATTTTTCTCACCTTCTTTTCTTTTTTAAAAAATTTCTTTCTTTAACATATTTGTTTCCTTTATTCAAAATATTTTTCATTTCTTTCTTTCTCTCTTTCATTGTTTCATTCGTAAGAGTGATATTCTTCATCCTGTATTAAAGAAAAATCACCTTTATTTCTTTTTTCTTCCTTTCTTTATCTTTCTTTCTTTTTATTTTTCCTTTTTTCTTTCTTTTTTCTTTCTTTTTTCTTTCTTTCTTTCTTTTTAAACATGTGTATAATTCTTTTTTATTTTAGTTTTTTTTATTTCTTATAAGTATTTTTCATTCTTTCTTAAAAGAAATGTTTATTCTTTCCTTCTTTCTTTGTTTTCTTCGTGAATGTTTAATACAGTCTTTCTTCTTTCCACGCTGTATTAACTAGTATGTTCTTTCTTTCTTTCGTTCTTGCTTTCTTTCATTCTTTCTTTCTTTCATTCTTTCTTTCTTGCTTTCTTTCATTCTTTCTTTCTTTCTTTCTTTCTTTCATTCTTTCATTCTTTCTTTCTTTCTTTCTTGCTTTCTTTCATTCTTTCTTTCTTTCTTTCTTGCTTTCTTTCATTCTTTCTTTCTTTCTTTCTTGCTTTCTTTCATTCTTTCTTTCTTTCTTGCTTTCTTTCATTCTTTCTTTCTTTCTTTCTTGCTTTCTTTCATTCATTCTTTCTTTCTTTCTTGCTTTCTTTCATTCTTTCTTTCTTTCTTTCTTGCTTTCTTTCATTCTTTCTTTCTTTCTTTCTTGCTTTCTTTCATTCTTTCTTTCTTTCATTCTTTCTTTCTTTCTCTCATTCTTTCTTTCTTTCTTTGCACATATGTATTACTTATATCAATGTACCGATTGCCATAGAAAATGGAACATTTCCAAAAGGAAAAGCAAATAGACAGATATACATATATACATCCTGTTATGATTTTATTATTCTTGCATTTAAAAATGGCTGTTTGACATTCTGTTACCAGTTTTTCAAACATTGACATGTCACCTTTCTGTTTCGTTGTTAATCTTACTTGGAATGTCTATTATTCTTTCGCAGAGACCATTCCTGCTTGAATTTTCTTTCTATTCTAATCAACATCTCATTGGATGATCAACCATTAGGATGCTAGATATGCTGAAGTTCATTTAATTATTAGGTTGGTGCAAAAATAATGTCGTTTTTCTCACATAATTTGAACGTCAAAAACGACATTATTTTTGCACCAACCTAATAATTTGCTGTCTTTGAATTTATTATACTAAAGCTGATCAAAACTAGTCAGCTTTGCAAAATTCGGGGTTTCATTAGTCTCTTTTAATCAATTCACTCCAAGCAAGGCGATAAAGCCACTAGGACGCAGGCGGTTTACAGCGAGTGAAAAAGAAAACATTATTGACTGGTAGTGAGAAGAGGACAACAAGGACCAGGTTTAAGGAAGACAGAAGATGGCGATTTACGCTGCATGTAAATGTTTGCAGATTGTAAGTGGAAGGGAAACAAGAAATCGGAAGAGGATTCCACGGGTGATAAGTGCGAGAAAAGAAACCCTTAGAATGATAGACAGGGTTGCATCTAGCAAATTTGATCATAAAACGGTGAGACCTAGTTACCAATTTACAAATACTTGTTAGATTATTTTGTCTACCTTTGTACTAGTGAGCAAACCAAAATGACTTGACTCACTTTATAGTTCCCCACTAGAAGGTTAACCAATCAGCACACGTGAAATATTCAATCCGTCGTGTATAAAGGCGGCCATTTTGTTTACTCTCTCCGAATACCCAGTGTCAACCTGTCAAGCGAATGAACAGAAGGAAAAACTACTGAACTACGCTCTGCTACTCTATCGGGATATCCATGGCTAACCTGAACTACGCTTCCCTACTGTCTTCGAAATATTCACTGCCAACCACTGGATTCTATACTCAAAGACTACCGTCATCATGAACAACAATACTTTCATGGTAACTGCTCCGAGGATGTGCTTTCGCTGGTTCCCAAACTTCATGAGTTTAAGCGTTCTACTAGGCTGACATCTCGCTAACACCCTTTCACTATCGAAACTGCTAAATGTAGCCGTCTCCTACTCCAATAGCTTCATGTCTCGCCTGTGGAACTCCCTCCCCTCTCCCTGTTTCCCTGATAGCTATAATCACCAACAATTCAAATGTAATGTCAATCGACGTCTCCAGATGCTCTGATCTATCCCTTATCCTTCTCTTCATCCTTTCCTCTATCACTCCTATTTGCTCTCGCTCCAACTCTCTGTAACCCCTTGCGTGCTAGTGGCTTCCCGCCTTGCTTGGGGTGAAACGCTTAAAAAATTCTAGTAGCACGCTTAAATTTATGCAGCCAGGCCGCCAGGAAAGAAAAGCTCATCAGAAGATTAGCCATGAAAATATTTATTAAAAAAATACAAAACAAAGGGAAGCTATGTCATGTCGGTGAGAATGTTACTGAAGGCGAGATGCCAGGAAAGGATCGATTATATTGCAGATCCTTTTTTGAACTGTGTCAAAAATCTCGAGATGTACATCAGAAGCACCAGACTAGGGATAGCAGTAGCATTCAAACACGGGCGAATCGTAGATAAATGGGCAACATGCATTCTGACGAGAAAACCTTTCAGGTAAGGCACAGTGAACAAATTTGTCTAGCAATAGATATAGCAATTGATTCAATATAGTCAGTTCATTTCCTTTCAGTTGAAAAGTGGGCCTGAAAATGTGGAAAGTGATGTCCGCCCCTCACTTCAAATCAATAAGGTTTTCTCTTTCATTCACTGTAAACAGCCTGCGTCCTAGTGGCTTTATCTCCTTGCTTGGAGTGAAATGATTAATAGATACAAAAGAAACCTGGAATTTTGCAAAGTGATGCTCTCTTGGAGAATAGCATCAGCCATGCTTATGGAAGGCGGAAAAGAGTTTCTATGGTGATTAAATAAAAGCTGTTTTGTTTTG
>OZ038509.1:69115410-69117910 GCA_964036315.1 Acanthosepion esculentum | reverse complement strand
TTTCGACAGTGAAAGGGTGAGAGCGAGATGCCAGCCTAGTAGAACGCTTAAATTCATGAAGTCCGGGAACCAGCGATAGCAGCTCCTCGGAGCAGTTACTGTGGAAGTATTTGTAAAAAAGTCAGAGGGAGGCGACTACAGATGCCAGATCAAATATATAAAATAATCTATAACACCTGCCCTTCAAAATGCATTGGGTAATCTTGCAGATATTTTTAATAAAAACGAATCTGCTAAGACCAAAAGGAACTTATACATAATTTATGGAATGCATTAGCAATACATGGGAATAAATTCATCTACTTCATTCTAAATAATGCCTCACTTATTAAAAGAGAAACTAACTTACGAAGAAGGAAAATTCTCCAGCCCCCCACCCCATATCGAACCTTACCAAAATACTGCCTGTGTTCCGAAATAGTTGTTCCATAGCCGGAAATCTGATGTGGAATATACTAATTCTTAGTCGAATTGTTTGCCGTTTACATTAACAGGTCAGCATTGATGTTCCTCAAGTATTTATATTAGCTTCAATGCTAAATAATAACATTTTTTTCTGGGCGTTTTAACTTGCGTAGTTCACGTGTGAAAATTTTCTCCGTCCACGTGTTCATAGAGAGGGTTGAATAGAAAACTATCTTTGTCCACTTTATACTTGGCCTGTCGGCTGGGGCTGTAGAAAACTCCGTCTGCCCTTCTGCAGAGGAGAAAGACCCCACCTCAATTGGGTGTCCTGGGTATGTAGTTTATCAACATCCAACAGTAAGGCCTCTGATCAGGAGGTTTTGAGGAGCATAGAACCACCTCTTAATTACTGTTTTTCCCAGGTCCACCATGACCCGGGGTGGTAGCCCCTGTTACGGTCCCAGCTATGGGCAAATAATTAACCGCGAAACTGGGGTCAAAACATTAAGTAAATTGTAAAAATAGGTTTTAAGATCAGAAATACTTTGTAAACAATTACCAGCAATACATTTTTGAAAAAGAAAAATTACCAACAATACATTTTTGAAAAAATATATATTATCAACAATAAGTTTTTGAAAAAAAAATATGGCAGCAATAGAGTTTTGATGGAAAAGTTTATTACCAGAAATAGACTTTTGAAGGAAAAAATTATTACCAGAAATAGATTTTTGAAGGAAAAATTTATTACCAGAAATAGATTTTTGAAGGAAAAAATTATTACCAGAAATAGATTTTTGAAGGAAAAAATTATTACCAGAAATAGATTTTTGAAGGAAAAATTTATTACCAGAAATAGATTTTTGACAAAACAAAATATTACCAGCAATAAAAATTGTGTCGGCATTAAGTAACCCATTGATGATGTTATGCCGTAAAACAAACCAAATCAAACCAAACCAAACCAATTGTAACTATATTACCTCTATTTTAACCTTTTTGAGTTTGACTATAGCAAAGTTAAATACTAATTTCCTAGTTGACTAACAGAATTTTAGGTGTTGTTTTGTGCTAATTTTAATAGTATATCTTTTGTCACATTTCCTGGATTTCCATGAACTAATTTTTTTCTTCACGTGGACAATTTCCATTTATTAAATAGGTCAAGGTCAAGTGTATCGGATACACATTTTTTATATACTGCTTTTAGAGCCATTAATGGAATACCGGTCAATGGTGGAGGAACAAAAGCGTCTGAGGAACAACTCAACAAATTTTCAAAGATACGTGTCCCGATACTGATATCGAGATTGAGGTGTGACATCAGCACAGGGCGAATACACCCCGATTCGTTCCAGAAACATCGCGGCGGAAAAGTTTCCTTCACTTTGCATAACTTGTCTGATCCAGGTGCTAATGCTTCAATCAAGCTAGTTACAGACTTGCGTGGCCTCACACAGTCGATCACCTGCTGGCTACTTGCCACCTCCGGATGATCGGTCCGCTCATATACATGTGAACATAACTGGTCGCCTACGCTTCTGCGATGGCCAAGCATATTTGTTGAAATGTCGATCGTTTCTCTCGCTGGTGTGAAGAACTTCTCATGTCAGAAATTACAGCAGAAACTACAGGAAAGACTTTTAGATCCGGCTGGGTAGCCCTTTTCGGCTTTCCGGCTGTCAACCCCACAGTGGAGGTCGACAATTTGAGTTTAATCTATTCAAACTGTTGATGAAACTTTCAGGGTGCAAGAGAATTAGGACCATTGCATATCATCCAGAGGCCATTAAAATGAGGCCTGCGAATATTGAGAGGCCAGTTAAAATGTTTGGAACATCTACTATTAGTTCTCCTTGTGCAATGTTCAGAGGTCAGAATGGTGTATGGCACCACACGAAGATTCCCCGGACGGTTTTCCCTTTAGCTCTCACAAAAAGTGTTGAATATCACCTCATCACCTGACTGGGTGAAAGAGACAGAATGGCCAATTTGACCTACAAATAACTTACACACATCAAAAACGTATATACATATATAAACTGATGCAATGATGCAAACCCATTTTGTGTGCGACCCAGGGAAATCAAATGCG
>OZ038509.1:69102910-69110410 GCA_964036315.1 Acanthosepion esculentum | reverse complement strand
TATTCATAGATTTACACATGTCAATCATCATTATACTTTGTGTATGCATATATTATTATATGCTGCTGTACCGGCCACACACTCCAACAATCCACACTCTTGCACAATCTGTAGACTTCTTTGCAAATCA
The DNA here is from genome assembly GCA_964036315.1 of Acanthosepion esculentum. Taxonomy (NCBI): domain Eukaryota; kingdom Metazoa; phylum Mollusca; class Cephalopoda; order Sepiida; family Sepiidae; genus Acanthosepion; species Acanthosepion esculentum. The sequence continues at coordinate 69,110,280 of OZ038509.1, read as the reverse complement.
CAGGCAGGACTGAAATGTCACTTGTGACTTACACACAGGGTTGAATAAGCACAGTTGGCGGAACCTCATACGTTGAAACCGACAAGAGAGTCCATCATATATATATATATATATATATATATATATATATATATATATATATATATATATATATATATGATAGCGTCTTCATTAATTGGAACGCAGGATCACGGCCGGGGAATTGACAGGCGTCGAAAAAGCAGTTCAAATACAGTGTATTTGCAGCAGTATAAGACGTGGGGAAGAGGCAACAGCGAGAGGACGAAGTTGTCAATTGATACTTACGACCGCGTTGTCGGAGAATGAAGGCAAAGAGATATAAGACTTACACACAGGGTTGAATAAGCACAGTTGTCGGAACCTCATACGTTGAAACCAACGGGAGAGTCCATCATATATATATATATATATATATATATATATATATATATATATATATATATATATTAAGACATTTTTATGTCTATACATTCTTTTTATAGATACAAATATTTAAGTAAATGGTCTGTTTTATAATAAACAGTATTAACAACATTTACCGGCCTGAATGTCCGATAAATTTTCACAGAAAATATGCGTCCTACGACTAGAATCGAACCTGTATCCTATACGGGACAGTCAAATAGCCTGACGTGCTTTTATCGATTGAGCCACAGAGGGGCGTTTCGGCTAGCAAGGTCGATTTTACTGTTTTTAAACCACAATTCACCATGATTTTCTCTCATATATTCATATCTGCTCGATGCGTATCCAAATGTAACCAAATGTTCTCACACATTATGAAATGGACAAAGTCCGACAATTATTTTACGACATTTTTTCATGTTTATTTCTCTTAAATAAACTTTTTCTGATTTCTATTTAATTCTATTTAATTATTATGCAACTGTTTACAGTTAATTGTATGAACGTATGTTTATTCATTGGATAGAAATACAATAAATTAAGAAAATGTATCTGTACGTATATTTGTTACCCGCCACTACATATATATATATATATATATATATATATATATATATATATATATATATAGAGAGAGAGAGAGAGAGAGAGAGAGAGAGAGAGAGAGGGGGGGTGGATAGATAGATAGCTAGATAGATAGATAGATAGATAGATAGATAGATATTACTTGCGACTCGTTTCGCCCTTCATCCGATTAATTTTTTTCTGTGGGGGGTACGTGTTATGGTCCAAGGTTAGGACCAAGGAAGAACAACACGAACACATGAGTAGAAATAACGAAGATATATAACACGAAATATTAATACAAGATGTGGAAGGTGTTAGTATGACTGTCAGTCAGGTTTGGAGTGAACTACTATCGGCTCGACTCGATTCCATATTTGACAGTCCCCACCACGAGGAAAGTATGTGGCACAAGGCCAAGTTTAACGTGGGTTTCTCCGAGCCCGTAAGCTCGGCCAAAATACTCCCTTAAGAACACGTATAAACGGCTTCAGGGACTGTCTACCACCCCGGACGGCAAAGCCTCGTCCGGGTTCCTCTCTGCCAAAGCAGAGAGTTCGACAGGAGTTGCGTACAGTCAGAGACTGCGGCTCGACTCGATTCGTCCCTCTCTTAAGAGGCGTATTATACATAGTGTTAGGAAGAGTTCATTCTGTAGTTATAGGTAAGGACCTATAACAGTAGGACTACACATGCTCAAGACAGATAGGGGCAGGGAATTTTATAATCTTGTTTTTTTTTTTTATCTAGCCGAATTCCCTTTTTTATTTTTGTAATCAGTATCACCCCAAGAAAGGCTATAGAACTACTCGCGTGCAAGGGGCTCCGGGGTGTGGATTAATTAGGCACAGAAACATTAGTAATGAATAAAAAGAGAATAGAGCAATCTAGAGGACCGTAGATAGCGGTTGGCATTGCGTTTAAATTTTTGCAGAGTAAAGTTGTCTGGAAAGCATAAGACCACGAGCGAGAATTTCGAGATAAGAAACTGTTAGCATAGAATTTACATCTCGCCATCTCAAATGTAAATTGATAAGATCTCGAGGCCAGTTTAGTATTGCGTTTAAATTCATAGAGTCTCGATGCCATAGCGAAGAGAGATATTTATTCGTAATTATTTACAAAATGTGGCACAAGGCCGGAATGGGGAAAGGATGCAAAATAACTGTCTTCATCTGTTTTAACTTTAAACTTAACTAACCTCAAACACTGACCGAAACATACAAACAATATTCCTAACACCAAAACAATGCATTCTTACTTACCTTTTTTACAACATCCACCATAATACCTCATAGTCTCTATGAAAATCACAAATAGTCCCCATATGTAAAATTCATTGTCTTTAATAAAACAACAATTTTAAAATGAACCCCAATGAGTATTTACAATGTGAATACAATCTATTTACATGAAAATAATCAAAATAATGTTAGTAATACCCCCCCCCCCCATCTTTAAATGTGGCAGAAATATCAGTTAACTGGACGAAATCAATCCGGGACGATAATAATATAAAACATTCATTCATCCCAAGCACTCATTGAGACACAAAAAGAAAATACGAACAGACAAACGTGAAACGAAAGGCGCCCCGCATCCACCAGAGAACTGACATCACTGACCACCTAACGAGGAAGGAGATGGGGAATTAAACTAAAGAAAATAGGGAGAGGAAGGGGCCAATACCATAGCGAAGAGCTCAGAATTAAAGTATTTATAGAAAAGACACAGAGAGGCAACGTTACAGCGGTGTACAGGTGACTGAAGCCGAGTCGCCAGATCAGGACCAGTAATATTGCTGATTCTTATTTCGGTCTTATCAAAGGAGCTCAAGGTAAATAGCAGGAGCACCGGACCATATCTGGCAGCAATATTCTAAGCATGGAATGATAGATATATATAAATATGCAAAATAGATTCCGGAGAGAAAATTTGTTTTACCCAATACAGTGAACCGACTTTCTTATCAGCTGATCTCGCAATGGATTCAGTGTAGTCTTTGTATCCCTCACTTTTGTAAATAGGTATTCTACACTGTTATGTTAGAAGATCTGCTAGCAATGGTGAAATGTTGGAAGAGCCGGGGCGCAACTTTAGAGTAAATGACTTTACGATTATGCCACACTCTAGTCATATATAATATATCGCAGAGTGCTGGTGTTACGAAAACAGTGTTTGATGAAATATAACAGATTTATTAGGTATATATTAATAAATATATTATTTAATTCCCCAACGAGTTTCATGCAAAATGCAAAAGCTCTACTCAGCACCGTGAGAATATTTATACATACATAATATATATATATATATATATATATATATATATATATATATATATATATATATATATATATATATATACATACATAATTAAGTCGACATAGACATAATTAAGTCGACTCCGCATGAAAAAACATTTCCGCCTAGAAACAACGATTTCAAGACCCATGCCAAATTCACTATAATTGAGAGAATAGAAAAGTCCAGAGCAGATAACATTAGAAAGGTTTTAGAGTTCCATGAAAATAAGTGGATACAACGTTTAAAAACGCATTATCCAGCCGGGCTAAACCATAAATTTAACACTATAGATAGTATTAATATATAACCCTACAAATCAGCACCTACCCACATTTCTCACACACAAAAGACAGACATGCTTACGGAGGTGTTTAGGCATCACACTTATACACCCACCCACACGAATAGACACACTTACACACACCATACTCACTCACTCCCTAATGAGCCAAATGATAACACACACCCACAGCAATACACACGCTTACACATATCATACTAACTCCCTAAGAACCAAATAACACACACACACACACACACACACACACACACACACACACACACACACACACAGAGAGAGAGACTTAACAGAGACACATCCCCTCTCCAGGTAACAATAAAACTGTCAAAATGACCAAGGGAATTCAGAGCAGCATGGATCCATCCAGCTCTTATCTCAAATGACAACTTAAAAGAGACTGTTTGACGAACACAAGGAATGTTAAAAAATTCATGTTAAAAAGATAAAAAAAAACAAATAAAAAAAAACAAATGAAAACTACAGACAAAAGTTAATTTTCTCCATCAAGACATTCATTTCTGTAGTTCACTGCTAACAGCAAGCAGAACTATTTTTTTTTCTCCTGATGATGGCCATGTTGGCCGAAACTAGTCGAGGAACCTAAATGAAATAATAATAATAAAAACGAAAAAATATTAATCTACAACCCAGTGTATCTGCAGATTTCAATTTTTTTAATATTTCTTATTGTTCAAATATATTTATATATATATATATATATATATATATATATATATATATATATATATATATATATATATATATATATATGTATGTGTGTGTGAGTGAGTGTGTGTGTGTGTGTTGATATAATAGGAAAGAACAGTTAGATTAATGGTACAAAGTTCTTTTGCATTTATGTTTTTATTTTTTAAAAAAGAACAGGGCTCGATACAGAAGTACAGATTAAATTATAATTTTAAAAAAAATATGATTCCATCGCGACACAGAAATGACTATGTTTCAAAACTGGACTCAAGTCCTAAAGTTTAATTTCAATATTAAACTTTAAAATTAGAGTACAGTTTCATTCTCAAGCGACGCTTAGAATAACTAAATGAAGAAATGCTTTACTCATACATAGGTTGGAAATGAGGTGTAATCTCTTTATTTTGTTTCTTTCATCATCAAGACGTCTCTACTGTGATGAAAGTATGAACATTTATTGTACAGTATTTACATTAGTCGGACTATTGTCGCCATCTTTGTCGCCATATTTGTCACAACGTTTCTTCCGGTGGTTGGAATTACGAACCGAACCCTTTATTTCGATCACTGGGGTAGACTGTTCTAGTTCCACGAGCCATGTTTGATGGACGTCAGTTATCAGTTATCAGTTATCTCCTGGTAATTTTCCCTCTGAAAGTTCTCCACTGCCTGAACCGGGTATTGAACTAACACTCTTTGGGTCTGTCACTGGATCTAACCAACGCCTTTATCCACTGTGCCATGTGTCCTAGAGGACATCTGGGTATGAATTTCTGAGTATTATAAACCTAATGTTTCAGCAACCTTTTTTACCAGATCTCATATTGCAACTTTTTGTTATCATTGCTGTTCTCTGGCACTCCTTATTACTGGTTCCCATATTGTATTTATTTCGGTTTGAAATTCCAACCACCTGAAGAAGGCCGGAGCGTACAACGGCCGAAATATGGCGACAAAGATGGGGACAATAGTCCGACTAATGTAAATACTGTACATAATACCTCATCTCAGAAATATAGACAGACTATGAATGTTTATTATATGTCAATATTTCTTTTTTTGAGTCTTGTAAGGTTCAGTTGGAGGATTTTTGTCTGGCTACAATGGCCTTTTTTCCAGGCTCTGTTGTTTTTATTACTATTTGTTAAAATTTATTGACATATGTTCCAGTTACAGTCTTTTTGGTGTTAATTTATTTGTTTTTTTCGTTGATAGTTTCTTAAAGACGTGCTTAGATATGATTGGGTATCTGTAATTCTGTAGTTTTATAAATGTCTGAAATTAAGTTAATTTGCTAATAGATTTCATATGGTAATGTGTAATTACTTATATATGGTGAAGTGGATTATTTTTATATAGTGATTTCACATAGTGATTTTGTGTTGCGATGGAATCATATTTTTAAAAAAAATTATATAATATATATATATATATATATATATATATATATATATATATATATATATGTACGCACGAATTTACATATTCCCAAAATGTGTTCAAATATTTTCTGTTAAATCTAATATGGTTATTACCGGGGAAAGAAAACCATCTTCCATAGAAATTATATATTATACGAAATATTAATTACTATTTCGCTTTTCTAATGTATTTACCCGCGAAACCCATCTACTGAAGGCGTCTTGTAGACAAAATGTCACCACATTTCTAAGTCTCTTTTCCGAAATATTTTGAACAGGAATCTCTTTCAAAACTTGATTGAAACCGATCTTATTTATTTCGAAATTGTTTAAATGACTTTGATGTGATAACATTTTGTGATATTGAACTAAATAGATTGAAGCACACACAATATATATATATATATATATATATATATATATATATATATATATATATATATATATATATATATATATACGGTGAATAGGGTTAATAGGGTGAATTTTTCGGTATAAGGACTTCTAATACAGATAGAAGCTTACTCTTTTTTATTTTTTTTGTTTTACTTCTTTTTCACATGGATTTAATTTCTTTTGCAGATTAAAAAAAAAGCTTTGAGAGTTTTGGCGATTAACAAAGATGGCCGACCAAGAAGCATGCTCCAGGATTGAACAGCGGTCAGTTATCAAGTTTTTGGTTGCTGAAGGGTGCAAACCAGTTGAAATTCATAGGAGAATGTCAACTGTGTATGTTGCCACATGTTTCAGCCAACAAAATGTCTACAAATGGGCTAAATTGTTTAAAGAAGGACGGAGAAGTGTTGAGGATGAAGACAGGCCTGGGAGGCCTGCAGAAGTGAGGTCTCCTGAGGTGATCGAATCAGTCAATGACCTCATTCAGTCTGACAGAAGGGTGACAGTGGATGACATTGCAAGGAATTTGAGTTTGTCTGTTGGGACAAGCGCAGGGGTCATCAGTCAGAATGAGTCATCTTGCATCATGACAACGCAAGGCCTCACACAGCAACCCAAACGGTGCCGACCATCAACGATCTGGGCTGGGAACTGCTCCCTCATCCCCTTTACGGCCCAGACCTTGCCCCTTCAGACTTTCACCTGTTTGGTCCCTTGAAAGCGTTCACGAGAGGCACGAAGTTTAAAAGTGACGATGAAGTCAAAAGTGTTGTGTGCGACTGGCTGAGACATCAGTCCAAAGATTTTTACCCTGAGGGAATACGGAAGCTTGTGCACAGAGGGGAAACATGTGTGACAGTGATGGGAGACTACGTTGAAAAATAAAAAAAGAAGTAAGCTTCTATCTGTATTAGAAATCCTTATACCGAAAAATTCACCTTATTTATTGAATGACTCTCGTATATATATATATATATATATATATATATATATATATATATATATATATATATGTATATGAGACGTTTTTGATAGGAGGAAACAGATTGTGATAGACAGATAGATAGATATAAACAGACAAATATATATATATATATATATATATATATATATATATATATATATATATATATATATATATATATTAAAAAAGGGAGAAACCGCAAATATTTTTGGTTATAATGTGGATTTGTTTCCATGTATATGTGAAATGATAGGGGAAAAACGAAAAAAGGAAAAAAAGGGGT
>OZ038509.1:69017910-69097910 GCA_964036315.1 Acanthosepion esculentum | reverse complement strand
GGCTTTTCCCAGATCAATGTTTCAACATTCCGAGATCAGAATTTATTCTGAAGAGGTAGATTCAGTGACATATTAACAGGTGTGCTGACATTGAGATTATTTGAGGGATAGAGGATAGAGAGGAAAGAATAATTCGTCACCCGCAAGGCCTCAGAGATGCTTTTGGCCTCTAGCAAGGCTGGAGAGTGAAGTGTGTGTGTCTGTGTGTGTAAAACTGCAAACATATTAAGAACAGAGTTCTACCTCGGCAAAACAAATGATTGTATAGTTCATCATTGATGTAGCGTCGTGGAACGAATAAGTTTTCTATATTCTCCTTGATCTCATCGACCACGAATGACCCGGTTGAAAGCATGTGTGTCTGCTTGTGCGACGCGTCTTTGCGTATACTGCCGACTTCGCCAGATCGATACCTTTTATCGACGAATCTGTATAGATGGCCTGACATAGACTCTGGATCGATCGAAAAGAAAATCGGAGAAAATGATTACTTCCTTTTCTTTTTTCTTTTTCTTTACTAAATTTAATGTAATACCTTAATTTACCTTATCAATATCAAATACAGGTAATGAAACTTGGCGATATAAATATCCCTTTATCGATATAAGCACTGATGAAAAATATCTCGTGGATAAATGATTATATATATATATATATATATCTTGGAACAGTAACAACGTTGCATAGAATATCGGAAACGGTAAAGTAGGCTGATTAGTACTACTACTGCTAATACGTATATTATTAATATTGTTACTACTGCTACTTTTACTATTACTACAACTGCATCTATCATTATTAGAAGAACATTTAGTACTATATACACTGGGAAATCATATAATTATAATAACACTGCTTGCTGTTAGTATTACTACTACTATAACAATAGTTACTGAGTTCGTGCTACGTCTTCCTTTAGCTGAATAGTATGTGCTACGTTTTTCTTTAGCTGAATAGTGTGTGCTACGCCTTTCTTTAGCTGTATAGTATGTGCGACGCCTTTATATAGCTCTATAGTATGTGCTACGTCTTCCTTTAGCTGAATATAATGTGCTACGTCTTTCTTTAGCTGAATAGTATCTGCTACGCCTTTCTTTAGCTGTATAGTATGCGCTACGCCTTCTTTAGCTGAATCGTATGTACTACGCCTTTCTTTAGCTGAATGGTATGCGCTACGTCATTCTATAGCTGAATAGTATGTGCTACGTCTTTCTTTAGCTGTATAGTATATGCTACGCCTTTATATAGCTGTATAGTATGTGCTACGTCTTTCTTTAGCTGTATAGTATGTGCTACGCCTTTATATAACTGTATAGTATGTGCTACACCTCTTTTTAGCTGTATAGTATGTGCCACGCATTTTTCAATTGTATAGTACGTGCTACGCCTTTCTTTAACTGAATAGTATGTCCTACCCCTTTCTTTAGCTGTATAGTATGTCCCACGCATTTTTTTAGCTGCACTACGCCTTTCTTTAGCTGTATATTATGTGCTACGCCTTTTTTTTATCTCTATAGTATGTGCTACGCCTTTCTTTAGCTGAATAGTATGTGCTACGCTACGTACAGGTTTTAATTCCCAGTTTCATTCCCTTATCCCGGTTGTCGTAGCAGTGGAGAGAAGAAGGGGGTTCATACTTGTCCCAAGGGTAGTAGCACGGAAGTGAATGCAATTGATGCGACTTGAATTTCGAACTCCGATTCCTTCGCGATCCATTACTCCACCTTGGCTAAGAAGGAGAAGCAACCGCACATAATAATAAGAAAGAAAGAAAAAAATGATACAGGTAGAAAGAAAGAAAATAAGAAAGCATACAGGTAGAAAGAAAGAAAGAAAGAAAGGATACATTTAGAAAGAAAAAAGGATATATCTAGAAAGAAAGAAAGAAAGAAAGAAAGATAGAAAGAAAGAAAGGATACATGCAAAAAAGAAAGACGATATAAAGAAAGAAAGAAAGAAAGAAAGAAAGAAAGGATATATATAGAAAGAAAGCAAGACAGAAAGAAATAAAGAAAGGATACATGTAGGAAGGAAGAAAGAAACAAACAAACAAAGAAACAAAGAATACACGTAGAAAAAAGGTTATATCTAGAAAGAAAGAAAGAAAGAAAGAAAGAAAGGAAGAAAGGAAGGAAGGAAGGATACATCTAGAAAGAAAATATACATGTAGAAATAAACAAAGAAATAAAGAAAGAAAGAAAGAAAGAAAGAAAGACAGGATACACGTAGAAAGAAAGAATGAAAGAAAGAACGAAAGAAAAAAAGGATACATGCAAAAAGAAAGAAACAAACAAACAAAGAAACAAACAAAGAAAGAAAAAAGAAAGAAAGAAAGAAAGAAAGAAAGGATACATGTAGAAAGAAAGAAAGAAAGAAATAAATAAAAAAAGAAACAAAGAAAGAAAGGAAGGAAGGAAGGATACATGTAGAAAGAAAGAAATCAACGAACGAATTCATTGATTTTTGTTTTTACGGTTTATCAACCGTTTGCAAGTTATTTAAAGCTAGAGAATATTTTTAGATTGTAAGATTTGGAATAGTGTGGCGGTAAAAATGATTTAGTGATACAGGTCTGAGTAATTATTTCGACTAAGTGAATATAACGACCCAAATGTAATTGGAACTTGACTGTTGACATATAGGAAAAAATGCTAGGTGCCCACACCGGGGTTCGAACGTGAAATCCTGGACTTATGAATGTGTTTTCCGTCAGGTCTGTGTCAGTTTACTTACTGGGGTGGAGTACGAGTTGACTATTGGTTGATTACGAGTTGCTTATGAGTGGATTACTAGTTTATTACCGGTTGATTATTGAGTGCTTTTCGAGCGACTCTTGGACGTTATGCGAGCCGCGCCACTACGAAGATATTCAATGAATTTGTTAACAAGCTTGATTGACTTTTACTTCTTTTGTTTGTGTTATGTATTTATTTGTGTAACCCTTCAGTTCGACGCTGGCTTACGGCAAACCAAATGTGACACTTCAATCGATCCTGGTTTACCACACTTTGATCCGATCCTGGTTCACAACAAACGGCCACAGATGTAACCCTTCGTCGCGGTCCTGGTTTGATCAATGGAGTGATCTCTTTGATCCTAACTTGCCTTACCCCACGTTCTGATTATTTTGATTATAAGCAGGCCAAGATCGATTCGTCGCAGGTATCTTCGTGTAGAGATAAATAAAATTGAAAAAAAATTAAAAAAATAAAATTGAAAAAAACTGTAGTCGAAATATATATATAAAAATAATTACTATTTTTATATCAATTCTGCGTACAATGGTTCGTTAGTAGCTGTGTTCGCATATAGGTGTCCCAACCCGTTCCTAAATCGGACGCAAAAATGGGGTAAGCTGGTAAATTTTTGACTTACAGAATTATCGAACTTTGTTTTACTGTTTTGGTAAGTTTGGTTCAAGGCTGAAGTCGGAGGTTCTTGTGTTTGGCAGGAAATATGGAATTTCTCAGTGACCTCCGTCGCTTCCTATCTCTCTGACTGTCTCTCTGAACTCAAATCGAACTGTCTAAATGGCTTTCGCGTATTCATTTTTATGGACTCCAACTAGCAACCGGTGCGGGGCTAGATGTAGGCTGGGTTTCGGTGAATCCCCTGATTTCCAACAAAAGTCTATTATTTTTGGTCTTGAGAAATCAAATTAGTTCATAATTTTGGGGAAGTCTACTCTCCCTTGGTGTGTGGAGGTGTGCAGACATCACTCCGCCCGGCTGCCTCAACCTTCTCTTAGTACCATATCTCACTATTGCTCCCCAGTGGGCGTGTGCAGCTCTTTCAACCCCCATAATGTCTCCTCTGCGCCTGTTACCCTTCAGTGGGTGCAGACAACCCCTCATCCGTCCTTAATCGCTCTTCTGTGTCTGTCACCTCCAACATTCGGTCGGAGATTAATAAAAAAAATATGGTTTCAAATGTACTTTTCTCATAAGTGAATTGGCACCTACAATCATCTTTTTCATCTCTGACCTAAGATACACTTTCCCAGGGAAATTTTTATTGCTCAGCCACAGGTGTTCAATTCATTCTGACATCCTGCGAAATGAATTCATTTAGCTTTAACTCAATTCTTCTCTTGTCAGATTCTGGCATTGGTTGCCTCCGGCTGTCAACAACTGATTTGTTTGCACAAACTGAGAATCGCTTTCAAGTGTTCTTTTGGTCCATTGTACATATTTTGATTCTGTTGTGCGAGAAAGTGTGCTATTGGATTAATTAACAAAGCGAATAACAATACAAAATAAACACATAAAAAAAAGTTTAAAATAACCACATAAGTCTTCATATAACAGCAATTGAATATATATAAATATATATATATATATATTTATATATGAAATGTTCATACAAGGTGTGTAATATGATTTTGTAAGAGATTTGATATCTGAAAAAAAAGGTGATCTTTAGTACTTATCTCATGTTGATTGTCACGAGTCTGAATAAGTACGTCTTTCTGGTTTGACTGCCAGGAACCAAAGAGGATGCTTGACTTTCGCGCCTCACGATCCCTCGGGCAGTTCACGTGACTGTATATCTATTTTTAGCTTTTTAAAGGGTTAGTCAAAGGGAGATAACTTTTGTTTCATTCAACAAACCTCCCTGCCTGGTAGCGGAGTCTAGTAATAGTGATATTGGTTGTCTCTCTTCCAAGAAACTTTTCTACCTACTATGACTGGACTTACCTTTTTTTCTATGTTTTCTGTATCCATTATCATTTTGTCGCTATGAGATTGCTTTTCAATTATTTGCTTATTAGTTTTGGGTTCTACGTGTGGTTTTAACCTATCTATCGATACCATTGTATGTATCTCATTGTTTGTTTTAATCACGAAACATTTATCGGTTCTACGTAACACTTCGAAGGGACCCGTGTAAGGTGCTTCCATCCATTTAAGAACTCTGTCTACCCTTAGCTATACACTCTTACATGTCTGGGATGTATTGATGCAATTTGTTTATGGAGCTATAATCTTTGTCTGTTGACTGTACGGAATGTAAGGTACGTTGCAATTCCTTTGGAAATCTTTGATTGTCTATGTCATCTTTAGTATCGTCTACAAACAACTGAGGAATCATTATATGCGTGCCTTTAACTGCAAAGAATGGTGAGGTATTAGAAGAATTAGGTGCGGCACGGATACCCATTAATATTATTGGGAGGGCGTCGAGCCATGATTCCTTTCTAGTCACTATTGACGTCTTCATTGTCCTATAAGCACGTTCGACCATTCCGTTAGTTTGCGGATGGTAACTAGTTGTGCGCAATCTATAGAAGCCGACTATTGAGGCTATTTCGGAAAATAATTCGCTCTCAAACTGAGTACCACGATAATTTATTACGTGAAGAGGAACACCCCCCATCGTATGATCTACGCATGAACAAATGCATTGGCAACAGATCGAGCTGTGATATCCGGAAATGGTTCTGCCTCAATCCATTTAGTAGCGCGGTCAATGCATGTTAATATATATCTGTAAGGAGCGTTGTACGTTTTATGACGTCTCCTATATATCTATTTTTAGCTTTTTAAAGGGTTAGTCAAAGGGAGATAACTTTTGTCTCACTCAACAATTCTCCGCGAACAATTCTTACTATCAGCCTATTTTTCCGGTATTCGTTAACGCTTTTCATGCTAAGTTATTCATCGTTATCTCGTTTTCAAGTCGCCATTCTGATTATTAATTAGCAAATAGTGTATTTTTAACATTAAAGCCTTAAGTTGTACTTTAACATTACCAGCCACCCGATACGGGTCACAAAAGATGTCAGATTAAAAATTCCGATAGTCCTGGGTATGACGATAAACTACATCCGGCAGCAAGGACTCTGATCGGGTGATTGGACGTTTCGACGAGTGTGTAACCACCTGTTAATTATTGTTATTCCCAGGTCCACCCTGATCCTGGATAGTAATAGTGAACCCGCAAACATAAACAAATCTCTATGAAAGTATAAAAATGTCAGCAATACATTTGTATATAAAAGAAATTACCAACAATACATTTTCATATATTAAAAAATTACTAACGATACCTATTTATAATAAAATTACCAGCAAATTAAGAAACAAGAACAATTCTTGTTAAAAACAAAAAAGTGTGCTAGACTGTAAGGTAATATCAGTCCTCCTATTTGGTAGTGGTCACCGCTGAAGAAGAGACTTGAAGTAACAGAAATGTAATTCTACAGAAGGATGTTCAGAATACCATCAACTGAACATGTGAACAATGGCAGTTTTAACGAAAATGGAAGCAAAAAGGATGCTTATTCTAGAAAGAGAGAATTGAAATTTCTAGGGCACATAATGAGGAAATCGTGTTTAGAGAATTTAACACGCACAGGACATACTGAAGGTAAGAGGAACAGAAGAATCCAGAGCATAACCTGCCTGGTAACCTTGTATAAAAAAAATGAGTCACAGAACAGGGATTAGAATAGATAGCAGAAAGAGAAACATTATTAAGAGCTACAAACGACAAGCAGTTCTGGGTATGACGATAAACTACATCCGGCAGCAAGAACTCTGATTGGGAGATTGGAAGTTTCGAGGAGTGTAATTAACTGTTGTTGTTCCCAGATTCACCCTGCTCCGGGATATTAACACCTGTTAGTATCCCAGCAATTAGTAGCCCCCCACAGGTGCAGATAACTTTTGATTTATTCTCAGATATATAAAATGTCAGATGAACGCCTACAAAAGATAATAAATGGAATATGAGAAGTAAGAACTATCAATTGTAAGAAGACAAAATATATGTTTATCAGCAAAAGAAAAATCTTAAGTTGTGAACCACCAATTGGAGACAGCAAAGTCTAGGAAGTGCTTTTTAACAGACAAGACAAAATGCAACACTGAAATCCGAATATGCACTGGAATCAAGAAACAAGAACAAATTTATTAAAAACGAAGTAAAAAGTGCTAGAAGCAACAGAAATGTGGATCTACAGAAAGATGCTGAGGATACCATGAATAGAACATGTGAGCAATGACAGTTTTAAGAAAAATGAAAACAAAAAGGATGCTTATTCTTAGAATCAGAAAGAGAGAATTGAAATTTCTAGGACACATAATGAGGAAAGAGTGCTTAGAGAATTTAACACTCACAGGGAATATTGAAGGTAAGAGGAACAGAAGAATCCAGTGCATCACCTACCTGGCAAGAATAGCAGAACAGGGATTAGAAGAGATAGAAGAAAGAGAAACATTGTTAAGAGCGACAAAGGACAGGTAGTTCTGGGTATGACGATAAACTACATCTGGCAGCAAGGACTCTGATCGGAAGACTGGAGGTTTTGAGAAGCATGCAATCACCTCTTAATTGCTGATGTTTCCAGGTCTACCCTGACTCTAGGTGGTAGCACCTTTTAGAGTCCCAGCTATAGGTGAATAGTAAACCTCCAAACAAAACCGAAACACTATGAAAGTATAAAAATACATTTCTGTACTAAAGATATCAGCAATAGATTTTTCTTATAAAAATTAAGCATCAAACATTATACACGCTTTTCGCGTAAAGTGTTTCGACTTTTAAGACTTCATCAGTCTAAGTTTAGGTTTACCTTGATATGACTACACATAGCCTTAATGCAATGGCGAGGCTGAGAATTTTAAATGTAAATTTAATTTTTTAAATATATATATTTTGGGCATATAGACTAGGAGATTTAATTTGCTTTCTTTTTATTTATACTATTTACATTGTTCGGACTGTTGTCCTCATCTTTATTGCCATATTCACCTTCAACATCTGTCTTATATTTCTCAGATGAGGTATTGTAACTATTTACACTATTTACATTGTTCGGACTATTGTCCTCATCTTTATTGCCATATTCACCTTCAACATCTGTCTCTATTTCTCAGATGAGGTATTGTAACTATTTACACTATTTACATTGTTTGGACTGTTGTCCTCATCTTTATTGCCATATTCACCTTCAACATCTGTCTCTATTTCTCAGATGAGGTATTGTAACTATTTACACTATTTACATTGTTCAGACTGTTGTCCTCATCTTTATTGCCATATTCACATTCAACATCTGTCTTATATTTCTCAGATGAGGTATTGTAACTATTTACACTATTTACATTGTTCGGACTATTGTCCTCATCTTTATTGCCATATTCACCTTCAACATCTGTCTCTATTTCTCAGATGAGGTATTGTAACTATTTACACTATTTACATTGTTCAGACTGTTGTCCTCATCTTTATTGCCATATTCACCTTCAACATCTGTCTCTATTTCTCAGATGTGGTATTGTAACTATTTACACTATTTACATTGTTAGGACTGTTGTCCTCATCTTTATTGCCATATTCCCCTTCAACATATGTCTCTATTTCTCAGATGAGGTATTGTAAGTATTTACACTATTTACATTGTTCGGACTGTTGTCCTCATCTTTATTGCCATATTCACCTTCAACATCTGTCTCGATTTTTGAGATGAGGTATTGTAACTATTTACACTATTTACATTGTTTGGACTGTTGTCCTCATCTTCGTTTACATATTCACAACGTTTCCGGCGTTGTACGCTCCGGCCTTCTTCAATGCTTGTCTATATTTCTGAGATTAGGCACTGTCACGGTTTACACTATTTACACTGTTCTTACTGTTGTCCTCATCTTCGTTGACATATTCAGGACGTTTTGGCCGTCATACTCTCCGGCCTTCTTCATGCGAGTGGAATTTCGTATCAAACCCTTTATTTCGTCAAACGGATTAGATTGTTCTAGTTCATCGTCTCATGCCTCTTCTAGATGTCTCAGTAGCACTAATCTCCCTTCAAATCAACTCTCATTGTTTTTTTTTTTCATCTCTGCAGTTGCCACGTATTGAACTCACAACTCTTTAGTTCAAGTCACTGGATTCAACCAACGCTTTTATCCACTTGGCTATGTGTCCTTGAGTTTCATTTTCTTTTTTGTTCATATTTTCACCCGTTTTCCTGTTAAATCACCCATATTATGATAACGGAAGATCAGTCAAGATAGGTCACCACAATGAGGGATATTTGATAACATTATCTTCTCCCCAACATCTTACATTTATATTACACCTGACACATAATTAACATTTAATTCTTTGGTGAAATCTAGTATTAAAGCTGCCATAAACATTTTATGTCACATTAATCTACGAGTTATATTGGTTGTCATATAACCTACTGTTGGGTCCTTGCTGGCTAAACAAGCTCCCGTCCTGGGTAAGTCGAGGAATTACATCCTCGTCCTGGGTAAGACGATAAACTGTATCCGGCAGCCTCTGATCAGAATTTTTGGAGGAGCGTGGAACCACCTCTTAATTATTGGTCTTCCTATGTTCACCCTGACCCGGGTGCTAGCACCTCGTAGGTTACCAGCTATGGGA
This sequence comes from Acanthosepion esculentum, assembly GCA_964036315.1. Classification (NCBI taxonomy): domain Eukaryota; kingdom Metazoa; phylum Mollusca; class Cephalopoda; order Sepiida; family Sepiidae; genus Acanthosepion; species Acanthosepion esculentum. Next base: position 69,088,514 of record OZ038509.1, on the reverse strand, counting down.
AAATAGTTATCTCTAACCTAGTGTCAAAGCATTATGAAAGTGTAAAAATAGGTTTTAATATCAGCAATATATTTTTGTAAAAAAATATTATCTCAAAACTTTACTACCACCATTACATTTTCTAAGAACAAATATTACCAGCAAATACATTTTTGAATAAAAATCTCCAGCAATAAAAATCTTCTCCGCATTAAGTAATTCATTGAGATTAATATGCCGTAAAACAAACCAAAGCAAACCAAACTATAGAAACTCTTACATCCTGTTTTTTTTTCTGGTTAAGGGTGGCTAGATAACCAACGGAGATAATATTAAATCCTGACAAACTGTGAATTAAACTTCTTGTAGGATCAATGTCTATCAAATTGGAGGAGACAGAACTATTTAGCTGCGGAGCACATCCGGAGATGACACCTTGTCAGGTCGCAGGGTTTCTTAGATTGACGTTAACGACTAGGGTTGAGCGTGACAACCATCGAATTCAACGGAAAAATGTTCGTGATCAAGTCGAATTGAAGGACATCGGCTCTGGTTTGACCTGGAGAAGAATGGGTGGCGCTTGCTCGACTTGCCAAAGATAACGGAAAATGTGGTAACATCAAATCATGTGGTCATCAACGACGTCAAAAAGATAATGCTGCTGATAATGAGGAGTAGTAAAAACAAACAAGAACTTGCATTTGGTGCTCAAGAGGATTGACTTGCTTCCTAAAATTATTTGATCTGTGTAGTGAGAAAAGAAAATATTGAGAAGAAGCACTTTCAGTAAAGCTCAAAAGTCAAACATAGGCATGTTTTAGGAATACTGAAAATGCGTGTAATTTTTGGTTTGTTCTTCAAGGGAGTATGTGCAATGTTCTTTTGGTAGATTTCAATGTATTTGTGGAGTCAAAATTATGAGTCGCTGGCAATCTGTACTTACGCGGAATGAAACATTTTATTGATCATATCTGAGTGGCTCACCACATCCTTCGTCTTAGCAGTCTTGCCCCCAGAATCTGATGGTCTGCCATTCTTCAAATATAAGATTAATTTTTTATCTCCAGAATCTATACAGGGTGTCCATAAAATTCGTGTGCACTTAAAAAAAAATTATAACTTTATTTGAGTTTGCGATAGAAATAATCTATAAAAAATGATAAAACACATAAACACGTGCATATAAGACGCTGGAAGCGAACATCGCACCGCAGCTCATGACGTCACACATGACCACGCGACAGTGAATTCGAGAAGAATTAAGTATAGGAAGCTATTGGTATAAACCAATGAATTCTGTTACCAATTATAGGCATTTAATATATACATATATACGAGGTTCATTCAATAAATAAGTTGAACGTTTCGGTATGACTTCTAATACAGATAGAAGCTTACTCTTTTTTTTTGTTTTACTTCTTTTTCACATGGATTTAATTTCTTTTGCAGATTAAAAACAACTTTGAGAGTTACGGCGATTAACAAATATGGCCGACCAAGAAACATGCTCCAGGATTGAACAGCGGTCAGTTATCAAGTTTTTGGTTGCTGAAGGGTGCAAACCAGTTGAAATTCATAGGAGAATGTCAACTGTGTATGGTGCCACACGTTTCAGCCAAAAATGTCTACAAGTGGGCTAAATTGTTTAAAGAAGGACGGAGCAGTGTTGAGGATGAAGACAGGCCTGGGAGGCCTACAGAAGTGAGGTCTTCTGAAGTGATCGAATCCGTCAATGACATCATTCAGTCTGACAGAAGGGTGACAGTGGATGACATTGCAAGGACTTTGAGCTTATCTTTTGGGACAAACGCAGGGGTCATCAGTCAGAAGGAGTCATCTTGCATCATGACAACACAAGGCCTCACACAGCAGCCCAAACGGTGCAGACCATCAACGAGCTGGGCTGGGAACTGCTCCCTCATCCCCTTTACGGCCCAGACCTTGCTTTTTCAGACTTTCACCTGTTTGGTCCCTTGAAAGTGTTCACGAGAGGCACGAAGTTTAAAAGTGACGATGAAGTCAAAAGTGTTGTGAGCGACTGGCTGAGACATCAGTCCAAAGATTTTTACGCTGAGGGAATACGGAAGCTTGTGCACAGAGGGGAAACATGTGTGACAGTGATGGGAGACTACTTTGAAAAATAAAAAAAGAAGTAAGCTTCTATCTGTATTAGAAATCCTTATACCGAAAAATTCACCTTATTTCATGAATGACCCTCGTATATATATATACAAATATATATATATATATATATATATATATATATATATATATATATATGAGACGTTTTTGATAGGAGGAAACAGATTGTGATAGACAGATAGATAGATATAAACAAACAAATATATATATATATATATATATATATATATATATATATATATATATATATATATATATATATATATATGCACAATTGGGAAAAGTGGGTGACAGTGCTGGGAGACTACGTTGAAATTTTTTAAAAAGTAAGCTTCTATCTGTATTAGAAGTCCTTATACCAAAAAATTCACCTTATTTATTGAATGACCCTTGTACATATTTAATATGCATACAGGGTGTCCATAAAGTTCATGTGTACTTTAAAAAAAATATAACTTTATTTGTTTTTGCGATAGAAATAATCCGTAAAAAATGTTATAAAGTTTAATGTACCTATTTTTCAGTATAGCTAAAATAATTAATAACTAATGTGATTTCAGGCATTTCTGTAAATCAGTTGGCAAATGTTTTCCGTGAACTGCAAAATCGTATTACCCTTTGTATTGCTAATGATGGAGGACATGTGGAAACTTAAATAAAGTGCCATGTTTAATGGATGTCAGTTGTCAGTTATCTCCTGTTAATTCCCCTCTGAAAGTTGTCCACTGCCGGTTACTGAACTTACACTTTTTGGGTCCTGTCACTGGATCTAACTAACGCCTTTATCCACTGTAACATGTATCCTTGTGGAACTAGAACAGTCTACCCCAGTATGCGAAATAAAGGGTTCAGTTCGACATTCCAACCACCTGATGAAGACCGGAGCGTACAACGGCCGAAATGTTGTAATACAAATGGTGACAAAGACGAGGACAATAGTCCGAATAATGTAAATAGTCGACGTCACCAGCTTGAGATATATCTGGTAAAACAGGGATTAAAAGAAAATGTAAAAAGCGCCAAAACTTGCTAAGAGTTACAAAAGAGAGGTAGTTATGGAGAGCCGTGATCGCAAACGTCCCTAAAGCCCGCGCCACATAGAACTAAAAGGGCAATTAAAATTCACATCGTCAGGGTCTCTTCATATTCTGTGAAAAGTTATACAGGAAACTGATTTTTAATTTGAAGTTATCGTGTTTTCTAAAAATGGACCCACACCCTTTAACCATTTCACCCCAAGCAAAGCATTAAAGCCACTGGGACCTAGAGGTTATTAATGAGAAGTAATGTGAGAGAAAAACAATTTATTAAGGAGAGAGATAAAAAAAGACAAAGTTAATGAAATATATAGCATTTAATTTTTGAAGGTCAAAGTAGACTGGGAAGCGAGTACTCAGAAGAGAGTTCCACAAGCAAGAAGTGCGATAGATGACATTGTTAGCATAGAAAGTGCGATAGATGACATTGTTAGCATAGAAAGTACGGTTACATCTAGCCATCGCACCTGTAAAATGATGAGACCTAGCCGTCAATATATGACTGCGATTAAATTTATAAAGGCTAATCTATCCTAGAGGAATGTTTATCAGAATAATTACCATAAAAGTATTTATATAAAACCCACAGAGAATTAGAGCGGTCGGAAAGTGATTGAAGCCTCGATGCCAGGTCAGGACCAATAATATTGCATCTTTTTATTGGGACTCAGTATTCAGTATTCAGGAGGGTACAAAGGTCTAACAGGACACAGTGAACAAACTTTCTTAGTTGTAGACTTACCAGTTGATTCGCTATAATCTTTCCACTTCCTGTCTGCAGAAAATGTTAATCCGATTAGGCGCAAGGAGTCACTTACCTGGAGATTAGCATCAGCCATTTTGATGGGAGGAATAAGAAAGGAGTTCTTAGATAATTTATACAGACACTTGTGATAAAGGCGTTAAAATGAAGGGAAACTTTATTAAGATAAGGAAGAATAATCTGAAAAGTTTTGGACACTTAGAGTCAGATAAAAATTACTATTGGCCGTGGCACGCTATCTATGCCTTAATTTTCAGATATGTAGACCTGGGAAAATCATATAACGAAATAATGACAACTGCTTGTAAAAATAGTTCTCTGTGTCTGTGTATTGAGGAGTAATAAAATGAGAATATATTTACTTTGTAAATAACAGTCAGTGGCATGATCTTGGGGGTTCACGTCTGACCATTGGCACTCCCAATGGAACCTTATTCAAATTTTGACCATTTTGACAGATGCATGTTGTGAAGCAGATATGTTTCGCCCATGATCTATCTTGGTCGCAAATATTTAGACCTGGGAAAATCATATAACGAAATAATGACAAGTGCCTGTAGTAACCGTGGACATTTCTCGGTTTTCCTATTTGAATATACGATTGATCGAAAAAGCACCATGCGAAGTATGTAAGATAGATGCCGTGACATGGACCAAAAATCGAATGACATTGGAGGAAGGCTGGAATAAGATTTTTTTGAAGAAACTGGGGATTTGTGAAAGTGATAGTGAATAGGCATCATTATCGAACCGCTTGGAACATTCCCAAAGACCCTTGGTAAGATAACGGAAGATGCAGAAATCCGAGGAAAAATCTAAACCAAGCAAACGACAGCCATTCTGAAATTCAGCGAACATGCTGAGTAATGAGACCACGTTAGGTAGACGGATTTCTTGTCATGTCAGCTACAGATCGTTTATTTCATGGCAAACATAGCATGTGATACACGATGAGGATCAAACAATAGCCTCACTAACCATTTATTCATACTGACGTGGTTGAAAATGTGTGTCATTATGAAAATGCATGCCCAAGGTTTTTGCTATAAAATCCATTCACAAATGATTTTGAAAAGAGAATCAATAGCCATTGATTTATATTATAAAAAAGAAATGGTCAATGATATTTTACTATGAAAATGCATTAACTATGACTTTTACGATGAAAATGCATTGGCCAATGATTTTTACAATGAAAATGCATTGGCCAATGATTTTTACTATGAAAATGTATTGCCAAATAATTTTTACTATGAAAATGCATTAACAATGACTTTTACTATGAAAATGCATTGCCAATGATTTTTACTATGAAAATGCATTGGTCAATGATTTTTACTATGAAAATGCATTGGCCAATGACATTTACTATGAAAATACATTGCCAAGAATTTTTACTATGAAAATGAATTGGCCAATGACATTTACTCTGAAAATACTTTGCCAAGAATTTTTATAATGAAAATGCATTGGTCAATGATTTTTACTATGAAAATGCATTGGCCAATGATTTTTACTCTGAAAATGCATTGGCCAATGATTTTTACTATGAAAATGCATTGGCCAATGATTTTTACTCTGAAAATGCATTGGCCAATGATTTTTACTATGAAAATGCATTGGCCAATGACATTTACTCTGAAAATACTTTGCCAAGAATTTTTATAATTAAAATGCATTGGTCAATGATTTTTACTATGAAAATGCATTGGCCAATGATTTTTACTATGAAAATGCATTGGCCAATGATTTTTACAATGGAAATGCATTGGCCAATGCATTTTACTATGAAAATGCATTGGAAATGATTTTTACTATGAAAATGCATTGGAAATGATTTTTACTATGAAAATGCATTGGCCAATGATTTTTACTATGAAAATGCATTGGAAATGATTTTTACTATGAAAATGCATTGGTCAATGATTTTTACTATGAAAATGCATTGGTCAATGATTTTTACTATGAAAATGCATTGGCCAATGATTTTTACTATGAAAATGCATTGGCCAATGATTTTTATCGTTAAAATGCATTGGCAATCATTTCTAAGATGAAAACATATTGGCCAATGATTTGTATAAGGAAGATTCATTGGAAATGAATTTTAATATGAAAATGCATGGAAATGATTTTTATTATGAAAATGCATTTCCCAAATGATTTTTATTATGAAAATGCATTTCCCAAATGCTTTTTAATATGAAAATGCATTGGAAAATAATTTTTATTATAAAAAAGCAATGGTTAGTGATTTTTATTATGAAAATAGATGGCCCAATGATATTTAAGATAAAAATTGTCTGTCCAATGGTTTTTGCTATGAAAAAGCAATGCTCACTTATATTTACTTTGAAAATACATTGCTAATGTTTTTACGAAAATACATGGCCAGTGATTTTTAGTATGAAAAAGCGTTGCCGATTATATTTACTATAAAATGCACTGGCCAATGATTTTACTATGAAAACACGTCGCAAATGATCTTGCTATGAAATGCATTGAAATAGGAATTTAATGAAATTGTTTATAGACTATTTTGTGGCATGTTTGACAAAATTTATGACCTAGCAACCTTGCTAATCTCCACACAACAATGAAATTAATAGCAGGACAGACTGGACTCTCTCTCTCTCTCTCTCTCTCTCTCTCTCTCTCTCTCTCTCTCTCTCTCTCTCTCTCTCTCGCGCGCGCCATTGTATGTAAATAGTCCAGGAGAAGTACATCACCGATTTCAAAACTGTATGTTTCCCTCTTAGGCCACATACTTGAACTGGATCTAAGGTCCAGTCACTATAGCTGCTGTAGATACCACAGTTTATCTCTGTGGGGTTTGAAAAAGCAAACTTCAGCCGGAACAGATGGATATTTTCGGAAACAAGTTGCTATGCAGAATATCAGAAATCACACTGATTTATAGTGAGCCTTTTGTCAGGTTAGTTAATCTTGAATTCTGTACGGCGTTTTAACTAGTAATTATGAACTTGCCGTGCCTCGATGCTATGAGATGGGACGATATAGACTGTTACATAATGATAATAATTACAATAAGAATGATAATCTAATGATTGATGTCCCTGATACATTATCCGGAAACTGGCGACCTTTTGTCACTTAAAACGCCTGAGGATAGTTACGTATGCAAACTGCTAACGGGGGAATGAACTGAATGATAGGAGAATTCCATCAGATTTACATTAAACTATGTCATTAATTCGTTAACTAACGGAAAATTTCAAACTGATCGCCATCATTATACGCATTTGCATGCCAGCAACACTGGCTCTTTTGTTTTGACGCGTTGATTACCAGTACAACCGTTTTTCTCAAGACAACTATGTAGAAAGACTTGTATTTTTTTACAGTTTTTATGATTTTTTTATACCTATATATTTGGAAACAACTTGAAGACAAACATGCTGTTGAAATATTGTCAAAACTGTTGAACAGCCTTTTCTTTTTTTTTTCTTAAATCGTGTTCTTGTATAATTTTGTAATAATAATAATAATAATAATAATAATAATAACAATTGATATGTATTGGCCACAGGATTCATCTGACACTAAAAACAATTTCAAAAACTCAGGAAAAATTACATTTTAGAGTATCTGTGCTTTTTTCTATTTTTAGGATCTGGCCGCATAGCAGGTAACCATTTGCTTGATATCAATATTCTATTTTGACAATATCTTGGTTGAACCTTTCACCATGTTTGTCGGTGACTACTGCTAAGGCAGATGTGAGTGCAAAAAATGCATCTTTAGTAACATACTTTATCCTAAATTCCTACATGCTCCAATCATATTTTGAACCATTTTTTCGTAATTTGGCGCTTTGAGCCTTCTAAGGAGACCATTACATACACCCGTGGACCTTTCCCATTCCTTTAATTCCAATTCGTTTAATGTTGCTGCAAATGCATTTTCTCTCATAGTCTGTCGAATTTGGGAATTGATAAGGATTCCTTCTTTTACTTTACCATCACTAAGACTTGGAAATTTTATTTTTAAAATATAAAATTGATGGATTGTCGGGTCTCAAGGCTTTCACAAATTGTTTCATTAAAGCCTAATTTTTTATGTGTTCCCCTTGGTCACTAAAGATTTGTTGCAACGCAGAGCATGGCTTACCGAGCAGGAAGCGTATTCGAGTTGCTGCAGGTGTAACAGGAAATCCGGTTCGAGGCTTAGAGGCGCATGCGCATCGGCCGTGCTTTGATGAAATGAAATCACACCTATGCAAATATATCAACACCTACCGCTTACTATATAAGCGGTTACATTGCTTGCTGGGAGGGAATAGTAATTCTGTAGTCGACGCTCGTGTTGTGTAGTAGAAAGAAAAAGCGATACGAGCGACATAAGCCAAATACCCTATATTAAACACAGCTTGAACGTGATTCTTACTAGGTAAGCCATGCTCTACGTTGCTTCAAGGTTCACGTAAATCGTAAATGTAAATCAATTTTCGACTCATTGCTCAATGACTATTCTATGTGTGTTTGGTGTGCACCTCGAGATCGGCTGTCACATTGACCAAAAAACACATACAATTCGTGTAGCCTGCCTGCAATCAGTTCAGAATAGCGTACCTTGAGATGTGAACAGATTAACCTATTATGTTCATTGTATTTACTTTTGTCTAAAATAAAATCAAGATTTTCGTTTCTTTTAAAACAAGAGAATCGATGACCAAAATAGATGGCCAGAATCGATATTTCCAAAATGCAAAAGCCTGCCTTTGATGCTAATAAGAGAGACGTCAATGAAAAAACCCCACAGACTAGGATCATACAGCCTTGTGCAAATTAATTGAAACAAAAATAATAATTCCATTATTATTTACTTATTTTTCGTGTTCCTCCAATGAAACATGACCCAGTGCACATATTACTATTTCCTATATCCATTCCAAGAAGTCGTTCTTGGCAGAATGACCAAAGATTCTCGATTGGGTTTAAATCAACAGAATTTCCAGGGCAATCTATAGTACTTTCATTTCCTCACTGGTAATGCTTGCCAGTGTGTTCGTGAAGCGTTACAATTTTCGTACGCTTCCTTGAAGTAACGTCCATTGCAGACAATGGCCGTAGGACAACTAATCGACAGTCGAGGCAATATTTTCTGGGCGTGATAAAAATCAGATGTAATCACGGATGACGGGATATTTTTCAAACCCTATCAAATTTCATCATACACCACAAAATAGATTCATATTACTTCACACCACTGCAAATGGCCTACTCTGAGGAAAAATAAAAACCGATTACACCATGTCACTCCAGTGGGTCTAAAATTGACCGTATGTTTGTTGAAAGAAAGGAAACTAAAGTAGTTGTTTCAATTAATTTGCACTTGGGTGTACTTCAAATTTAGTTCCTTACAGTAACATAAATTGTTGTTAAAAGAATTTTTATCTTGTAAAATATCCGCGCGAGGGCGAAATTTTATAATTTGAACGCCATGAGTTATTAAATTCCTTAGTTTTAGCCTCGAAGCGAGCAGCTCTCTCTCTGCTCTTTTTTAAAAATCTAAATTTGATCATTACAATCATGCTGTGAGAGAAGTCCTGATGCATGTGATTCGGTTTCTGAACTGTTGGTATCGTCTTCTTGTCCAGGAAATTCCATAACATCAGACAGGATAATTTCCGTTGGCTGTTTCAGGTACTGGAGTTTTTTTCTGAGTGGGTCACAGGCCGATTAGCAGATGTAAGTTTGGCATATATCACAGATGAAGCCGTCTTCGTTGTTCTATCTGAAAAAGAATTAAATATATATTAAGAATCAATAAAAAGCAGTCGTGGCTCATGGGGCACTGTTCCGAGGTTATCTGAATACTTGGATGAGTATCTGTTGGGGCGCACCCACCTTCACAAACACAATAGACTGATCCTATTATTATAAATAGAACAGTAGTTCTAGAGACTGTGAGTAGTGTAGCAGTGTAGTGCAGTGCAGAGTGAGACTTCTGTAGTGATCAGTTACACTTCCGTTTCTTGACCGGAAGATACCGTTGGACTTTATTACTATTACTTATTGTTACTACTAACCTACGTTCGTTCTACTACTAATCTCTCTGATGTAAATACCTCTCTGAATATACCAGTATTTTCCCCTACGACTGTGTTTGTTCGTTATTACCATATACTCACGTGGAAACACTCAACATCTCAACAAAGAGAAAATAATTCACTTAGACGAAAATATATAGAAAGTGCTTTAATCGCGAGATCATGCACAGTAAATTTACGTCCGGGTTCCTGCAACGTTTCACCATTATTGGCAGATCTTCTGTTATCAAAATCTCTCTCTCTTCACCATATTTTTAAAAAAAGGTTATTTTGAGATTTTTACTTTTCTTTCTTCCTCTTTTAATATAAAACTTTTTGTTTTTCTTTCTCTTTCTTTTTTTCCTCTTCTTTTTCCTTTTGTCTGGACAAATTGATTTTATTTCTAAAAAAAACTTTGGTCTGAAGAGATGAATATTTGAATATATTTAGAGGAAATAAATTATAAAATTATAAACGAAATGGATTTGTAAGTATTGTCTTTACTTATAATCATTATATATATATATATATATATATATATATATATATATATATATATATATATATATATATATATATATATGCAGGTATGCATAAAAATAGGAAAGAACACGTTAGGTAAATAATCCGGTGTTCCTTAGTATTTTTGCTTTTATTTTTAAAAAGACAGTGCTCCATACAGAAGTAGAGCTTATATTATAATATTTTTTGTTTTTAAAAATATAATTCCTTCGCTACATAAGTGTTCTCATGTTTCAAAAGCGAGAGCCGAGACTCAACAGTATCGCTGCGGAATTGAGTGAGTAACGGCGTTATATCGAGTCTAGTTTGTGCCTTCTTCGTCACTGAGGTCCGTGGTAAAGTTGGTATGACGTTTGCGTTGTATCGAAAACGGCCCGTTGATTCCTAGATAGGCCGAAATGCCGTCCAGTGCATTCTGTTGAGGATTGTTCTAGGCTCAACGAATTACTATATAAGAATAAATATACTGCATTCCCAATTTGTATGAATTTATAAACATAGTTCTCTTTTTGTATTGAGTAGCAATAAAAAGCAAATATAGTTACTTTGTATGTCTACTAAGCAAAAATAACAGTCAGTGGCATGATCTTGGCGGTTCACGTCAGACCATTGGCACTCTCAATGGAACCTTATTCAAATTTTGACCATTTTGACAGATCATTGAAGCATGTTGTGCAGCAGATATGTTTCGCCCATGATCTATCTTGGTCGCAAAGTTTGATTCCAAAATAATAATCCTATAGATTTTTTAACAAGAGGGATACTATTTATTTTAAACGTTGCACAGCCACACATAGAGGGGAAATTATTTGGATTATTTTAAAATTTTATTCTTGATATTTTTAATTATTTTTTTTTTAATAATCTGAAATTAACAAATTGCAAGTTTTGCAAAATTTTAAAAATCTGAAATAAATGGTAATTGGCAATTTACAATAAATAAAGGGCTGGGCATTATGTCATTTTTCTGTATCACTGTTCAACCGGTGGTTGGTCATTACGTCATTTTTTTCTCTACCACCGAAAAAGCGGCAGTCAGGAGTCAAAGGGTTAATACAAGTCCTATTAATTAACTAATAGCGGTGGAAGAGGTGAATTCATACTGTTCGCAATGGTATTTGTCCGTAAGTGAAGATAACGATACCGATGTAAATTTGAATTTAGAATTCTAATCTCCAATTCTGAGGCGTTATACCTTATATAAATCCGACATGGAAACTTGCAGTACCGGGTATTTCCAAGCGGTCGTCCATCTAATACTGGGTGCTACCGCTGGTTAAGGTCCCAGATATAGGTAAATAGTGAACCCCTATTACCAAAAAAAAAAAAGACAACACTATGAAAGTATCAAAATACATGTTTATATAGTAATATTACCTACAATATCTATTTATACTATATATACTAAAATTAGCAGCAAATTATCTGTAGTTGAAGACGTACGATTCCGTTCAAAATATACAGATATTTAGCATTGAATAACCTATAGAGGTTAATATGCCTCTAAACCAAATCAACCAATCAACCAACCCATTTAAGTACTGATTCAACTCGGCGTTGTTTAACATCGCTGATCTTTCTGTCAATGGAGATGTGTGTATGTGTAGGGGATTATTTGTTAATATATATATTGGTAAGTGTTCCTTCACTTCTTGCAATAGGCAACCTTAAATAACTTTACATACGTGAGTGCGCGCGCTGATGTGTGTGTATTAGTGCCCGCTTGCGCCGGAGAGATAGAATCATCTCGTGAGTGAGAGAGAGTTAAGGACGTGGGTAGGGGTGCACGGATAATTTTCGTGTTGGTATTTCTAAATCGGATCCAGCAGGGCCTCTGGATTTTTTTATTTTCCGTTTTTCCAGTTTAGTTCCGGACTAATTATATCGCAATGGGGATTCGATTACCATTTCACAAGGTTCGACTTCGATCTTCATATTTCTTTCTCTTTCTCTCTTTTTCTCTCTAACTCACACTTTTTCTCTTTCTCTCTTCTTCTCTCTCTCTCTCTTTCTCTCTCTCTCTCACTTTCTTTTTCTCTCTTTCCTTCATTCTCTCTCTTTCATTCTTTCTCTCTGTCTTTTTCTCTCTATCTCTCTCTCATTTTCTCTCTAACACACTTTTTCTCTTTCTCTCTTCTTCTTCTCTCTCTCTCACTTTCTTTTTCTCTCTTTCCTTCTTTCTCTCTGTCACTCTCCCTTTTTCTCTCTCTCACACCTTTTCTCTTTCTCTCTTCCTCCACTCTCTCTCTCTCTCACTTTTTTCTCTCATTCCTTCTTTCTCTCGCTTTCCTTCTTTCTCTCTGTCTTTTTCTCTCTTTCACACTTTTTCTCTTTCTCTCTTCTTCTTCTTCTCTCTCTCACTTTCTTTTTCTCTCTTTCCTTCTTTCTCTCTGTCTTTTCTCTGTCTTTTTCTCTCTATCTCTCTATCATTTTCTCTTTCTCACACTTTCTATCTTCTTTCTCTCTCTCACTTTCTTTTTCTCTCTTTCCTTCTTTCTCTCTGTCTTTTCTCTGTCTTTTTCTCTCTATCTCTCTATCATTTTCTCTTTCTCACACTTTTTCTCTTTCTCTCTTCTTCTCTCTCTCTCACTTTCTTTTTCTCTCTTTCCTTCTTTCTCTCTGTCTTTTCTCTCTCTTTTTCTCTCTATTTCTCTCTCATTTTCTCTCTCACACTTTTTCTCTTTCTCTCTTCTTCTTCTGTCTCTCTCTCACTTTCTTTTTCTTTCTTTCCTTCTTTCTCTCTGTCTTTTCTCTGTCTTTTTCTCTCTATCTCTCTCATTTTCTATCTTTCTCTCTCTTTTCCCTTTTTCTCTTTTTCTTTCCTTCTCATTCTCTCTTTCTCTCTAACTTTTTCTCTATTTTTCTCTCTTTCTCTTTTTCTTTTTCTCTCTTTCTTTCTCTTTTTCTCTCTTTCTCTCTTTCTCTCTCTCTCTCTCACACACACACAAACTCATTCTTTCTCTATCTTTCTTTAATTCATGATATGCCTCTCTACACGCTCGCAATTACCTATGCAGCATGACTCCATTTTAATTCTATTTTGATATAAATAGATATTGTAGGTAATTTTACTATATAAACATGTATTTTGTGTATGTTCGTATATTGTGGACTTTTTTTCATTTAAGTACCCATATAAATACTATTTATTTATCCACTATATTATTATTATTATTATTATTATTATTATTATTATTATTATTATTATTATTATTATTATATTTCCATGGTTTTCGTTTTCAAATGGAGATTTGCATTATGCGTATTTTCCATAAAGTTGAATGACAAACAACCCTTTACGTAGAATATTTACAGTGTCTAGCAACGCGCATTTCCGATGCGATAAGGTACTGGGTGTTATGAATAATCAAGAGTAGTCGCTCCTTGTTTTCATACTCTCCTATTTTTTGAGGGCTATTTCTTTTTACTGGGACTGTAAAGGATACTATACGCGAACCTTGTATTCTCATTTGAATAAAGCTTTCTTCAAGCCTACGCATGCGTAATTTTGTCCCCTCCTATACGTCGTGTCCGCTCAGTACGTAAGCGAATATGGCATTTCACAATTTCCTGTCTCTGGTAGCTCTTAATAATTTGTCTTTTTGTTACCCCTTAGTTTAGCCCTTGTTCTGTAATCCATTTACACAAGCTCATTCTTCTTCTTCTTCTTCTTCTTCTTCTTCTTCTTCTTCTTCTTCTTCTTCTTCTTCTTCTTTGTGTCGTGTCCCTTCAGGAAGCTCTCTAAAAATGTTATCCGTTGTTTATCTTTGTCCCTCTTGAATTCAATTTTTCCTGTGAGCATCATATTTTCCAGTCCTTCTTTTCTCATTATGTTCCTCAGTAATTTAATCTGTCTCTTTCTTTTTGTTGCTATTCTCTCCAAACCTTCGTTGTTTTTTACATGTTTCACGCATGGTATTCCTTCATCTGTCGAACCAGATTTCTCTTGCTTCAAATCTCTTCTTCATCTGTGTCGTGATTTTCCAGTACTCATTGTTATTTAGGCGGACTGATATTACGTAAGAGTATACACTTAACTTCAACTGCCCCTTTTACCAGAAACAAAATGCAGGAATTCACCCATTGTTCTGATATATATATATATATATATATATATATATATATATATATATATATATATATATATATATATATATATATATATATATATATATATTTTTTTTTCTTATATTTTATTATAAAGGGAAATTAACACTTTCTACTTCGTGTACGCGCCGTAAAACTCTTAAGACGTAGTCGATCATGTCTCCAAGATCTGCTGCCCATCGTCGCTCTTTTTTGTCAATTTTTGTCATTTCATTCGTCTCTTCTAAACATTGTTCCACCATTCATTTGATCAACCTTATTAAGTAGGTTCTGCGGTGTTTTCCTCTTTCCCTCTTGCTTCCAATCTCTCCTGTGAGTATCAAATTGTCCAAACCCTCTTTCCTCATTATGTGCCTTAGACATTTCAACTGCCACTTTCTGCTGTTAAGTATAACTTTCCTTTTTGTTTCCATCTTCTCTAAAGCATTGTCTTTGCTTTCATTTTCGGTGCATAGTATCGTCAGAATCCTCCTGTGGGACATGATTTCTGCTGGCTAATGCCTGCTCTTCATCTGGTAGGAGATTGTCCAACATTCGCTGCCATAAGGGAGGGATGACATTATTAGGGCCCTGTATAAGTTCTCGCTGTTTTCCAACAGATGGCCTTCTCCGAACTGCGTGTGTGTAGTTTCAGATGGTAACTCATCTATAAGGTAGTACGATAAGCAAACTTGAAATTCAGTGTATGTCATTACGCCGAAGTGTAAACAACTTTGTTTCTCATAGCGTTAAACATGCCAGATTTCGTGCCAAAGTGTATTTGTGGGAAATTTTCAAAAGAAATCTACAGTTGAAGTACAGGGAATTCTTGTTGAAATTTACGGCGGCCATGCTCTGTCGAGAGATTAGTTTAGATACTTCAAAGGTAATGATTTTCATGTTGAATAAAAAGAAATGGAGGCATTATTTCATGACGACACATTTCAAACGCAAGCTAAACTTACAGAATCCTTAGGAGTTGATCACACAACAGTTTCGAAACGTTTGAAAGCATTAGGAATAAATCAAAAGCAAGAACATTGGTTGCCGTACGAATTGAAGCAGAGAGACGTCGAGCTTCTTTTCACGTGTGGACAGCTGCTTCAACGGCAGAAAAGGAAAAGTTTTTGCATCGTATCGTGACCGGCGATAACCCTAAGCGTAGAAAATTGTGGGGTAAGCCCAGCCATACATAAAAACAGCGGCGGCAAAGCCGAATATAGATGGGTTTAGTATATTATGAGCTGCTCAAACCGACCGAAACCGTCACGGGAGATCGCTATCGACTACTACTGATGCGTTTGAGCCGAGCATTGAAGAAAAAACGGCCGCTATACGAGCAGAGACACGGCAAAGTAATTTTTGCAATATGACAAAGCTAGGCGTCATGTTTCAAAACGGGCGAAAACATACTTGGAAACGCTTAAAAGGGAAGTCCTCCCCCCACAAGCCGTATTCACCAAGACATTGCTCTGTCTGATTATCACTTGTTCGGATCCATTGTCTGGCTGAGCATCGCTTTCATTCTTATGAAGATGCCAAAAAATGGGCCGACGCGTGGTTAGCCTCAAAAGAGACGTCGGCTTTCTGATGTGGAATTCAAATGCTGCCAGAAAGATGAGAAAAAGTAGTGGCTAGCAATGGACAATAATTTCAGCGACACGTTTCTTAGTAATTTTTGTAAATAAAACATTACTTTTCATGAAAAATCAGCGAGAACTTATTCAAGGTCCTAATACATAACAGTTCAATACTATTTTCTTTGCTTTTAACGATTTTTTTTTCTTAATTCGTTTTGATATGCGAATGCACCTGCGGGTTTCAGTGTCGCACTTTCCGCCTTCTGTTAAAACACCTTCCAGATATTTGAAATTTTTTTTACTGGTTTGATTTTGACATCCCCACTTTGTAATTTGCATCTTAAGTTGTTGCTTTTGCTAACAATCATGGATTCCGTTGATGCTTAGTCCTCTCTCCACGCTTTCTTTCACGACCTTCTATAGATCTTGTTATTTACTTTCCGTATCTGCTGACCAGTGTTTGATATTACCTTATGAGCTATAGAACCAAATATCTGGCCAAGAGTGATCTGATCCGGAATTGGATGTATTTCTTTAGTTTATCACTTTCTTTGACATAATATTATAGACAACGTGTAAAGGCACGGTTCTTGTTTCTTTATTAACGACGAGGATTTGGTGGCCTTAGGAACGTGGTCTGACTGGATGGCTTTGGTTGGCTTTGATTGTTCTGTTTGTGTGTATTGTGGAGGCACGGTGGAGTAATGGATAATGGCTTGGATTGAGGAATCAGTGAGCCGAGTTCGAATTCCAGTCGATTCCATTACATTCACTTACGTGCTAATACCCTTGGGAAAGGTGTGAATCCTCTTCTTCTCCCTCCAACTAAATAGCAGGACAGACTGGGTTCTATAGCCTTGGATGGCAACTGGTCTAGGAGAAGGACAACTCTGAATTCAAAACCTGCGGAGGGTCGTTTGGGGACCTTGTGGCATCCGTTGCACCAGGTCACTGTATTCGTCCCTCCAAAAAGTGTGGATGGCCCTGCACAAAGCCTTCACCACTATAATCAAATCCTGTGTGGCTGTCGGGCTTTCAGTTTCTGGGAACTGATCTGTCTGACCCTCATGCGTCGAGTTCGACGGGAGAGCGATAGGTAGTCCCATAAAATTGTAACAGGTCTTATCTCCGTAACCGGGTCTGGCTTGTGTTCATACCAGTTTCTTTCTGTTTCCTTCCCATAGAAGTTGCAACTTTTCCAGTGCAGATATTGGTCCACTCTGTCATGCCGGGTTTTATACCCAGTGGGTGCTAATATCCTGCAACCTGATACAAGATTATCAATATTATTATTATTCTTTAATTTCTGGTGTGTACACATTTCCTTTGCAGCTCTCAAAACATTTCTTCCCTCTGTCACCTCCCTCAGATCACGTTCTGCCATCCACTTGCCTAAGCCCGCCAGGTATGTCACGCTTTGCATTCCCTCGTCTCTCTTTCCCGTTGTTCCATCTGTGAGTTTCAAATTCTCCAGACCTTCCTCATAATGTGCCCCAGAAACTTCAGCTGCCTCTCCCTGATGTTAAGTATAAGCCTCCTCCTTGCTTGAATCTTCTCTAAGACCTCATCGTTACATACATACTTGGTCCATGATATCCTCAGCATCCTTCTGTAGAACCACATTTCCGTCGCCTCGAGTATCTTCTTAATCGTCGTCCAACATTCCCTACAGTAAAGAAGGAGAGATGTCACCTAACAGCTCAGTATTTATTTCTTTGTTACAAAATAAATCCTCCTGTCTCGCAATACTCTGCCCAGCTTTTGAAATGCATCCTCCTTGGCCATCCCAATACGTCTACAGATCTTAGTGCCACACCTACCATCCTCTGTTAAAAACACTTCCCAGATATTTAAACTTCAGCGTCTGTTTGATTTTAATGTCTCCAACCTGCAAATTGCATTTTGGGCTCATCCTTTTACTGATAACCATGTATTCTGTCTTCTTGTAGTTTATGCTTAGTCCCTTCTTCTCGTTCTCCTACGCTACCTTCTGTAGGGGGTTTTGGAATTTATTTTCCTTTTCTGTCTAATAATGAATAATATCATTACATTCATTATTAGAGCTACCCGATCCCTTATCCGAATTCCGATATCTTCGATTATTAGAGCTACTCGATCCCTTATCCGAATTCCGATATCTTCGATTACTAGAATTGCCCGATCCCTTATCCGAATTCCGATATCTTCGATTATTAGAGCTAACCGATCCCTTATCCGAATTCCGATATCTTCGATTATTAGAATTACCCGATCCCTTATCCGAATTCCGATATCTTCGATTATTAGAGCTACCCGATCCCTTATCCGAATTCCCATATCTTCGACTATTAGAGCTACCCGATCCCTTATCCGAATTCCGATATCTTCGATTATTAGAATTGCCTGATCCCTTATCCGAATTCCGATATCTTCGATTATTAGAGCTACCCGATCCCTTATCCGAATTCCGATATCTTCGATTATTAGAGCTACCCGATCCCTTATCCGAATTCCGATATCTTCGATTATTAGAATTGCCTGATCCCTTATCCGAATTCCGATATCTTCGATTATTAGAGCTACCCGATCCCTTATCCGAATTCCGATATCTTCGATTATTAGAGCTACTCGATCCCTTATCCGAATTCCGATATCTTCGATTACTAGAATTGCCCGATCCCTTATCCGAATTCCGATATCTTCGATTATTAGAGCTACCCGATCCCTTATCCGAATTCCGATATCTTCGATTATTAGAATTGCCCGATCCCTTATCCGAATTCCGATATCTTCGATTATTAGAGCTACCCGATCCCTTATCCGAATTCCCATATCTTCGACTATTAGAGCTACCCGATCCCTTATCCGAATTCCGATATCTTCGACTATTAGAGCTACCCGATCCCTTATCCGAATTCCGATATCTTCGATTATTAGAATTGCCTGATCCCTTATCCGAATTCCGATATCTTCGATTATTAGAGCTACCCGATCCCTTATCCGAATTCCCATATCTTCGATTTTCAGAAATTCAAAGAATATGGCAAAAATATCGTATGAATACTCATAAAAGAAAGGATAAAAAAGTCTACAAATATTATTACAGTTTATTTATAATGTCATATAATGATAAATGATAAAATGTCATATAATGATAATGATAATTGTAATAGAGGAATAATTAAGACCATAAATAATGAATAAATCTTATTTATTTCAGACAAAAATGTCTTGTATAACTTAAAAATGAACAGCATCAAACGATAAACTAAAAATATGTTGCGCTCTCATCTCTCCGTTGCTCACTAAACTATGTGCACCATACCTGTCTCTCTGTCACCAAACACTGTCACTTACTTGACACTAGTGTAAGATAGTTTCCAAAGAATGAGATAAATAAAAATTACAGTCAGTAGGTATTATAGGTTATTTTGCTATATGTAGTGTTTTCCTATTGTTCATTAGTTTAAGGTCATCACTTCCACTATAAAATTGAAGTAACTTGTCTTTCTGTTTCTTTAAATCAGGCAAACCAATTTCCAACAATCAAAAGACAAAGGATAATCCCCAAGATGATCTGCCCAGAGGTCAATGTGATCTGCCCAGAGGTCAATATGATCTGCCCAGAGGTCAATATGATCTGACAAGAGGTCAATGTTTTTTTTTTTTTTTTTCTCATACCTTCTCAAATATGAAACTGAGCTAATTTTATTAAATCTTTGAAGTATTCTGGTTTTCTTTCTTTGGACAGATTAAATACACAGCAACAAGCAAGATTTTAGTACTTAGCAGTACATTAGTACAGGTACACAATTGCATATCCAAAATCCTTGAGGCCAGTTATGTTTCATTTTTCCGTTTTTTTCAGTTTTCAGAAATATTGCATCAAAAGACGTATGAATACTCACACCTCGAGGAATAAGCACAAAGACTATAAGTATGATGACAGTTTATTTATAGAATAATATACTGATAAATGAAATATAGGGATAATTAAGACCATAAGTAATGAATCGATTTTGTTTATTTCCGACAAAAAATGTCTTGTATAAGTTACAAATGAACAGCTTCAAACGATAAACTAAAAATATATATTACGCTTTCAAGCTTTCCGTTGCTTACCAAAACAAACATACCGCGCCTGCTTCTCTGTTTGCCAAACACCGTCACTTATCAGCCAGTAGAGGAAGATGGTTTCCAAAGAGTCAGATAAAGAAAAGACTACAAACAGTAGGTATTTTAATTTACATTATTCGGACTATTGTCCTCATCTTTGTCGCCATATTTATTACAACGTTTCGGCCGTTGTACGCTCTGGCCATCTTCAGGTAGTTGGAATGTCGAACTGAAGCCTTTATTTCGTTCACTGGTGTAGACTGTTCTAGTTCCACGTGCCATGTCTAATGGATGTCAGTTAACAGTTATCTCCTGTTAATTCCCCTCTCCAAGTTCTCCACTGCCTTAGCCGGCTATGGAACTCACACTGCTTGGGGCCTGTCACTGGATCTAACTAAGGCCTTTATCGACTGAGCCATGTGTCATTGACAGGACCCATAGAGTGTGGGATCAATACCTGCTTAAGGCAGTGGAGAACTTTCAGAGGTGAATTAACAAGAAATAACTGACATCCATTAAATATGGCCCGTGGAATTAGAACAGTCTACCCCAGTGAGCAAAATAAAGGTTTCGGTTCGACATTCCAACCACCTGAAGAAGGCCGGAGTGTACAACGGCCGAAACGTTGTGATAAACATGGCGACAAAGATGAGGACAATAGTCCGAATAATGTAAATAGTGTACATAATACATCATCTCAGAAATATAGACAGATAGTGAAAGGGCGAAACGTTGTGATAAATATGGCGACAAAGATGAGGAAAATAATCCGAATAATGTAAATAGTGTACATAACACCTCATCTAAGAAATATAGGCAGATAGTGAAAGGGCGAAACGTTGTAATAAATATGGCGACAAAGATGAGGAAAATAATCCGAATAATGTAAATAGTGTACATAATACTTCGTCTCAGAAATATAGACAGATACTTAAAGGCCGAAACGTTGTAATAAATATGGCGACAAAGATGAGGACAATAGTCCGAATAATGTAAATAGTGTACATAATACCTCATCTCAGAAATATAGACAGATAGTGAAAGGCCGAAACGTTGTGATAAATATGGCGACAAAGATGAGGAAAATAATCCGAATAATGTAAATAGTGTACATAACACCTCATCTAAGGAATATAGGCAGATAGTGAAAGGGCGAAACGTTGTAATAAATATGGCGACAAAGATGAGGAAAATATTCCGAATAATGTAAATAGTGTACATAATACCTCGTCTCAGAAATATAGACAGATACTTAAAGGCCGAAACGTTGTAATAAATATGGCGACAAAGATGAGGACAATAGTCCGAATAATGTAAATAGTGTACATAATACCTCATCTCAGAAATATAGACAGATACTGAAAGGCCGAAACGTTGAAATAAATATGGCGATAAAGATAAGGACAATAGTCCGAATAATGTAAATAGTGTACAAACATGTATATACACAAAAGCAGCGAATCATCTACCATGTATTCAATTGTGAAAACAGAATAACAAATTTTTATTATTTCAAACATCCAAGATAATTAAATTTCCTCCTTAAATGACCCATAAGTTGTTGACGTGCCGTTAAATAATCCATTCAACTACAGTAGTAAATTAGGTCCATATTAAAGAAATGTACTATTTAAATGTCGCGTGGTGTGGTGGTTAGTATCTTAATATAATGATTTACAAGTTTGCAGGTAAAAACACATGGTAAGAACCAAATCCACTCCAGTGATAAAGGAAGTCTTGTATAGACTGGTTCACTCGTCCAATGCCGAATTTTACAGGTATCTCTTTTCAGACTAATCCTTATAAAATAACAATTGTCGTTAATAATGATGATATCAGCTGTTCCTGAATAGCCTCTGTCACGCCAGCTTCTCCCAATGGATACTTTAGTTCTATCAACAGAGCCAGCTTGTCCCTGACATAATATTACCGACGGAAAAGAGAATTTCTGCTGCTTTTATTCATCGGCAATAACAACATTTTGTAACCCTCTACCTTGACTGGCTATTGGGCCTTAGTATTGCGTGAAATACAGTAAAATGACCAAAAATGCGATACCTAAGATTTAAAACCAGTTTTAAAAGATGAAAAATATTTCTTGGAGGTTTTATTCAGTTTTAATTTCAAGCTGATAGATTAAATTTCCAATAAGCAAAATCCTTTGATTTATGTCAAAAACTAATTTCAATTGACTGGAACAAGTTTTTATTTTTATAAAATAGGTAATTAGCGCCATTTATTAGCGCAATTTGTATCATTTTCCATTGATGATTAGTAAATATATTTCTAACTGAATAATATCATCTAAAAGTCTGAAATGAATAAGACTTTTAAAACATTTAAAACTTAATAAATTTATCTAAATAATTTTTTTCAAAAATTAAATCAATTGCAAAAATTCATTATTGAATGATTTCATTGTTTTATTAAATTTTTATTTTACGATTCAGAACAGATTTTCGGTAAATGGTGTTTCGGTTTGAACAAAACAAAATTTTTGATTTTGATTCTCCAAGGTGTTTTACTTTTAATATAAATACGAAGCTGTTGAAATTTTAATTTCCCGAAATATAAAATTAATCAAGTGAAGGTAGCAGATGTATAAGAAAAATCATGATTTTCTAAAAAAAAAAAAAAAAAAATATTTATTTATGAATAAGTTCTGAAAGTTTAAATAATGTCCGACAATTCTTTGATTTTTGTAAGAATTTTCAAAACAATGTATTTCTAAAAGCAAAAAGACCCCCCCCCCAAATAAAACAAAACAAGAAAACAAGCAAAACTCTACAAATCTCTATTCTAATTTTTGGCTCACCCGCTGACGTAAGAAAACAAGATTTTTAACTAAACATTCGAACGTGCTAGAAAGGATTTAAAAAAATGTAATAATAGTTATAATAAAAAACATTTTGACATTAAAACTTTGTTCATATCAAGTTTGAGGAATTTTTCCATCATGGTATGCTGTTTTTTTTTAGAATATATTGGAGGTACCTAATACAAACGATTAAGATAACAGGACTCATTATATATTTAACTGGGCAAAATTCCTTTATGCTACACATTAAAAAAATATAAGTATCCTAAATATTAATTTTGTCTTAGGTAATATAACGTTGAAGCACCGGTTCCCCTACGAAGTTAAGCAACGTCAAGCATGGCGATACCTAGTTGGGTAATCGCTTAGGAATACCAGGTGCTGTAAGCTTCGATGTCTGTAATGGAATTGTGGCTTGTAGAGAAGATTTCCAGTTCAGGTTGGGGTCATTATATATGCTTATACGCAAATACCCTTGGAAAATGTATGCATCTACCTTTTATCCCGCCAGCAATGTGTTAATTACAAAGACTTTTCTCATTAAATCATTATTTTTTTTTATTATGTTTATTTTTATAAGCATTTCAAGGCGGGGTGCTACTTGTACGCAGGGAGTTACAGAGCGGCAGCGAGAATAAAGAAGCGTGGCAGAAGAAAAGATGAAGTGAAGGGCAGGGGATAGTTCAGGGCATCTGGAGATGTCGATTGACATTACATTTGAATAATTGGAGATTATAGCTATCAGAGAAACAAGTAATAGGAAGGGAATTCCACGGATGGGTGGTGCGAGACATGAAGCTGTTGGAGTAGAAGAGGCGGCCACATTTAACTGTTTCCTCAGTGAAAGGGTGAGACCTGAATGCCAGCCGAGTAGCACGCTTAGATTCATGTAGTCCGGGTACTAGCGGAAGTAGCTCGTCGGAGCAGTTACCGTGAAAGTATTTGTAGAAAAGACAGAGTGGAGGCGACGGCACGTCTGTGAGAGATCGACTGAAGACAAGATGCCAGATCACGACACACCACAACCTGCAAAGGTTATACACTTTTAAAAAGTCACACTAATCATGCAATCTGAATATTACTAGACAAATCTTCTAATAATCCGACACTTACGTAAGAAATACTATTTTTGAGATCATCTATTTTTGTATGGATAAACTATATTCCCCCCAAAAATTTATTTAATATTCCAAGAACGGGATTTGCTGTCGCATTCGATTAAGTTTTCGATAAAAAAAAAAGTGTAATGACAAATAATTGTGCTACGTGGTAACTGACGAACAACGATGAATAAAAAATGGAGCCATTTCATTGAAAAGAGATAAAACATCTAATTGGCTTAAGAACCCCAACCCCATTATCTCCAATCCCAACTTATATAAAAAAGGCAAAACATATCCGATATCACTTTGTCATCCTCTGATTATGATGAAAATTATTTGGGCCTTTACTGTGATTAGAATCTGCAATCTCTTTCTCATGAAGCAAAGCTTTTTTTTTTATTTCAATCTGAACAGAAATGCAGCACATATGCGCAAAAGTCGACGCACAATCAATGCAAGAAGACTGGACAACGACATTAAAAGACCTGTCAAAAGAATTCCATCATTCAAGGCTTGGAAAACTTGCAAGATCTACGGCACTTTCGCCGGGATGTTTGGATACGACTCATAACAGTTTACAAAGTTGCTGAAGATAAGAAATCACACTGACTTACAGTGGGTCTTCAAGTCAAAACATCTCTGATTATTTCAAAGATCATTAGCGGAGAAAGTTATGACTTGTCCGGTTTAAAATCGTTAACAATATCTGATTCAAAACATTGTAAATGCCTCCTATTTCATCCAAAGATTTTACCATCGATGCATTTAATCTTACAGGACTTTTGAAAAACAAAGAAAAAAACAGAAACGCACAAATTATTGACTCATGTTGTTGGTGTATGTTGTCACGAAGAAACGGAAAGGATTTGATATTAATATCAGAGTTAGACAACATCATGGAAATGACTTTGTTAACAATACCAATTAGAAAATGTTGAGAAAACAACCATTGTATACAATTTGAACAATGACATCAGGAGGACTCGTCATAATTCCTTGTAAAACATGGAAGACCTTCAGAACTTTCGTGAGTTAATAATCGACACAGAGATTTGGAGAGGACTTATTTATTAGTTAGTTACAAAGTTGCAAAGATGCTGAAGATTAAGAATCACATTGATTTGCTGCGTGCCTTCAAGTCGAAATATTTCTCATAATGACGATGAAAGTAAAGACATATCCAATTTTCGACCGTTAAAATTGGAAATATTTTATTTAAAATTATAAATGCCTTCAATTGAATGTAAAGATTTTACGATATGGAGATTTTTTTTAAGAAAATGAAAGTATTAAAATATATTTGTATAGTAAGAATGCAAGCAATACATTTTTGAAAACTATATTGCCAGACTCTCGACAAAATCCCTCTTTACAAAAATACGCCAATGAAACCGGATCTATGTTGTGAGTAATTCCTACAACCTGCTTCCCCCTTTGTTTGGTAATGGACAGACACCAAATGCTTACAAATAAGCTACCTTAATTCTTTCGTTTAGTAGCAGTTGTATTAAGTTGAATAAAGCTTTCTTAAGTTTATTCGCCTCGAGTTATTCATTACAATCTACAAACTGATTTCTTACAAAGAATACATATCCACTATTCATACGAATCTAACCTAAAAATCTTGTCGGCATTAAATAGCACATTGAGGTGTTGATATACCGTAAAACAAAATAAGCCAAACCAAACCAACTTGTACGTGATAAAAAGTACATACCCCCCCCCAAAAAAAAACCAACAGAGAGTGACTTAATGGGAGATAACCGTCAGTTCGAAGTCTACTCTAATTTGTGGAGAGAGTTATTAATGATAATGTTCTGACTTTATAAAGTTCATTAATAAAATACCATAATTCCGAAATGCTGAAGAGCTTAGTAAAAGTCTGAAGAGCTCCGAAATGTTGTTGCCTGTTCGTCAGTTAACATAAGACCGGGAGAGAAGTGATAAAGGTTAAATTTCAAAGTCACTGAAGATGGGAAATCAGGAATATTTACAGCGTCTCTTCAAGTCGAAACAGCTCTCATGAAAATGACATTAAAAAATGACGATATAATCTACTTCTTCAACGGCAAGTAATTTGCTTTTCTCACTCGCAGTCGGTAAGGGTGAAAAATGGGGTCGAGACAACATAAATTTTGACCAGTTTATCCAAAAACAAAAACCACATTTGCGAAAGAAATTTAGTAAATTAAAAAAAAAATCATTAACTTTAATAAACAGAAAATGTTCAATAAATATTTTACACAGCAATTGCTAGTGAATTTAAATTTACCAACGGAAATCATGTCCGTACATTCTCAGTGTTACTGGTAACATGTACTCCACTACTACCTACCGCAAGTCATCTTTAAAGATAGTACTGGGAATGACGATAAACTACATCCAGCAGCAAGGTGTCTGATCTGGAGATTGGGGGTTTTGAGGAGCGTGGAATCACCTCATAATTACTGTTGTGTCCAGTTCCACTCTCACCAGGGCTGGTAGCACCTGTTATGGTCCTAGCTATGGGCAAATAGTTAACCCCCAAGCTAGGGTCAAAACAATATGAAAGTATAAAAATAGATTTTTATAGTAAAAATACCAACAATAGGCATTTAGAATAAAATTACCAACAATACAATTATATTAAAATTACCAACAATACATTTAACCTATGGCTGAAGGCATACAGTGGCGTTTAAATATATAATTAATTGAATCCATAAAATTGTCTTCAAAATATTTAGAATTCGGCATGGAATGACCCATAGAGGTGTTGATATGCCAGTAAACAAAATCAGCCAATCAATCAATCAAATCAGATTTTTTTAGTGTATAGGGTGACTTACCTACTCGCTGGATGGAGAATAAAACGTGTCAAAAGGCGAATAAATCTTCCTACTGGATCAATGGAAATCTATCAAAATGGGCCAGACCGGGCGTAATAGCTATGGATACAGCCAGTGTGGTAATGTCTCGAAGGGAGATTTCTCCGCTTGTTCCCACGAGGAACGAGAAATCTGAGTGTCAGACTGCTAGGACCGGTACATGTCTTCTACAGCAAGGGTTGTGCGTAGTACTTCGAGCTGGGCCTTGAAGGTCGCCGCTGTTGAAAAGTGGAAAAAAAGCCGAATAGGGCTCGGTCGATGTTTTTATAGGTTCTGGTGGGACTTTCACTTGTTGTTCCTTGCGACTACTGCTGAATCCGAGAAAGAAAAGAAGCTCCCTCATGCCACGAGAGATAGTTATCATGAAAATAGACATCACATTATTAGATATCTATTTAAATGTGATCGATTGGTTTATTTACTGCAGTCTGGTTCAAGGACAAAAATTCAAGGCGCTCTCTGAAAAATGGAATCACTCAAGTAATGATGATTTGTGAGATTAGCTCCAGAATCAGCCCGAAGTCTACATGCCCAGTCGATATATTTAAACTCGCAGAATGATCATTTTCTAACGAGCAGCTATTTCAAGAATTCGAAATTATACAATTTTTGGAAGACCGATTTGTTGTTATACGTCCAAAGAAGTATAAATTAATTGTCTTCCTTTGTTATTTTTCATTTTTTTTTTTTTTCAGATTAATAATAACAATAAAAAGTATTCGTCTTTAAATTCGAACGAATAAAACAGAATGCAAGTTTCAGGAAAATAGAAAATTTTATTAATGATTCAAAAATGTGTGTGCCTATTCAATGTTTTTATGGTTTAAAATTACCAACAGGAAATGATTCGACAAGCCGCTGGCAGATAATTACTTTGCATTCGGCGGAATTATTAGTTTTCCATTTCATAAATTTATTGAATCATTACAAAAAGCAAGAAAACAAAAAGCAAAAAAAAAATATTATTGCAAAATTTAGAAAAAAAGAAAATTATTGTTTCCGAACTTCAAAATAAAACAAGGTTTTCATGACTGAAAAAAAAAATTGATTATTGATTGAAATTATTATGTGCTCACATTGTTATCTTGCCGATGCGTTTTCAGTGCTTCCTAATTACATATGGTAGATTGTCATGGCGATATCCACAGATGTAGGGTGCGGCAAAAACAGACGTGTACGCAAAATCTTTCTAGGCAAAAGGGGTTTACAGGATTTTATGATGAAGGATCAGTGTCCCATTGCCTTGATCCTCCATTGGGACAGAAGGCCACAGCAGATCTGAATTTGAACTCATATATACGATCCATCGTTAAAGGTGCCGCGAAAATACTTGATTGTGACTGAAGTCAACAGAAGAAATTATATATATATATATATATATATATATATATATATATATATATATATGACAGATAGATATATATACCATCCATCTCTAAAGATGCTGCGAAAATATCTGGCTGTGACTGAATCGACAAAAGATCTTAACTTGAACTGATATACATATACATATATATATATATATATATATATATATATATATATATATATATATATATATATATATATACGATCCATCGCTAAAAATGATTCGACAATATTTGACTGTGACTAAAATCAACAGATCTTAACTTGAACTGATATATATATATATATATATATACGATCCATACGACATATATATATATATATATATATATATATATATATATATATATATATATATATATATATATATATATATATATATATATATTTATAGTGGTATTCGCTTGGAAAAACCTTAGGTATTTCGGCTTGTATTTGAAGAAACCAGTACCCAAGGAAAAATGAGGAACAAAAAAAGAAAGAACTAAGAACATGAAATTGAGTCGAAAAGAATCGTCCAGAATTCAAGCTCAGAGTCCAAAGAACAAAACCTCTAAAACAAGTAAAAGTAACTAAGTAAAGTGCTCAATACACGAAGTAGAGCAATCTCTCTATCTATCTATCTATCTATCTATCTATCTATCTATCTATCTATCTCAGTCTGTTCATTATCTATGTATCCCAGATTGTTCATATCTATCTATCTATCTATCTATCTATCTATCTATCTATCTATCTATCTATCTATTGCAGTCTTTTCATCTATCTATCTATAGCAGTCATATCATCTATCTATCTATCTATCTATTGCAGTCTTTTCATCTATCTATCTATCTATCTATCTATCTATCTATATATATATATATATATATATATATATATATATATATATATATATATATATATATATATATACAATCCATCGCTAAAGAGGCCTACAATAAATAGTTGGATGCTTTTATCGAACCGAAAAGTATCCTGAATGTAAGAATGGGTGCAGCCATTTGGTCGCTCTTATTTATGAATGACTGTTTCTGCGTCAGTTGAGTTGGAACCAGACTTTGGGTGCCGGTCTTTAAAGTTTTTGATTTTGTTTAGCAGCATATCTAACTGTATGGGTTGTTTAATGCCGGGATCAAAATATTTTTAAACGCAGTTTTATGGCTTCAACTGCAGATAAAATGTACTGCTGATCATTTTGCTATAAAATCTATTGTTGGTAATTCTACTGTAAATATATATCTTTAAAATTTGTTTTTATATAATAGTGTATTTATGCTATTTTTTACTATAAAAATGCATTTTTATATTTTGATAGTGTTTTGTTTTTGTTTGAGTGTTCACTTTTTACCCTATAGCTAGGACCCAAACAGCTGCTGCCACCTCGGGTCAGGGTGTATCTGTTAACAATAGCAGTTAAGAGGTGATTCAACGCTCCTCAAAGCCGCTAATCTCCCGATCATTAGACTTGCAGCCGGGTGTAGATTTTTGTGCCACCACTTACGGACGCTAGGAAAAATGTTTATTGATTTATTATTATTCAAAGGTAGAACTTTAACAAATTTTGAAACTGTAACTATATTAACAGGTTTAGGATTAGTCTTAGGGTTAAGGGTTATGTTTGAACATTATAAATTTTTAATCTAGCTTTATTTAGTTTGTAATTATGAACAAAACTCCTCAAGTAATCAATGGTATCGGTATTTTCAAATCTAAGGAAAATTTTGTGCATTCTTTCACCTTCGACTCTATTTTTCAATTTATTTTTCCTACGTTCAAAAATCTGGCGCCGAATCAGCTGGCGTGCCAACGACTACATGAAAAGGTTCCAAATCGGAAAGTACTATATTTTGTTGACTTCAATCACAACGAAATATTGTCGCATCCTCTTTAGCGATGGAACGTACATATATATATATATAAATAAATCTAAATATCAAACATCTCTCTCAAAGTACTTCTGGCACCTAACAGAATCCAATAAAATACCTACAGTAAAATGGAAGTTAATAAGAAAATCTAGAATATGTAGGTCATTAAATAACCCATGTCGTTTGTGCATACATGAGAAACTATATATTACTAAGTTTATAAAAAATAAAAATTTACTGAATCAGAGAAATGAAATAGCTATTTTGTGCCGTCATTGTCAAAAATGTTCCTTAAATAATATTTAAAAATGAAATTAAACAGTGCGACCTGGTAATATACATATTTATATTTGATGGAAAAAAATAATTTTATATACTGTAAGTAATTCTATTACATTTACTTGTTTTATAAAAAATAGTCTATTCAAATTAACAGTGAAAATATTTTAAAATTGTTTTTTTTAAATTGTAGTTAAATAAAACGTATTCTAACCATAACACCTCTCTCAAAGTACTTGAAGCACTTAAAAGAATCCAATAAAACATCTAAAGTTTAATGAAATTAATATGAAAAGCTAGAATATGTAGGCCATTAAATGACCCATGTCCTTTGGACATACATGAGAAACTCTATATTACTAAGTTTATAAAAATAAAAGTTTACTGAATCAGAGAAATAAATTAGTAATTTGTTGCCGTCATTGTCATAAATTTTACGTAAATAATATTTATATATCAAATTTAAAAAAAATGTGATCTGGTAATATACATACATATACTTGATATGAAAAAATAATTTTACATAATGTAAGTAAATCTAATACATTTACTTGTTTTTAAAAAGAAATATAATCTATTAAAAATTAAAAGTGAATTTTTTTAAAAGTTGTACTTAAGTAAAACGTATTCTAACCTAAACATCCCCCCCAAATCTTTAAGTATACAAATAGAAAAAATGCTGTAAGAATTTTTTGCCGTAACCAATAAAATTTTCAAAAACCCAGACGACATGCATTTAGCGGATGTCAGAATTCGTTAAAAAATACATCCCTACCCATCCCTAAACATAACCCCTTTTTCGAACGTAACTAATAACTGATACAAGAAAAGTTAATGAAAATGAACATGCTACCACCCCTTGTCTGAATGACTGGAATTCTCTGTATCCTTGGAAACAGTGAATTATGAATCTTTGCCGTGCCTTTAAAACGCAGTAAATTTAAAAATAAGTTACTCCGAAATTCGCTTGAGGATGAAATGGAACTAATGTTTTTAATTTAATTACAAAATTGAATTCGAAGCTTTTAGCTTCCATTTTTGAAACATGGTTATTACTGTGTAGCGAAAAAAACATATTTTAAATCAGTTAATTTATAATATTAATGCTCTGTAAATTTACATTGAGCACTATTTTGTAAAATTAAAAATATCTATGATAACACCGGATTATATATCTTACTGTTCTTTCTTTTTATTTATATATATATATACACACACACACACATACACACACATACAAATATATATATATATCTGTTTAAGTTAAGATATTTTGTTCGCTTCAGTCACAGCCATATATTCTCGCAGTCTCTTTAGCGATGGATAGTATATATATATATATATATATATATATATATATATATATATATATATATATATATATAAATAAACATATACATATATATATATATATATATATATATGTATATATATATATATATATATGTATATATATATATATATATATATATATATATATGTATATATATATATATATATATATATATATATATATATATATATATATATAAATACACATGTACATATATATATATAAATACACATATACATATATATAAATACACATATACATATATATATATTAGACCAGCAAATCCAGTTCTACTCGCATACCTGGGATTGAGTCGCCCAGTAATCTTTTTTCAGCCTTGATAATGTTCAAAATTGTTTTTATTATCTCGTATGCAAATAATTATTTGACACCCTAAAATTAATTTCCTAGGGACCCAAAGTTTCAAGATTCTCGCTACTCTATCGCAGTTTCCATGGACATGGTCTGACCTACTAGTTAGAAATGTTCAGACATTTACAGCTAATACTCACCATGACATGTACAGAGGACAGAAACATTTCCCATTCTCTGGCCATTCCATTGTTAGGAAGAAAGTTATTTACGGATAGCTTCTTCCAAAATTTACTTTATGGAGTAGATTCATTAAGAGGATGCTTCTAAAACCACTTAAGTCTTTATCTCTTCTAGTCGAGTCAAACGATTTATCCTATATAACTTTATAATTCAGACGTTCATAAAACGACCCCATTCACTAACGCGCGAACTTAAGAGGCGCTTCGACAAATGATAGCGTAAAAAGCAGAAACCTAAAAAAACTTGACTCTCCCAGAACATTTATATTAAAAAAAATCTTCACACTGAAAATTCAACAAATATCTACATATACTGGGTTTATCAGCAAAATTATCCAAATCGTGAAAAAGCATGAGATAAGCCCATCCAACAAAATGTTTAATATCTAAAAAAATACACTAAACTAATTGAGTTTCTTTTCTCCAGATTTTCAGATAAGACGTTTAGCCATCTTGGACAGTATATGCCGTATGAATCAATGAAAAATTCTTTGAGTTATTCAGTTAGAAAGAGAACAGGTTAAAATCGTTTTGTGTCAGCTCGACCATGTCTTCCCACCTGAGCAATTAAGGCCTTCAGTAATGGTACTGACATTCATACTCTGACTACCATCTTCTAAATCCATTGAAGAAGCATCAAGAGAACTGTGTATACATTTAAAAAAAAGAGGGAACAGTAGTGATGAAAAGTGGATCAGGAGGTCACAGCAGGAAGAGGGATCGTCACTTCTACTTAGAGCTAAATACATTCTTATTGTTCAAAGTAGAGTCTAGTAGAGTTATAAAAACCTCGGAGAATTCCAGTAAGATATCTTTAATCATTTCTAAGATACAACGATTCGACACTTAATCTTATAATTGGACAATTTTCTTGTTACACTACTTGGAAAATGTTGCTGTTGTACCTGCTATATAGATAACTTAGGCATGTGGAGAAATGGCTAAAACGTTCGCTTTTCGACCACGAGACCTAAGATCGATTCTCGTCAGGATCGATTCTCGTCAGGATCGATTTGTTAGAAAGTTGATATCTTGATGTTATCTGGCCATCCCAATTATTATTTGGAATGGGTTTTAAAATCATACCAAGAATCGGCTTAAATCTTGTAAGTGAAACTGCGGGGACAAAACCGTTCGATGGTTGTGCGAGCAGAAAAGCGCAAGCCATCGTGGTCGAGGATGTGAACGTACAAACCTTGTTCAAACAGTTGATCACACAGTATGAAAAACTCTCTCCCTGCCCAGAAATTACAAATAAGGTGCACACAGTATAGTTGAAGTATAACTGACAGATAGGCTCTGGGGGTGTTTTAAATATACAAAGGTGCTTGAGCAAACATCGGTAAATTTTAAATTTAATCTATATTAAGTTTAAAATTATGAAGTTATTTCAAGAAGCAACCGAGGAATTGAAATTAAGTTGGAATAAACGTTAAGATCTAATGCTGCTCTGAACTCCGTGACAACTTCGATACATTTGAATTGAAGATATGGGTTATGTAGGGTGAAATCTTGCAAAAGACAATACATACACAATCAGATTATAATGCACAAAACACGCAGACATATTTAGATATATAAACACGCAAAAAAGCGACGAGACAGGAAATATGTTCACAACCCTTAAAAAAAAAAACATATATATACAATGAAAGGCACATATAAGCCATTATACACACATACATTGATAAATACACGCACTTATACACACATACATTGATAAATACACGCACTTATACACACATACATTGAGAAAGGTAGGCACATATACCCACCAAGAAATATTCAAATTTGAAAGTGTTATTAAACGAATTCTAACATACTATTAAAATATAACTTATAGGGTAAAGATATATAGATAAAAATGGTTGAATAGATAAAGTTTAATATGAGTAGAATAGAAAAATATTCGTCAATGAACAACATAAGGAAAAGGACGCTAAAATATACAGAAATGGTAGATAAACAGATATATACGCATAAAAATAATACCATCTAATTATATAAAAAAGAAAACTCCTAAATGCGTAAATATATGTAAATATCTCAGATATATACGTATTAGTGCACATACACGATTATCTAACTGTTCTAACATAGGGGTGTTATTGAAAAACAGTCGCCGATCATCCTCATTATAGATAAGTTATTGGCATATTGATTTTCCAAGCGTAGCTTAGATGTGGCACAAGGCCGAAAGTAGGGGGTCACCCAGTGAGGATCGAACTCACTAATAAGTCGTAATTGTTCTAGCGAAACAAGCATGCTAAACATCGAGGTGCCCAAAGTTATTGGCATATAAGAAAGAGTGTTTCCGCTCTCAGCTTGAGAATCAAAACTGTTTCTACCCGAACGGCGTTTATCGCTAGCGGTAATGAAGCGGGTAGGGTTAGGGTTAGGTTAATGAAGCGGGTATATATGCCGAGAAGCTCGACAGGACGCGCAGTTTGGTAAGCATCGAGGCGGAAACGGGAACTTTAGGCCTCCGTAGACGATACGGGAATTTTGTCGAACAAAAGCGAGATTTCGATGTGCAGCTGCGCTTCCGAATCGTGAGTGGAGGCCAGAATGCGAGAGAACACATAACAGTTTAACCGTAAAAGCGATTCTGTCGACATTCTTTCACCTACGTGCGGGGGGAACATCTCTATTTTGCGAACGCATCCATTAGCGGAGATCTGCGAAAGAATTGCTGTTCTAGCGATGAATGAATCAAGGCTATCATGGAAAAAGAAGAAACAGGTGAAATCATCGCTAGGGTTAGTCCTAGATTTCAAAATTCGTTCGGAATATCTTTTTCTTGGAAATGTTACAAAATAATTAGCCAGTAAGGTTAAAGTTGTGATAAAGGCAGTTACTTTGTTGCTTTTTTTTTTTTTTTTACCTGGCGCAGTTGTCGGTTTCGGATTCTGGTAATAACAAAGATTTGCCAACCTGTGTACTTTTCAGTCCATCCTCATACCTGGAAATAAACAATGCAGTTATTAATAAGAAGAGTTGAAATGAATGCCTGCAATATTTCACAGCTCTAGTATCGTTCCTTAATAGTCAGGCTATGAACGTTTCAGTCCATCCTCGTACCTGGAAAGAATCAATGCAGTTATTAATAAGAAGAGTTGAAATTAATGCATGCAAGATTTCACAGCTGTATCATCACTCCTTCATAGTCAGCCTATGAACTTTTCAGCCCACCCTCGTACCTGGAAATAAACAATGCAGTTATTAATAAGACGATTTGAAATGAATGCATGCACGATTTCACAGCTGTATCATCACTCCTTCATAGTCAGCCTATGAACTTTTCAGCCCACCCTCGTACCTGGAAATAAACAATGCAGTTATTAATAAGAAGAGTTGAAATGAATGCATGCGAGATTTCACAGCTCTAGCATCATTCTTTCATAGTCAGACATTGAAAATTTTCAGCTCACCCTTGTCGCTTCATCTTATACACATCTTGCTCTCTCCATATACGATGTGAGGACAGAATTTGTTTGTCAAAATGATACAAATTCCTGCACCGCCTGAAATTTGTTTATTTAACAGGCTGTTTATAGTGATACTTTTTGTCCCAAGAAAGGTAATAAAGTCACTAAGATCCATGGACGTGTTTACTGAGTGGAAAAAAACATAAGAAAATGAAAACATTATTAAGCAACTAGAACAAGGCTATTTAATGACGCTTTGCCTTGAATGACTCTTAGTACTGTATTGGGTGAATTATAGTAATCGGAATAGTGTGTTTGAACTAGTGTGTTTCTGTAGTACATTGGTATTTGGTATGTAAGTACTACTTTTTGTCAATCGGACCTTTTGGCAATGCAGCACGTGAAGTGAAATTATTATTATTTGTAAGTAATCGAGAACAATTCTCTCCGTCATAAATAAGGGCAGCGTATAAAACGTCATGAAAATTGAACGAAGACAAAGAAGACCATTTGTAATGAAATAGACAAACCTTTCTTGTCAATGGGACGACCGTACGAAATGTATTTCCTTTGCAGCAAAGATCGTTCTCCAATCAAAGATAAGGTTAAAGATAAAGAATTCTTTGTTTGCACTGTGAAATCCTGACGCCGAGACAACTAAACTTGAAAGAAATTCAGAAAATAAAGGAAGAAAAAAAATCTATAAAAGGACCTGTGTCTCTTTTGTTAGATTCAAGCCTGACGGGATCTAAACTTGCTTATTTTGCTTGGTTTTACTTTTCTGTAGAATTTATCAAAAGTCTCCTTTACTACCTGGCGAATCTTTTCTAGATTGTAAATAAACTCGAAATCTATGTTTGTTTTGTTTTTTTTTCTTATAGAATTACATCAATAAAAATTATATTTTATTGATTTTTTCTGTGTGTTTCGTTTTAGTTGTGTCGTCTGGAAATAACGATTTTCTTTGGCACTGGAATCTGTTTGCAATTAAAAGACATTCGGTGTTCTAACATTGTTTATGTGGGTAAAATTTTAAACGAATTCGGGGGAGATGTCTGCACTGATGTGCGGAGAAAAACGTAGACACAAACACAAAAATCTCACGCATACAGAATTCTCTACCAGTACAATCAATTATTTATATATACATACATACATACATACATACATACATACATATATATACATATATATATATATATGAACCTGTAGTAAAAGACAATATGTATAAGGGAAAAAAAAATAGGAAAACTGTAGTCTTAGGCGATGCGTTTCGTCAATGTGAACATTTTCAAGGCAAAAAAAAAACAAATGAATTTATAGA
This sequence comes from Acanthosepion esculentum, assembly GCA_964036315.1. Classification (NCBI taxonomy): domain Eukaryota; kingdom Metazoa; phylum Mollusca; class Cephalopoda; order Sepiida; family Sepiidae; genus Acanthosepion; species Acanthosepion esculentum. Next base: position 69,051,313 of record OZ038509.1, on the reverse strand, counting down.
AACAATTTGTCTATAAACAACAAACAAAATGTCGTTAACAACTAGAAGAATTTAGAAAAGCTATTGCATGTCAGTTGACCATATGAATATACAATGGCGTTTCTAAATTCTTCTAGTTGCTTACAATACTTTGGATGAAACGCGTCGGCCAAAACTACAGTTTTCCTATTGTCTTTTTCTATAGGTTAATTCTGATATATATATATATATATATATATATATATATATATATATATATATATCAGAATTAACCTATTGGCTCCTGAAAAATTAATTTCGGTTGAGCTCGTTGGTTTGAGGTGTGAGTTTGTAAATAGTGACTATTTAAGCTAATATAGCGAGACACTTCGGCAGAATTGAGTCACTGTCAGTCACTGTGTGTTTATCTAAATCTAAAAAGAAACACGCTAAAATTCACCTTCATCCCGTACCGTGCGCTGACAGCTTAGTGGGAGAAGTTCCGACTGACGCAAATTCAGTCGAGTTTCGATCCTAGCTAAAGGCAACCGGACGTCTAGCCACACTAATTAGCTGCGAAACAGTCTGTCTGTGGATGACAAAATATATATATATATATATATATATATATATATATATATATATATATATATATATATATATATATATATATATATATATATATATATATATATATATATATATATATATATATATATATATATATATATATATATATATATATATATATATATATATATATATATATATATATATATATATATATATATATATATATATATATATATATATATATATATATATATATATATATATATATATATAAAACAAACAAACAAACCTCAACAGAAACCACTGGTCGTTTCGTCCTATTTTGGGGACTCATCAGTAGTGCGCATCCACTACCGAGAATTGAAACTCGGACCGTTACGATATGAGACAAACGTCGTACCAACGGGCCTCGGTAACGAATCTGGCTCGATATAGCGCCACGTCTTCACAGATTCCGTGGTGTAACTCATCCGAGTTTTCTTAACCATAGCACTGTGCCACGCTTTCTATCCACAAGACGCTCCATCCACAGCATTCGAAATTATTAGGAGGATTTGAAATAATCATATTTAAGTAATCGATCGACTCTAGATGAATCCGCAACAGAATGCAGTTAGCACTGGACGGCCGTTTCGTCCTATATTTGGGACACATCGGCAGTGCGTATCCACTATCGAGAATTGAACCCGAGGCAAGCGTCATACTAACTGTACCGAAGGGTGACGTGGAAATATTTTCTCTTCCATTCATGCTACATGTCCTGACAATCGAGAGGCAGTGTTTCCTTATCAGTAATTCGAGGATTTGAATGTTGGTTCTTTCCATAGAAAGCAAAGAGAGAAATAACTATCTTTTTTTCTCTTTCCTTTTTTCTTTCTTTTCTCTCTCTTTCCTTTTCTTCTCTTTTTTTTTCTCTTTCCTTTTTTCTCTTTCTTTTTTTCTCTTTCTTTTTTTCTCTTTCCCTTTTCTCTTTCTTTTTTTCTCTTTATTAATTTCTTTTTTTACTTTAATTTGTTTTCTTCTTTCGTTTCCTTTTATGGAACGAATACATTTGTTTTTGCTGTGCTGTCTTCCCTCTAATGAGTCTATTGTGGACTCTTCCACTTACTATAAAATTAGTAGGAAAGTAAGCCTCAGTGGAACAGTAGTATAGATTGAACGCTGGTCAACGGACACACACTCTCAAGTCGTGTAATACTCTTCTGTTCAATACACAATTTATCTTCAGCCTCTTGTTTTGTTATTTCTTAGCCATATACTTGGTTACACCTGGGTTTTTTTCTTTGCCCTCTATGAAAAATTTCAAAAATGTAAAAGGAAATCACTTCCTTTTACATTTTATTTTTTAAATAAACTTCCCGTTCCATAGGATTTAAAATTTTAAATGAACTTCATGTGCTATTGTATTTTTAAAATAAAATCGTTTTTTTAAATAAAATAGTTTATTACCATCATTGACGAGACGTCTTTGGACGTCGAAACAAATATGCATTTTTGTCGCGTTTATTTGCATGTTCCAATGTTTATAATACATATATATATATATATATATATATATATATATATATATATATATATATATATATATATGTATATTATATATATATATATGTATATTATATATATATATATATGTATATTATATATATATATATATGTATATTATATATATATATATGTATATTATATATATATATATATATATATATATGTATATTATATATATATATGTATATTATATATATATATATATGTATATATATATATATATATATGTATATTATATATATATATGTATATTATATATATATATATATGTATATTATATATATATATATATGTATATTATATATATATATATATATGTATATTATATATATATATATATATATATATATATATATATATATATTGTTAACTGTCACCGTTCTGATTTTAGTTCTATTAAACAACATTTCTTAGAAAAACATAGCCATGTACATAATATTTGACAGATATTAGTTGATAACACAATAATACTCACACAAGGGAAAGGTGTGAATCCTCTTCTTCTCCCTCCAACTATGGGCAAATAGCAGGACAGACTGGGTTCTATAGCCTTGGATGGCAACTGGTCTAGGAGAAGGACAACTCTGAATTCAAAACCTGCGGAGGGTCGTTTGGGGACCTTGTGGCATTCGTTGCACCAGGTCCCTGTATTCGTCCCCCCAAAAAGTGTGGATGGCCCTGCACAAGGCCTTCACCACTATAATCAAATCCAGTGTGGCTGTCGGACTTTCAGTTTCTGGGAACTGATCTGTCTGACCCTCATACGTCGAGTTCGACGTGAGAGCGATAATAATAATAATACTCACACATACACATAGTAAAAAAAAACAACCTTCCTTGGTGGCCATCTACAATAGAACAAAGCAACCCACACTCAACAAAATTACATGTCAAACTCGTCGCAACACATTACCCTGCAACTAGACATATGGTTCAGTTGTTCATATTTCTTTCTCTCGCGTGGTACGATGTCATAGAACCGCATCATGAATTTACGACCTGTTATCGTCGGATAGCAATCTTCTGTCATATATATATATATATATATATATATATATATATATATATATATATATATATATATATATATATATATATATATATATATATATATGTGTGTGTATATATACACACACATGAAAGCAGGTACCTCCAAATATTTTCCAGAAGCGACCATACCACAAGGGAAAACAATCCGAACTTAATAAAAACAATGTTTTATCGTCAAAATGTTTATGTTATTACTAAGAGAAACAACCAAATTAAAAAAATAAATTTATGCCTTTCTAACACGTTTAACATTTTGTTTAAAAGTCTTATTTTTCTTGTGTCAGCGTGTAGGCTAAAGATTACTATTAGTAAATTTAGCGTCTTTCTCGCGGTAAAAAGACACTGTTTTGGAAATTCTAGCAAAAAAATGAATTGTCTGAATGAAATTATTTTAATTCGTTTTCAGAAATTCTTGTTAAACATATATTTCTTCTTACATCTGTTATCCTTACTTACTTAGTTTTATGAAATTTCGATAAATTATAATCCCAGGGTTTTCACATTTATATTAGTTAAAAGCTGGTGTTCTTGGAGAATTGAAATCATCACTTTGTTTTTGTCAAACAGAATTACCAATTTACAGTAAATTTGCACTGAATTCTAAAAAAAAAAAGTAATTAAAATAGGATATTATCGAATTATTTAATTAGAAACACTTTTAATTACTTTTATGAATAAGATATATTAAGGAGATTATTTTCTGAAGAAAAACATTTTTTCGATTAATAATTAATTTTTACAAGAATTGACTTTTTATAAAAATTTTAATTAAAAAATGTATTACGTTTTAAAATTCTCTGTTAATTTCAGCATTTTAAATGGTATTAATATTAAGCAAAAACTATATTTCCTAATTATCAATGGAAAAGCTTAATACAAATCATCAAACACCTATATTTTAAAAAATAATTTAGAATTTTTTTTATTGCTGTATAAACATTACTATTTTTTTTACTGGTGTATAAACATTCCTACTTTTTTATTGGTTTATAAAAATTCCTATTTTTTTTACTGGAGTATAAACATTCCTATTTTTTTACTGGTTTATAAACATTCCTATTTATTTTACTGGTGTAGAAATATTACTGTGTTTTTTACTGGTGTATAAACATTCCTATTTATTTTACTGGTGTATAAACATTACTATTATTTTTACTGGTTTATAAACATTACAATTTTTTCCTGGTGTAAAAACATTACTATTTCTTTTACTGATGTATAAACATTCCTATTTTTTTATTGGAATATAAACATTCCTATTTTTTTACTGGTTTATAAATATTCTTATTTTTTACTGGTGTATAAACATTCGTATTTTTTATTGGTGTATAAACATTCCTATTTTTTTACTGGTGTATAAACATTCCTATTTTTTACTGGTGTATAAACATTCCTATTTTTTTACTGGTGTATAAACATTCCTATTTTTTACTGGTGTATAAACATTCCTATTTTTTTACTGGTGTATAAACATTCCTATTTTTTACTGGTGTATAAACATTCCTATTTGTACAAGTACAGTCGGCGAAGTTCGACATTATCAGAAATTTAAAGCTTAAATTTCTGAAATTCAATAAAGCATTAAATTACGGGGAATATTTTGTTAATTTTTCAAACTATTGTGTACTTAAAAATATATAAAATGGCACTCACATCATTTGCCTCAATTCTGCTTTACATATAAAGTTTTCGTAGAACAAAATTAGGTCGGTCAACACGTCAACACAATTGTGTCAGATTAAAAATACTTTACCGTTAGTGTAAAAAAATGTTCTTCTACGATATTTTATACTTAAAGTAAATGATGTTTGTTTTAAATTAGAATAATTACATATTAAATCAGCTAATCTTCTTCAAATAAAGTTTCAGAAAATTACATTTTATTTTTGGAAGAGTTTTTCATAAAGAAAATTACATTGCAATGAAAGACGAATAAAAAAAGTCCGCTAATCAGCTATTTGAACAAAACATAAATAAATAAAAAAAACTCATTTCAGTCAATTTAAATTGGTTTTTGAAATAGGGCAATGTATTTTGCTTATTGAAAATATTACATTTAATCTATCAGCTTGAAGTTAAAACTAAAATAATAGTATGTGCCTATATTTCTGAGATGAGGTATTATGTACACTATATACATTATTCAGACTATTTTCCTCACCTTTATCGCCATATTTATTACACAGTTTCGGCCGTTGTATGATCCGGCCTTCTTCAGGTGTTTGGAATGTCGAACTGAACCCTTTATTTCGCTCACTGGGGTAGATTGTAATTTTTATACACTCCAAATATAATATCCCCTATGGAGAAAGATGCCTTATATAATGTTGGCTGGTTCCTTTGTGTTGTTGATTCCCGGATGAAATCCGATATCAATGAATAACAAACGCCAGGAATGGATAAGGAAAGAAATGTATTAAGGTAATAATACAAACTGGTAATACGGGTTAGTAGATCCAGGAATGCGGGTTAGTAGTAATAATATATATACAGTCTTGGTATTGAAGTATCGCGGTATGATTCTGTTGTGGTAGGATCCACCTAATTGGCAGAGTAGAGTACCGACCATATAAATATGGTTGGTACCTGGAAGAGAGGGAAGAAATCAGAAGATTCAACCAGAGACTCTGCCCGACTGCGACTCAGTCAACACATTCTCCAGGAACGGTCTTCCCAGGAATATACAAAAGACTATATGTAAATATTGTGTACACTTTCTTGTTTCAATACATTTTGTTCTACGTACATTTTGTGTTGCATTATTATTCCATGCATTAGTCAAGTTTCAACAGATTCCTTACTGAGTCTACGTGCTCGCTAACTGTGACGCTTGCCGCCGTCTCTGTGTGTGACTTACTCTACTACTCTTCTGTCGTTTCGTATCGACTCCTTGACTCACTGTACACACTCCCCGGGTATTCACTGGTAGTAGTATATGTATACCTTGGGTGAGTCCATATGTGTGAAAAGGGGTGACCCCTTAACACTTTGTTAAGTAACAGCTTGTAGAATTGTAAGTTTTTCTTTTCATTTTGTCCTGAATAATACGCTGGTGTGATGTACTAATACTTTAGTGGCTAAATATATTTAAGACTCAAAAGTATATAAATAAAATATGTAATTTAAAAATTAATGTAAAACTTCAGTTGAACTGTTGTAAATGATGTCAAATTAAGTGAATTAAAATTGGTTCTACTAAATGAGGGATCACCGAAAATAACAAAAGAACAATTTACATAAACATTCCAAGAGCAGTCCGAAAGTTGATAGGGGAAAAGTACAAGAAACCATGAATGAACTTCGTGAAGTTTACCGATGATATAAATGATTCGGAAATTTGAATAAACTTAACAAAACTTAATATGGACAGAATTTATCGATACTATTGATTCCCTTGCTATTGATGACCTGTATTTTAAGCCACACTTATTCCAACGCAACATAGAATTTGCTGCATTGGTATCAGGGTACCGCGTATAGATAATATGTAAATAATATATATACAAAATTGCATATATATATATATATATATATATATATATATATATATATATATATATATGTATATATATATATATATATTACATGAATCATTCATACAACAGCAGATAGTGAAGTTAATGATATAAATGGCAAGAATCAACTTCACTATCTGCTTTTTGTATGAATGATTCATGTAATGTAAATTGAACTACACCACATACTTGATATATATATGTATATATATATATTTGTATGTATGTATGTACGTGTGTGTGTGTTTGTGTTTGTGTGAGTGTGTGTGTATCATCATTGTTATTATCGTAAAATATTTGTGTTAATTAAAAACGAAGTAGTCTCCTTGATAGCAATTTCCTGTTAGTAACGTGAAGGACTCAAATTTCGTTTCCTTTCTTGATTTGACAAGAACATGGCCATACAATACTAAATAGCTACACTGAGTGACATTTATCGCATTGTGTATACAAATATAACATAATATTTACCCCGCAATTTTGGTAGCAAAAATTCCGTTTATAAAACATTGTGACAGAATATTTCTAAACCCTGGTCATCTTATTAAGTAGTATGGAAATAAAGAAAAGAATCTCTAGACATGTTTTTATTCAACTTCATTAGAGCGTTAAAATTCGTTTTTAAAAACAGGAGATTAATACCAACTCTGATATAAGATAAGACTTCAGTATCTGTCTAAATTCCTGAGATGTGGTATTATGTACTCTATTTACATTATTCGGACTATTGTCCTCATCTTTGTCGCCATATTTATTACAATGTTTCGGCCGTTCAGTATCTGTCTATATTTCTGAGATGAGGTATTATGTACACTATTTACATTATTCGGACTATTGTCCTCATCTTTGTCGCCATATTTATCACAACGTTTCGGCCGTTGTAGGCTCCATCCTTCTTCAGTATCTGTCTATATTTCTGAGATGAGGTATTATGTAAACTGTATTACATTATTCGGGCTATTGTCCTCATCTTTGTTGCCATATTTATTCTTCAGGTGGTTGGAAAGGTTGTAAAAAATATGGCGACAAGGATGAGAACATTAGTCCGAATAATGTAAATAGTGTACATAATACCTCATCTCAGAAATATAGACAGATACTGAAGAAGGCTGGAGCGTACAACGGCCTAAACCTTAAAGGGAATAAAGCTACTAAGATGCAAGAGGTTACTGAGTGTTAGAGAATATGAGAAAAACTACTATTAATGAGAGAGGACAATAAAAGAACTGGAATTAAGAAGACAGAATATAACGATTGACACTGCATTTAAATATTTGAAGATTAAAGGGAATAAAGCTACTAAGATGCAAGAGGTTACTGAGTGTTAGAGAATATGAGAAAAACTACTATTAATGAGAGAGAACAATAAAAGAAATGGAATTAAGGAGACACGATAACGATTGACATTGCATTTAAATTTTTGAAGATTAAAGTCAATAAAGCCACTAGGATGCAAATGGGTTACTGAGTGTTAGAGAAGATGAGAAAAACTACTATTAATGAGAGAGGACAATAAAAAACAGGATGAAAGAAGATGACGATAGACATTACATTTCAACTTTTGAAAATAAGAATTGACTGGGAAGCAAGAATCCGAAAGAAAGTTCCACAATTGATACTAAATAGATCTTACATTTATATCTCGCAATTTCAACTGTAAAATGATGAGACTTTTCCGCCAAGCTAGTACTGCATTTTAATTCATAAAATCTAGGTATGAAAGGGGAGAGTTTATCAGAACAATTATCATGAAAACGTATGTGGAAAAGCAGAAGGAAACTATGTTGCGGCGATGGGAAAGTTAAGCGGAGATGCCAGGTCAGGACCAATAAAACTGCATATTTTTCTTCATATTTTATTAAGAATTTTTAAATATGTATTAGAAGTTCCAGACTAAATGTGATAACCATATTCAAAGCAGGAACGAATGGTAGACTTAACCTTTCGTAAGATAGAGATCCTGGTGAGAATAATTGTCTAGTACGACACAGTGAATAATGTTTCTTAGCAGCAGACATAGCATTTGATTCAATATAATTGTTGTGGATTCCGGGATGAAATTCGATATCAATGAGTAACAGACGCCAAGAATGGATAAGGAAAATAAATGTATTAACGTAATAATACAAACTGGTAATACGGTTTAGTAGATCCAGGAATGTGGGTTAGTATTACTAATATATATACAGTCTTGGTATTGAAGTATGGCGGTATGACTCCTTACTGATTCTACGTGCTCGCTAACTGTGACGCTTGCCGCCGTCTTTGTGTGTGACTTACTCTACTACCTTCTGTCGTTCCGTCTCAACTCCTTCACTGTTCGTGTATTCACTGGTAGTAGTATATGTATACCTTGGGTAAGTCCAATTGTGTGAAAAGGGGAGACCCCTCAATAGTAATCTCCGCACTTCACATTAAAAGGAACATGAGAACACGCAATGTCTCACTTTGCTGGGAGTTACTATCAGCGATGGTGACGAAATGCGAAAGAAATGATTTAATCTCAGATGATTAAAAGAGAGTGATTTTGTTTTGTCGAAGTTGTTATTTGTAAGATAGTTCTTGCCGAGAATATCGGTAATTTTTTGAGACCAGCTATCAATATGGCCTTATCGAACCGATTAGCAATGCCATTACGGCCGGAGTAAATAGCAAAGATTGTTCTAGAATTTTGAAAATCCTTTAATGTCTTTTGCTATTCGTTCACGCATGCGCATTAAGCAAGTTTACCGGCTGTTTATCCTTCCATCTTGATGTGGAAGAAGATTTTTTAAAGTTTGAGTCCCATTCTTATGTTTCAACAGTTAAACCATTTACAACTTGAACTTGAGGTGCCACACGAAATCGAATCATTCTCATTTCCTTTGTTCTCCAGATGTATAAAGTAATTTTCATTCAGATGTTCTCCAGAACTGCCAATCTGTAGAGCAGACAGTCGACGGAGTGCGTCCTTGAGAACTTCGATGTTGAATTCTTCGAGTCAAAGGTCAATAGTAATCTTTTTTCATATCTACATAATCTTTTTTTCCAAAAATATTTCCTTCTACCCATAACACACACGTCGTTCGTTATTGCCATTTTGAGAGTAAACGTATATCTAAGGGGATCTTGAGCATTGCAGAGGGAGAATATTTAATATTAAATGCTATCTTTATATTATTTACATTCTTCGGACTGTTGAACCATATTTTAGGACCGGAGCGTACAACAACCGAAACTTTGTGAATATCGCAATAAAGAAGAACGAACAATGTAAATAGTGTAAATAGTTACAATACCTCATCTGAGAAATAGAGACAGATGTTGAAGGGGAATATGGCAATAAAGATGAGGACAACAGTCCAAACAATGTAAATAGTGTAAATAGTTACAATACCTCATCTGAGAAATAGAGACAGATGTTGAAGGTGAATATAGCAATAAAGATGAGGACAACAGTCCAAACAATGTAAATAGTGTAAATAGTTACAATACCTCATCTGAGAAATAGAGACAGATGTTGAAGGTGAATATGGCAATAAAGATGAGGACAACAGTCCGAACAATGTAAATAGTGTAAATAGTTAGAATAACTCATCTCAGAAATAGAGACAGATATTGAATGGGAATATGGCAATAAAGATGAGGACAACAGTCCGAACAATGTAAATAGTGTAAATAGTTAGAATACCTCATCTCAGAAATAGAGACAGATATTGAAGGGGAATATGGCAATAAAGATGAGGACAACAGTCGGAACAATGTAAATAGTGTAAATAGTTACAATACCTCATCTGAGAAATAGAGACAGATGTTGAAGGTGAATATGGCAATAAAGATGAGGACAACAGTCCAAACAATGTAAATTGTGTAAATAGTTACAATACCTCATCTGAGAAATAGAGACAGATGTTGAAGGGGAATATGGCAATAAAGATGAGGACAACAGTCCAAACAATGTAAATTGTGTAAATAGTTTCAATACCTCATCTGAGAAATAGAGACAGATGTTGAAGGTGAATATGGCAATAAAGATGAGGACAACAGTCCAAACAATGTAAATAGTGTAAATAGTTACAATACCTCATCTGAGAAATAGAGACAGATGTTGAAGGTGAATATACCAATAAAGATGAGGACAACAGTCCAAACAATGTAAATAGTGTAAATAGTTACACTACTTCATCTGAGAAATAGAGACAGATGTTGAAGGTGAATATGGCAATAAAGATGAGGACAACAGTCCAAACAATGTAAATAGTGTAAATAGTTACAATACCTCATCTGAGAAATAGAGACAGATGTTGAAGGTGAATATGGCAATAAAGATGAGGACAACAGTCCAAACAATGTAAATAGTGTAAATAGTTTCAATACCTCATCTGAGAAATACAGACAGATGTTGAAGGTGAATATGGCAATAAAGATGAGGACAACAGTCCAAACAATCTAAATAGTGTAAATAGTTACAATACCTCATCTGAGAAACAGAGACAGATGTTGAAGGTGAATATGGCAATAAAGATGAGGACAACAGTCGGAACAATGTAAATAGTGTAAATAGTTACAATACCGCATCTGAGAAATAGAGACAGATGTTGAAGGTGAATATGGCAATAAAGATGAGGACGACAGTCTAAATAATGTAAATAGTGTAAATAGTTACAATACCGCATCTGAGAAATAGAGACAGATGTTGAAGGTGAATATGGCAATAAAGATGAGGACGACAGTCTAAATAATGTAAATAGTGTAAATAGTTACAATACCTCATCTGAGAAATAGAGACAGATGTTGAAGGTGAATATGGCAATAAAGATGAGTACAACAGTCCAAACAATGTAAATAGTGTAAATAGTTTCAATACCTCATCTGAGAAATACAGACAGATGTTGAAGGTGAATATGGCAATAAAGATGAGGACAACAGTCGGAACAATGTAAATAGTGTAAATAGTTACAATACCGCATCTGAGAAATAGAGACAGATGTTGAAGGTGAATATGGCAATAATGATGAGGACAACAGTCCAAACAATGTAAATAGTGTAAATAGTTACAATACCTCATCTGAGAAATAGAGACAGATGTTGAAGGTGAATATGGCAATAAAGATGAGGACAACAGTCCAAACAATGTAAATAGTGTAAATAGTTACAATACCTCATCTGAGAAATAGAGACAGATGTTGAAGGTGAATATGGCAATAAAGATGAGGACAGCAGTCCAAACAATGTAAATAGTGTAAATAGTTACACTACTTCATCTGAGAAATAGAGACAGATGTTGAAGGTGAATATGGCAATAAAGATGAGGACAACAGTCCAAACAATGTAAATAGTGTAAATAGTTACAATACCTCATCTGAGAAATAGAGACAGATGTTGAAGGTGAATATGGCAATAAAGATGAGGACAACAGTCCAAACAATGTAAATAGTGTAAATAGTTACAATACCTCATCTGAGAAATAGAGACAGATGTTGAAGGTGAATATGGCAATAAAGATGAGGACAACAGTCGGAACAATGTAAATAGTGTAAATAGTTACAATACCGCATCTGAGAAATAGAGACAGATGTTGAAGGTGAATATGGCAATAAAGATGAGGACAACAGTGCAAACCATGTAAATAGTGTAAATAGTTACAATACCTCATCTGAGAAATAGAGACAATTGTTGAAGGTGATATGGCAATAAAAATGAGGACAACAGTCCAAACAATGTAAATAGTGTAAATAGTTACAATAACTCATCTGAGAAATAGAGAGAGATGTTGAAGGTGAAATGGCAATAAAAATGAGGACAACAGTCCAAACAATGTAAATAGTGTAAATAGTTACAATACCTCATCTGAGAAATAGAGACAGATGTTGAAGGTGAATATGGCAATAAAGATGAGGACAACAGTCCAAACAATGTAAATAGTGTAAATAGTTACAATACCTCATCTGAGAAATAGAGACAGATGTTGAAGGGGAATATGGCCATAAAGATGAGGACAACAGTCCAAACAATGTAAATAGTGTAAATAGTTACAATACCTCATCTGAGAAATAGAGACAGATTCTGTAGGTGAATATGCCAATAATGATGAGGACAACAGTCCAAAGAATGTAAATAGTGTAAATAGTTTCAATACCTCATCTAAGAAATAGAGAGAGATGTTGAAGTTGAATATGCCAATAATGATGAGGACAACAGTCCGAACAATGTAAATAGTGTAATTAGTTACAATACCTCATATCAGAAATATAGAGAGATTTTGATTGTGAATATGGCAATAAAGTTGAGGACAATAGTCCATACAATGTCAGCAGTGTAAATAGTTACAATACGTCATCTCAGAAATAGAGACAAATACGATAAAGCTGTATACTGTATATTTAGATGTTGACATTAAATAACTTGTAGATGTTGAAATGTCGCTAAATAATATCAAGCAAACCATGTGCCTGACTTCTTTGTCAAATAACCTTGAGATACGGAGCCATTTTGAAATAAATGTCCTTTCAATATTTATAAATCAAAATAAATAAAGACAAAAGAAATTGATCAGAGTTGATTTTTAATTATACTGCAAATATAATGAGCCAAACAAAGCTACCTTGGAATATGGTGGCGCTTTCTAGCGACGTATTCTTTGTTTTCAGTTCATATTCCTCAGAATCTGCTATGGTTCCATTGAAATTAACTTTTCACCCAGCGTTTCTGTCGTAATACATTTTGCCGCCAAGTAGCAGAACCAATCTTATGCCAATTTTCAAAATCAAAATGAATTTATTTGTGGACTCGTTGTTATGGCGCAATTTCTAATCTGGAAAGATGCGGGGATGAGACAAGATGTACATATCGGGAACTGGCAATCTGTTTATTTCCTCATTTTTGCTTTCTCTCTTTCGGACATTCACAGATAGATACAGACACAGATACAGACACACAAACACAGACACACACGCATATCGACTCAAACAGTCACCCCACACAAACAGACACACTCACAGACAGACAAACATGTATACAGACAAGAACACCAGACAAAAAACACATACTGACACACACACAGACTCAAACTCACATACGCAAACATACACATATACATACACACATATACACACAGACAGACAAACAGATACACATGCTCATGTACACACACTCGTACTAAGACTGAAATTCTAGGAATCGTGAACCTTCAGAACATGGGTAATCATGACTCTCCACACCTTCCTGTTTTTGTAGCTCTTACAAATATTAGTTTTTTTTACACTTTCTCCTACACATCATTCCACTATCCATTTAAATAATCCCGTCAGTACACAACACTGTCTCCCCACCTCTCACCGTTTATACGTCGATATAACCTGTGAGTGTTATATTTTCCATGTCCTCTTTCCTTCATATTTCCCAGATATTTCAGCTGTTTCTTTCTCATTCGAAATAAAATCGTCCCTTCTACAACGGGGATTGTTGATCTTTTCATGTGCCTCATTTTTGAGATTTCAATTTCAAAGACATTGTACTTTGATAGCTTTTTGAAGATCTTCAGAGATACATTGCAGTCTGCAGGGACTGCCATATCAATAAGGAGGCACTTTTTTGTTTGCGGTCTCTAATAACGATGTCTACGCGATTAACTCTGATTGTTCTGTCTCTGTGCATTGGGAAGTAACCATAAAATTGTAATAGGTCCGATCTCAGTAACCGGGTCTGGGTGGTGTTCATACCAGTTACTTTCAGTTTCTTTCCCGTAGAAGTCGCAGATTTTTTAATGCAAATATTGGCCAACTCTGTCATGCCGGGTTTTATATTCAGTGGGTGCCAACACCGTGCAACTTGATACAAGATGATCGATTGTTTCTGGATATTTATCACAGAACCTGCATTTTGGGCTAACACAATATTTTAGTATATGTGCTTGATAATTCCTAGTTAACAAGCACTGATTATGTGCAGCAAGGATAAAACCTTCCGTTTCAGCTTTCAACCCTGCACTACGTAGCCACTGATGGGTACGGGTTTTGTCTACGTCAGCTTGCATGGTACGGGCAGAGCAATGGCCATGAAGCGTTCTATCTTGCCAATGTTTCTGTATCTGGTCGGTTGCATTTGTTTTTGCACACATGGCACAGTGAATAAAGGCGTAGTTTAAATCCAGTGACAGGACCCAAAGACTGTGAGTTCAATACCCGGTTAAGGCATTGGAGAACTTTGAGAAGGGAATTAACAGGAGATAACTGATAACTGGCATTCATTAAACATGGCACGTGGAACTAGAATATTCTACCCCGGCGAGCGAAATAAAGAGTTTAGTTCGACATTCCAATCAACTGAAGAAGGCCGGAGCGTACAACGAACGAAACGTTGTAATAAGTATGGCGACAATAGTTTGATTAATGTAAATAGTGTACACAATACCTCATCGCAGAAATATAGAAAGATACTGAACGGCCGAAACGTTGTAATAAATATGGCGACAAAGATAAGGACAATAGTCCGAATAATGTAAATAGTGTACATAATACCTCATCTCAGGAATATAGACAGATAGTGAGAGGCCGAAACATTGTAATAAATATGGCCGTAAAGATTAGGACAATAGTCCCAATAATATAAATAGTGTATATATCTCATCTCAAAAATATAGACAGATACAGAAAAGACCGAAACGTTGTAATAAATATGCCAACAAAGATGAGGACAATAGTCCGAATAATGTAAATTGTGTACATAATACCTCATCTCAGAAATATAGACAGATGCTGAAGGGCCGAAACCTTGTAATAAATATGGCAACAAAGATGAAGACAATAGTCCAAATAAATTAAAAAGTGTACATTATACCTCATTTCAGAATATAGACAGGTACTGTTTTTGATTTCTTTTTTATGTATTTTGCAGCTTCACTCGGTGTATTGTACCTCACTTGTATTTCTGCTTGCATTTGTAACTCATTGTTATTATTATTATTATTATTATTATTATTATTATTATTATTATTATTATTATTATTTCCTTTGATTTATTTTGTATACGCACTTCCTTCCGGTTCCCAAAAAGAGACCTAAAGGCCTAAATAGCATCATGACATTTGCCACTTAGCATTTATGTCAAAAAAAAGACCATCTAAGGTCGCACACATTTTACATAGATAAAGCCTTTCGTAAGGTGTGAGCTGTACCCGTAAGTATATATTCTTTTGTATTTCTTCAAGGCATAGCCTACCAGGGACATTTTTAAACATTTCACCTCAAGCAAGCCGGGAAGCCACTAGCACGAAAGGTGTTACAGAGAGTTGGAGCGAGAGCAAATAGGATTGATAGAGGAAAGGATGAAGAGAAGAATAGGAGATAGATCAAGGCATCTGGAGACGTCGATTGATATTACATTTGAATAGTTGCAGATTATAGCTATCGGGGAAACAAGAAAAGGGGAGGGAGTTCCACAGGCGGGAAGTGCGAGACATGAAGCTATTGGAGTCGAAGAGACAGCTACATTTAACAGTTTAGACAGTGAAAGGTTAGAGCGAGATTCTAATTTAGTTGAACGCTTACATTCATGAAGTCTGGGAACCAGCGAAAGCAGTTCATCGGAGGAGTTACGGTGAAAGTATTTGTAAAAAACACACAGGGAGGCGACTTCTTCAATAATCAAACCGAGTGCTCCAAATATTAATGGAATTATATATGCCCTGACTTGGCACATTTGTAAGAGTTCTATTTCAAGATCCTTGATAGTTTTCTTTTTAAAGATCTTCAAAGATACATTACAGTCTACAGGGGCTGCCATGTCAATAAGAAAGCACATTCTATTTTTGTGGTCTTTGATCACGATATCTAGATGATTAAAACTTGATTGTTAATCTGTGTGTATTATAAAGTCCAAGAAAACTATTCCAGGTCCTATGCCTGTAATCTGATCTGTTTGGTGTTTATATCATTTTCTTGTAGTTTCCTTTCCGTAAAATGATTTTCCAGCGCAGATATTGACCCAATCTGTCATGCCGATTTTAATATTCAGTGTGTGCTAATATCGTACAACCCGATACAAGATGGCTGTTTCTAGATATTTATCATTGAATATACATTTGGTTTTGACACAATTATATTTATTTTAGATATTGTTATTATTAATAATATTGCTAATTCTAACTTATATATGACTGCTATCCTTGTTACTCGAAAGACTGTAGCTAACTTATAATTCGAGAAAATATGGAAATCATCTGTTGAAGTGATTGAAAGCTAGTTTAGCGTTAACTGCGTTCCAACATTATATGCAAATTACATAAACCTCTAATATTATTGCGTGCATTCTCACGAAATGTCAAGAGCGCTTGGGTAGAAATGTAAAAGCATTTCAACACGCCTAAAGGAATAAAGCCACTGAGATAGAAGTTATTATTGGATGTGAAAGAAAATAAAAAAAACGTTAGGAATGAGGAAGGAAGCATCGGAAAAATTAATCTTCACGTGCGATATTCCTTGCAAGAGAGATAGGGAAAGGCAGCGAACCACTTACTTGATTAGATTGTTTGAATAGGTGGCAGAATCAGGAAACGATAGGTGAAATCCCTTGGGCGCATAATGAGGAAGGACGGCTCGGAAAACTTAACATACACGGGGCATATTGAGGGTAAGACACATAGGGGAAGGCAGCGAGGCTCTCACTTTAATGGATCACGTAATGCTGGCGGATGCGAGGGGATAAAACCTCCTCTGACACCACACGATATAAGAAGTAGTAGAGAGCGATAATCGACTATATACTGAATAGATGAGGTAGACAGACGAAGAAGAGTTCGTTTGATGATCTGTTCTCTCTCACTGGATAATCCTTATACAGGGCGCGGATGGTATTTCAGGATAGATTTTATGGATTAGTAAAAAACTTGCTGAATAAATTATTATAATTATATTTGATTACAAACAAGTAAACTGTTATTTGATTGTATTCAATAAAACCACCGCTGGCATCAATAACTACCTCTACACGAGGTCGAAACCGGCTGCAAGCTCTGATTAATTGGTCTTTATTTATATCAGACATTATTCGAACTATTGCAGTTTTAAGAGAGTCTTTGGTGTTATGAGGCTGTTTATTAACCTCCTTCTCAGCAACAACATAAGTCTAGTGGATTGAGATCTGGAGAGTTAGGTGGCCAAATGTTGGGTGTGATGTCGTCATACAAATGGTCAACCATCCATTCTTGTGTTCGCAGAGACTTGTGGAATGGAGCTGAGTCTTTCTGGAATATGTAAGTGCTGCCGTTGCATATGTTGTCAATCCAGGTCTTGACAACTGTTTCTAGAATCTCAATGTAAGCAGCAGCATTTACTCTAAGACCTTGTGAGAAAAAAAGTGTGTCGGCATAAAATGTCCTTCATTGCTAACAACACCCAATACCATAACACTTGAAGGAAATTTTGTACGCATCACTCTTGGCACCTCAGAAGGATCTGAACAAAGCCATCTGTCATTTCTGCTGTTAAGTTTTTGATCTTGATCAAATTTTTTCTCATCTGAGAAAAACCAAATCACACCAGCTTCTGAAGGATTTTTAAGTTTGTTTAAAAGCCTTTTGGATCTGTTTAAACGGTTTTCTTTTGTTTTATCAGATATAAATTGACCTCTCTTCATCACGTAGGCCTTGTATCGAATGTCTTCATGAACACTCCTTCTGATTGTTTTTTCAGACACATGCAGCTTTTTGGCAATTGACCTCATTGATTGACCTCGGTTTTCCTCAATTGTCTGCTTGACTTCCTGAATAAATTCGGATGTTCTCACTTTATCAGAACGTGCAGAATGTCTTTGACTTTTCGATACAGACATTGGGGAACTGTCAGCGTCTTCTAACTCTTTTCGCATCTTGTGGACAAAAGATCTTGCAACTATGAGAAAACGTGCAATATCCAAATCGCTATGATCAGCCTTTAATGCCACAATCACAGCATGCCTTTTCATTTCATTTGTTATCATAGGGTTTGCCATTCTTGATTTCAGAAACATAAAACCATTAGAAGTTAGTGGGAAGCAGTATTAATCTTAAATCTGTATGTCCTGAAATACCAGCCTCACCCTGTAATGATAATGAATTTTTGTTTTTACTATTGGTTCAGAATAGTCAATTTCTTCCCCAAAAAATGTTCTCATATATTTGCTAGTTTTATACTTTTATTCTTTTCTGATTGGGCGATTGGTTTCTATTAGTCATTTAAAGTAATAAATTGTACATTTGATGACTAACTACTTACTCCGACATAGATTGAACAATATGTGTGTGTGTTTACGTGTGTATAGCCACGGTAGTAAATTTACTAGCGAATCGCTCGACCCTGCTTTGCTCACATGAACTGGTATGTGGTACTCTACTGGTCTACGCCCTACACCCAACTATAACACATGGCTCCAAGAATTCGTATGTGCACTGCAACGGTTACACCCCGATTAATGGCATCAATCAAAGTTGTTTGAAATCAGCCGGAAGAGTTTCAAAACCCGACCGGTGAAGGGGAACGCATCTTCTCAAACCCACCTGTGCCTAGTCGCCAGCCTGGGCGTAGGAGATGCCTCTCACAGCTCAACAGTGGGTGGAGTAAATTTAGAGAAGAATGAAGAAGTAAACTCAAAATCCTCGGTGTAAAAAGAAACTGTCTAGTCATTGCCCTTTTTGTATTGAATGTCACCATGAACCATAATTGCAACAGAACTAATGGGGGGGGTGAGCACTAATTGCGTTGATTAAATAAATGAAAGAATGAATGGTGTCTATGAATAACCATTATTATTTCAAAAGGTTTACTATTGTAAAAATAATATTTATTTTCCAAACATAGGATGGATGTTGCACAAGGCCGAAAGTAGGGGGCACCCAGTGAGGATCGAACTCACTACTTAGTCGTAATTGTTCTAGCGAGACAAGCTTGCTAACTCTTTAAATTATTCGGACTTGTCTCCTCATCTTTGTTGCCATATTTATCACAACGTTCCGGCCTTTCAATATCTATCTATCCCTTTGCAAACTATGGACTTTCATCAAATCAAGACATTTCATGAATAAGAGAGAATAGAAGATAACATATATCCTAAATCTTGTTAGGCGATTGCATTTCAAAAAATTACTGGACAACTATTGATGAACTCTTAAAAATACAGAAAGAAATTTCATACCGGACTTTAAATTACAGTCTTTCATATATATTTCCGTTGTTTCAATCGTCCAATGAAACCCAATAAATTTATCTGATTTGAAAGACATGAATTGGGGAAAAAGTAAGAAATAACTCAACACAAAATCGAATTGTCAGTCGCCTAGACGTTTTAAGGAATTTGATGGTATTATTAATTGTGAGTTCAATCCCCATACTGAAAGGTCAGTCATGGGCCATGCGTCATACACGCTTAGTCGATCTTGTATCTTTCGATACATGACTGACGAGGCAGATCTTTCTCGCAGTAGGTTGCCATTTCTTTCTGGGGGAGAGCATTTACCATCCAAAGCTATAGAACACGGCCTGTCTTGATATTTATCCATAGCTGGGGGGAGAAGAAGAGGATTTATACCTTTCCCAAGGTTATTAGCACGTAAGTTAATGTAATTGATTCGACTGAAAAAGTCAGCCAGTCAGTTATGTGGCATGCGTGATATACGCTTAGGCGATCATGTATCAATTATAACATGACTGACGAGGCAGATAGTTTTTTCCGCATTAGGTTGCCATTTCTTTCTGCGATAGACCAGTTGCCATCCAAAGTTATTTACCCATAGCTGGGGGTGAGAAAAGGATGATTTGTACATTACCCAAGGCTAATAGCATGTAAGTGAATTTAATGGTTTCTCATGGAATTCAAACTCGGCTCTCCGATTCCTCAATCCGAGCCGCTATCTATTACTCCACCGTGCTGCTTAGAAGTGCTGAGAAGTACGGCCACAAAATTAGTTGAAATAGGACAGGCAATACATGTGCAGTAAGCAAAAACAAAAACGGAATAAGATGAGATATATCTCAAGATAGAGAGCGGTTCGGGCATAATCTACACCCGTAGACTGAATAAAGTGTTTAGTTAAAAAAAAAAAAAGGTTTCAGGGAAGAACAGACACTTGAATATGTCTATTTGGTACGACGGCCGAAACGTTCTTATCGTAACAACGAAGATGATAATGATACCAATTTGATTACATTTTGGGAGCTTTCTGTAGTGCATTTGTTAAAACTTTTTTGAATCATTTTGATCCAAGCAGGGTAATAAGGCCCGCATAAAGCAAGTGGAGGGTACTGAGTGTAAGAGAATATGAGGAAGCTGCTATAAAGTTGAGAGGACAATAAAAGATCTGGAATTAATAAAACAGAAGATAACGACTGACATTGCATTTAAATTTTTGAAGATCAAAGGCAATAAAGCCACTAGGATGCAAGGGGTTACTGAGTGTTAGAGAATATGAGAACAACTACTATTAACTAGAGAGGGCAATAAAAGAACTGGAATTAAGAAGACAGAAGATAACGATTGACATTACATTTAAATTTTTAAAAATCAAATGCAATAAAGCCACCAGGAATGAAAGGGGTTACTGAGTGTTAGAGAAGATGAGAAAAACTACTATTAATGAGAGAGGACAATAAAAGAACTGGAATTAAGAAGACAGAAGATAACGATTGACATTGCATTTAAATTTTGAAGATCAAAGGCAATAGAGCCACTGCGATGTAAATGGTTACTGAGTGTTAGAGAATATGAGAAAAACTATTATTAATGAGAGAGGACAATAAAAGAACTGGAATTAAGAAGACAGAAGATAACGATTGACATTGCATTTAAATTTTTGAAGATCAAAGGCAATAAAGCCACTAAGATGCAAGGGGTTACTGAGTATTAGAGTATATGAGAAAAACTACTATTAATGGGTGGAGACAATAAAAGAACTGGAATTAAGAAGACAGAAAATAACGGTTGATATTGCATTTGTATTTTCGAAGATCAAATTTGGCTTCAAAGTAAGAAGACCGAAGACTGTTCCACAAGCGAGAAGTGCGATAAAATAAACTGTTCGGACATGCATTACGACCCACGTAGTTCTTTTGAATGTCAAATTATGATACCTTTCCGCCAAGATGCTATTGCACTTAAATTCATATAATTAACGTAGCCTCGGTGAAAGTAATATTTCTTTTGAAATTACAAAAGTGTGGCACAATGCCCAAAGAAATCGCGGCTGGGAATGTTGGCCTTATGTTAACCTTAGCAAGCTACAATTACCAACCTAAATATCCCCCATTATTCCTCACACCTAAACAACACATTCTCACCATTCTTACTACAGCCACCGTAACACCGCAAAATCTCTCTGGTGTCATTTCTAATTCCCATATGTACAATTTGTCTGGTGCGGGGGTATAAAAATTCAATGAAAGGACAGTTCATCTGAAAAATTATTTTGAAAGTATTTATTGTAAAGACACAAGGAAGCTACATTACGCCGCTGGGAATGTGACTGAAGCTGAGTTGCCAGGTTAGGGCCAGTAACATGCCAGATTCTTCTTTGAACTTAATCAAGAACTTCCAAACGTATAGCAGGAGCACCAGAACACATGTGGCAGCAATATTCAAAGCATTGTTGACATGTAAACGTACAACTATATGACATACTCTGGCGATAAAAATTGTCTAACACAACAGATTGAACTAAATTTTCTGGCTGCAGATTCAATATAATCTTTCCACTTTTACTGTGCGTTAAGTTTTTACAATTCGACTTTCACCTGACCCCAAATTCTCCTGACCCTTTGCCAGAATTTTTTAATATCGATGTTTATAAAACGTTCCGATGCATCAGACGACCCCAAAAAAGAATTTTGAAAGAAGAAATAAAAAACGTTTTTTCCTTGTACTTCATTACCCTCCCCCCCAGACCAACTATCCCTAATTCTACTCACGGACAAACATATTAATATTTATTGTATTGAAAATACAAGTATGGCACAAGGCAGAAAAAAGGGGAAAGGGGTTAAGGCTCGTTTTCCTTAACTATCTTATACCTAGCTAATCCGATTCACGACCCATTCACTCGTTACAATTTGCGCATTCACGACAAAAAGTCGTCCATCACCAATCAATCCACCATACACCATAATACTGGATCCTCTCAGGGGGGTCCTACAAAACGCACCCCGATTTAAAAATTTAATGATAATAAATATTTCGTAGAAAAAATCTAATATTTGAGAATGAGAGGGGGGAAGAGACCCAAAACAAACTAAATATCAAACAAGGCAAAAAAAAAATATAACTGATGTTAGTAGGACCCGTCCAACCCATAAAACGTAGAGGCCGCTGTATTCTGCCCATTGAACAAAATCAAGAGGCCCTCACGCTAAGGGAGAGGGAAAGAGAAAATATAGACGGCCATGGGGAATCAATAAAGCTGACCCAGTCGAGACGAAAGGGGGCCAAAACAAACTAGGGGGGTAATCTCAACTTGGATCATAACCAAAGATGTGGCTGGGGACCAGCCGGGAACAACACTTACTCACATTAACTAGGTACACAATCCTTGTCTAACCTAACCAAGGGGAGGGCTCCACAGGAAACCACCCCGATATGCCGTAGGTTGACCTAAAAGAGAAAATCATGGTTAGCCCCGTTCAAGCGAACTAAGTTCGCTAAAACTGTCGAATGTAGTCGTTTCCTATAAGTTCCAATCTTCATCTTGAGCTGATGCTCAAAGAATCCGATTAGATCCTGATGAGAAAGACGCTTGCCTCGCCAGACTTCCTCCTTTCGCGTCGTCCAAATCACCAGTCGGGCCGTAGCCAGCAGTGTTAGAAACACCATTCGTCTCACCCCACAATGAAAACAAGACTAATCATGACAATTTAATTCTCACACCGACAACTACCAAATTTATTCTGTTCAGAATGTAATCAGAAGAGAAGTTAGTGTGAATAATATTTACTGGAACCTAACTTTATTGCAGCCTGAAGTCTCAATTTAATCGCGACGAATTTATCACAATACAGGATTGAGCGCTAATTTTAAATTATATACATTCAAATCTGGATCCAGAAATAGCGTTAAGTTTGATTTATATGTCGGTTTAAACAAAAGATAATGCTTACCGTAAAGCTGAAATCGTGTAACAACATTATAGCTTGAAATCGTCGCTTGTCGTAATCTTGGTAAGTTTATTCCAACCATAATGTTTACAGTGTGAAATTTACCGGAAGTAATTTATAATTCCCGCCACAGACTTGCGATTTATAGGACGGCATGTATGTTTTGGAGACATTTTATAAGGATAAAATGCGTCTGACGAGCGGAAAAATACGTTAAATTAACCTAGGAAAATGTCTATATAACTTCATTCTATAGCTAGTATTATGATTACTTGTGTTATTTACATTATTCGGACTGTTATCCTCATCTTCATTGCCATATTCACAACGTTTCGGCCCTTATACACTCCGAGATGAGGTATTATGATTACTTGCATTATTAATATTATTGGGACTGTTACCCTCATCTTCATTTCCATATTCACAACGTTTCGGCCTCTATATCTCTGAGATGAGGTATTATTATTACTTGCATTATTTACATTATTCGGACAGTTATCATCATCTTCATTGTCATATTGACAAAGTTTCGGTCGTTGTACATTCCGGTCTTTATATCTACGTTTATTTATATATATGTCTATATGTCTGAGATGAGGTATTATGTTTATTTGCGTAATTTATATCATTCGGACTGTTACCCTCATATTCACTACCATATTGACAACGTTTCGGCCTCTATATCTCTGAGATGAGGTATTATGATTACTTGCATTATTTACATTATCCGGACTGTTACCCTCATCTTCATTTCCATATTCATAAGGTTTCGGTTTCTATATCTCTGAGATGAGGTATTTTGATTACTTGCATTATTTACATTATTAAACAGTTATCCTCATCTTCATTGCCATATTCACAACGTTTCGGTCCTTGTACGCTCCGACCTTTATACCTATGTTTATTTATATATATATATGTATATCTCTGAGATGAGGTATAATGATTGCTTCCTTTATTTACATTATTCGGACTATTATCCTCATCTTCATTGCCATATTCACAACGTTTCGGTGTTGTACGCTCCGGCCTTAATGTCTCTCTATATATCTGTCTATATCTCTGAGATGAGGCATTATGATTACTTGCATTATTTGCATTATTCGTACTGTTATCATCAAAGACACATGACCCATAAAGACGTTCGTTACATCCAGAGACTAGATCCAAAGAGTTGTGAGTTCAATACCAGGTCACAGCAGTGATGAACCAATATTTGGAGAGTTGAGACATCAGGAAGAGGCATGGCATGTGGAACAAGAACAATCTACCCCGGCGGACGAAATCCTGTCGATATATGTGTGATCCCATTCCGAAGTGAGTTGTTTGTGTACAGAAAGTCAACATATCCATCAGATTATCTATTGGAATACTGGTCCGTTCTTCTAGGGATGAGTCAGAGGCCAAACTGTCTCTGACTATTGAGAGTGCTTCCTCCGTGAGTCCCTTGGTGAACAAACTCACCACGTCCGAGCTCACCATCTGGTTGGATAGGATGGGGGCATCTTTGATTATTTCCATGAAGTGGGCAGAGTTTCGGACATATGAAAGTGACTTTCCGATTAATGGCTCAATTATATCCACAAGGAAGCGACTCATAGTGTGGCACACAGAGACAATCGGCCTGAGCGGAATACCGTCTTTGTGAATCTTAGGGAGACCGTATATGTGAGGTAGCTTGGTGTAACGCTCCGATAACTGCCTATACATCTTAGGTGCGAAGTGAACCTTGTTCTTGATTAGTATCTGTGACAGTTTGCGTTTAGTTTTCATAGTAGAATCCTTTTTTACTTTGCTGTAGCTACCGTTGCTAATAAGGTCTTCCAGCTTTCTTGTATAATCTGATTTGTCCATCACTACAGTCGCATTGCCTTTGTCAGCCGGTAGTATGATGATGTTTTCGTTCCTCTGTAGGGATCCAATCGCCAGCCTCTACAGTTTTGTTATGTTAGACCTGGGCGGCTTGGCCCTCTCCAAGTCTGTCTCACCTTCCATTTCAGTTCATCCGCCTGAGCCTGAGAGAAGTTCAAGGCCACCTCCTCGACTCTGGTAATGATGTCCAAGTATGGCACTTGCCTGATGGTTGTGGCGAAGTTGAGACCCTTATTCAATACTGAATCCTCAGAGGCGACAAAGATGAGGACAATAGTCCGAATAATGTAAATAATTTAGATAATAACTCATCTCAGAAATATAGACAGATATTTAAATTTTTAGTTTCAATCTTTCTATCTTTCTTTCTTTCGGATTCAGTCTTCTTATTAAAATTTGTAGTTTCTTACTTATTCGCTTTTTCTTTGTTTCTTTTTCCGACTTTCTTTCCTTCTTCATTTCGAACTCATTCTTCTTATTTAAACTTGTAATTTCTTGCCTTCCTTCTGTAATCCTCGTTCTTCCTATTGAAGATCGTAGTTTCTTTCTTTTTCTCGTTTCCCTTCTTTTTTTGCTTTCTTCCTGTTCGTCTTGCCCTCTTTCTTTCCGTCTTTCTTTCGTAATCTTTATTTAAATTTGTCATTTCTTTCTTTCGTTCTCTTAATTCTGATTTTAATTTGTATTTTCTTTCTTTCTTTTTGTTTCTTTCTTTCTTTCTTCTTTCTTTCTTTCTGTTTCAGTCTGTTCATATGGCTTAATACAGTTCAGCGCTTACAGCCATATCACGTTCAAACACTAGTTCTCGTAAGACCATCACAGTTAAGCAATGTTGAGCCTAGATGGTTTAGGAACAGCAGGTGCTGTAAACTTAGATCTGTGTGTGGTGTAATAGGTAATGGATCTAGATTGAACAAAGTGTGGGAATTAAAGCCGTTCAGAAAAGAAAATCATGGAAATTGTAGCAAACTGGCCAGCCATGTGTGGAAATAAGGCAAAATCCGTAATAACAAAAGCTCTAATACAAGCTGAAACATACTGCGGAGAGCCAAGCCTTACAGTAATGACAGTGATATCTGTAGGGTATGCCAAGAAGAAAAACTAGCAATAGTAATGTAACCAGACTAAGCTGTTAAATGAAAGGTCTGAAGTCATGTCGCAGTGTAGGCACACTAAAAATATATTTTGTGTTTATACGAACCTGGGTGAAATTAACGTATTTTTTACTCCTCATCTTACACTACTTTCCCATTCTTGCCTCACACCTCTCTTTCTGTCACACTTCCTGTTTTGTGCACATAAAATAACCCAATAAAGCGTGAGGAAACTAACTAACATCTAGCGCCTGACAAGGCGTTCATAGTTGAAACCATGGTAGCGAGTGTGTAAGTGATTCCTATGTATTTTATTATTTCATATTTAAAACTTATTACGTTCAAATTATTGGATTGCGTATAGAACACTTTTCATACAAGCGTCTGCTGGTCGGACTCAACTCTGACCAACAATCGGTTATATATATATATATATATATATATATATATATATATATATATATATATATATATATAAAGACATTTTTTTATGTTTATAAACTCTTTTTATAGATATAAATATATAAGTATTAAACAACATTTACCGGCCTGAATCTCCGAGAAATTTTCATAGAAAATATGCTTCCTCCGACAGGAATCGAACCTGTATTCTATACGGAACCGTCATAGAGCCTGGCGTGTTTTTCCCGACTTCGCCGCAGAGGAGCGTTCGCTGAGCAAGGTCGATTTTACTATATTTAAACTACAATCTTCCATGATTCTCTCACGTACATTCATAACTGCTCATGGCGTATCAAATGTAAACAAATGACGTCACACATCATAAAATGCATAAAATCCGACAATTTATTTTAAGACATTATATATATATATATATATATATATATATATATATATATATATATATATATATATATATATATATAAATTTCTGTACTTGCTGTATTTTGGTGTACCCATTTCGTAATTCGCATTTTAGGGTTTTTCTTTTCATGAAAAGCATACATTGTATTTTAATATTTTAATATATCTTTGTCTATTGAAATGTTCGCTTCCTTATATATATTTCGTTTAGGAAAAATAGAGATTTATGTATTATTATACATGCTGTGTCCCTAAAGTCTGGACACCCTAGGCACAAATGCATGAGTAAAGAAATGAAATTTTCAACAAAATTTTATTGAATCACAATATTAACAAATATCATCTTCAATATAATTTTATTCATTTGTGATGCAAAGGTTGATGCGCTTTGCAAGATTCATGTGAACTCGATGTCATAACTCCACATTTTTTAAAGCATTTCACCCCAAGCAAGGCGGGAGTGCCACTACCACGCAAGGGGTTACATAGAGTGAGAGCAAGAGTAAAGAGGGAGTCTTTGGCGAAAGTCTAAAGATAAAGACGGGGATCAGGATCAAGGCATCTGAAGATGTCGATTGACATTACATTTCAATATTTGAAGATTACAGCTATCAGGGAAGCAAGTAAGGGGAAGGGAGTTCCACTGTCGGGAAGTGTGAGAGAAGAAGCTGTTGGAGTAAATCGGGCGGTTAAATTTAACCGTTTCGACAGTGAAAAGTTGGGGCCGAGATGTCAACCAAGTAGCACGCTTAAAGTCGTGCAATTAGGACATCAGTGAAAATAGCTCGTCAGAGCAGTTGTCATGAAAATATTTGTGAAAAAGACAGAGGGAGGACATATCATGTCTGTGAGGAAGTGACTGAAGCCGAGTTTCCAGGTCAGGACCTATTAGGCCGTCAATTTTAGAATATTCATTATTTATGTTGCATTTGTGATTTACATTGAGTAGACCTTCTCCTTTTGAAGAACCCAGTAAGTCATTTTTCCCGACAAAACCATGATTAGTCTGTGGAGGTAAATATATATATATATATATATATATATATATATATATATATATATATATATATATATATATGTAAGCAAATGTGTGGATGTAGATCCGACGGTATGATGAAAATGTGGAAAAGACAAAGCAAAATCCGAATATGTGAGTTTACTGTTTTTATTTTGTTTTTGTTTTTGTTATTCTGTCGACGTCAGACGTTTCGGTCAAATAGACCTTCTTCAGGACATGGTTAATGGAGATATATTTATATTAGATTTAGGACACAATCTTTTCCCTGTGCGCAGGTTTTCGTAGTGCCGACCACGCGACGCCAGCGTATCCGACTCCAAGAACGAATACTCTGACTTTAGAATTTCAGTTTTTCTGTTTCTGATCAGTCCTTTATATATCGTCTCTTCATCTAACTTAAATCTAATATAAATATGTCTCCATTAACCATGTCCTGAAGAAGGTCTATTTGACCGAAACGTCTGACGTCGACAGAATAACAAAAACAAAAACAAAATAAAAACAGTAAACTCACATATTCGGATTTTGCTTTGTCTTTTCCACATTTTCATCATATATATATATATATATATATATATATATATATATATATATATATATATATATATATATATATATATATATAATGAGATTTGCTAGATGTCCAAAATTTAGGAACATCCTTAGGACTATTCTATCTTATCCTCAGAGATGCATAGATAATAATCGAGTACACGCGCCTGCTGGGGCAGTTAGCCAATCCCTTTCGTAGACACAAGCTCAGTCACATTTGTGCTTGCTCGACACATATGCAGCCCACCTGTGGTATATATTTAAACTTGGATGAATGAAAGTTAGTCACAGTTTCTGTGAGACAATGCGTGATCTTTCCTGACCAGCGCACGCAAACAAAACGGTCACGATGACTTGTACCTTTGTGCTTATACAATCCTGGACGGATTCTTGTCAGCTCCACTCAAACCTCCTTGTGCTAGAACAATTATCGACGATTTTCGATCAGCTCCACGCCCAAACACCTCGGTCGCGATCACTGGAATCTTTGTGCTAGAAGAATTATCGACGATTTTCTATCAGTTCCACGCCCAAACATCTCGGTCGCGATGACTGGAATCTTTGTGCTAGAAAAATTATCGACGATTTTCGATCAGTTCCACGCCCAAACATCTCGGTCGCGATGACTGGAATCTTTTTGCTAGAAGAATTATCGACGATTTTCGATCAGTTCCACGCCCAAACATCTCGGTCGCGATGACTGGAATCTTTGTGTTAGAAGAATTATTGACGATTTTCTATCAGTTCCACGCCCAAACATCTCGGTCGCGATGACTGGAATCTTTTTGCTAGAAAAATTATCGACGATTTTCGATCAGTTCCACGCCCAAACATCTCGATCGCGATAACTTGAATCTTTGTGCTAGAAGAATTATCTACGATTTTCGATCAGTTCCACGCCCAAACATCTCGGTCGCGATGACTGGAATCTTTGTGTTAGAAGAATTATCGACGATTTTCGATCAGTTCCACGCCCAAACATGTCGGTCGCGATGACTGGAATCTTTGTGCTAGAAAAATTATCGACGATTTTCGATCAGTTCCACGCCCAAACATCTCGATCGCGATGACTTGAATCTTTGTGCTAGAAGAATTATCTACGATTTTCGATCAGTTCCACGCCCAAACATCTCGGTCGCGATGACTGGAATCTTTGTGCTAGAAAAATTATCGACTATTTTCGATCAGTTCCACGCCCAAACATCTCGATCGCGATGACTGGAATCTTTGTGCTAGATGAATTATCGACGATTTTCGATCAGTTCCACGCCCAAACATCTCGGTCGCGATGACTGGAATCTTTGTGCTAGAAGAATTATCGACGATTTTCGATCAGTTCCACACCCAAACACCTCGGTCGCGATTAACTTGTTATTTTACGCTAGTCTGTTCTTTCTTCTCTCGACAAAACCTCATTTAATCTGTGGAGTTAAAATATAGTAAATGTGATTTCCTATGCGTCCATAAATTAGGAACACCCTGTATATTAATATGAAGTGCAATCCAATTCGCTCGATTTGTGCACCTGCTAATAAGACTTAACTTAAATTGAACAATATTCACATAGACTTTTCCTTATCGTTACGAATTTACATTGACGAAAACATACCAAGACATTCATAATATATTAGTAAAATGATTTCCTGCTCATGCATTTAAATTATATAATCATGCAACTTTTAATAAGTTCAGGGAATTGCGTGATTTTATAATTTAAATCCACAAGAACTTATTAAACATATATCTAATCGTATTAAATGGGGAAAAAAATCCAAAATGCGATTACGATTGCTGTAATACACCGCCCCGTATATCATTATTATTATTTCTTATATTAGAAGATATAAATCTTAAGTATACTTCATTGCATATCTCACACATCTCCAGGCGTCGACATTCGTATGATTTAATAAAGAAAATTATGATTTCGGTAGGGTTCGAAACTGCATCCATCTTATATATACTGTTGTAGCATAACTACGGACGATAATGTGTATGTCCTCATTCACATAAATACATTAGTAAATACTGTATGTTGGTCTGCAGTTTGAGATTTATCCAAGTTTGTAGTCCTTATTAGACGTATTAAGACCGCTTTTTCTGCCTCTCTTGGAATTTACCTTTTTTGTTCTACAAAGTCCGTTTCTGTTATACTTTACTTTTTACGTTCACTTTGTGCTGACTATTATTTGAAAACTTTCTCTGATTTTTTTTTACTTTTTCCTTTCTTTTTCATTTTTTACATTACCATTTTTATTTTTCCTTTTATTTTGTATTTATTCTATTATTAGTTTTGATTTTTTACGTTAAAGTTTCCTTTTTAAGTTTTTATTTTTCGTATTTGATTTTCTATACCCCACTCCCAGAGTTTATCTGTTTATTTTTCTACGTGTTAATATTTCTGTTGACGTCAGATTTTATTTTTCTTTGTTCATTTACTACGTCTTACGTGTTAATTCACTTTTTTTTAATATATGTTAAGTGTTCTGTGTTTTAATTGTTTAATTTTTCTGTTTTCATATTTGTGCTGTTTCTATTTATTTAGTCTAACTTGTCTGTTTTCTATATTCGTATTTCGTTTATTGGCAAACCTTTATTTTTTAGCGGCCATATTGGATTTCTTTGTTTAGTTAATACGTATTGTTTCATATTTGTGTTTGTAGCCTGTTCTGTTTACATTAATATTTAGTTTAAAAAAGAAAATAATTGTTGTAGTTTACCTTATTTTGTGTAATTTATTCGGGTTTTCCTTCCTATAACTTTTGTTTTTGTGTTTTTTCTTTTGAACTGTTTTAATTTTGTTTGTTTGTGACCAATTGTTCACGTCAAGTTCTTTTTTTACTGTATTGTTAATTGATTTACCGTATTTAATTGTATTTATTTTGTTGTTTGAAAGAAATTTTATGACTATCGTCTTAAATTTGTTTTTGCTCCTTGGTGAACTTTGTTTATTAACATTTTTTTGCTGTTTTATTTCTTTTGACGCCTATAGATGTCCCTTGTCATTACCACCCCTCCCCTTCCATTTCCGTCTCTTATTTTGAAAAAGTGGGGGAAAAAACACCCGAAAATTCCGTCTTTTCTAATTAAAAAAAGAAAATGAAGTTGGCCGAATATAGAAGGTGTATTAAAAAACATTTGTTCTCCATTAAGAAACACCCGCCTGACAAAGATAACACAGAGGAGTGCCCAGTACTTTTGTTGATTATATCCTGCGATAATGAAGAAATAAACTGCCCAAACATGACAACTAAAAGTACGGAGGCCAAAAATGGTCAAAATGTATAGTCCAAAAATATGGAAGCCAATAATGGCCAAATTAAGGAAAAAGATAATGTTGAGGCTGGGGAATCGCCCTCCTGCTGGAAGTCCCCCCCAAAGTGTGTAATTAATATTGCGGAGTTTTTGGTGCGAGCTAAGAGTTATGCACAACTTGTCGTAGAAGGTGGAGTCTTAGAAGACCCAAAAGAACTAAGAAAAATTGACAAAAGAATTGTCTCAGATTTCATCGTGGACAAGCGCTCGCGCAAAATTTGTCGCTCGACGAAAGACACAGTGATAATATCACTGGAGTCGTTGTGTTTCAAGTCCCTCAGAATTGTTAAAGGAGACGGCTTCTTCATGTGGGACGTATTGTTACCCACGCCAGAAGAGTGTATGGACGCTTCCAGTCGTGATTTAAAGACTTCATA
The DNA here is from genome assembly GCA_964036315.1 of Acanthosepion esculentum. Taxonomy (NCBI): domain Eukaryota; kingdom Metazoa; phylum Mollusca; class Cephalopoda; order Sepiida; family Sepiidae; genus Acanthosepion; species Acanthosepion esculentum. The sequence continues at coordinate 69,018,529 of OZ038509.1, read as the reverse complement.
TTGCGTACTGAATACCAAGGCAAGAGAAGGACAAGCGTGGCAATATACGAGGTCCCACCTCAGGTTCTCAGGGAACACATCGTCGCGTTTGTCTCCCAGAATGGCGAGATACTGAGTGCTTCCGGTGATAGCCTGGACTGGGGATGGAGTTTCGAAATATTATTGGATCGTAAAAACTTCCTCTCCATCCCCAACTGTCTGGAAGTAGGGAGCCTGAGGCTGCCGGACATAGTGACCGGTCGCAAGTCGGTATGTTGGAAGTGTGGAGAGACTGGTCACCTCTCCTCTTCCTGCCCAGAGAAGAAGGTCTCTGGCAGTCAGGCTCCAGTTGACCAAAATCCCCCTCTGACCGCGTCTCTACCTCCCGTGAGTGAATGGCTTGTACGAATGTTTTTGTTTTTTTTTCAAATCCCGCGTTGATTTCGTCCAGTTAACTGATGTTTCTGCCACAGTTAGGACTGTGGGGTGTTTTATTACTAACACCATTTTTTTTAGTTTGTTGTACATAGACTCTTTTACTCATTGTAAATATTCATTGGGGTTTATAGATTCTTAAATTGTTATTTTATCCCTCCTCCAGAACCACAGAAAATGAATTGTATAATTTTATATGTTCTTC